>CM035433.1:39384985-39457485 GCA_020310875.1 Ceratopteris richardii
TGGTCTGTAACTTGTGCAATAGTAGGCATACTTTTGGCATACTAATTCATGTATTAGTTTCCTGATCATACATCCAACACATATTACATACGAGCATAATGCACTCTGTGGGAATACCATTTGCATGCATATTTCACTCCTGAAAATCTCTTTCCATCATTGTTGCTAATCCATCTAAAGGACCTAACAGAGGAGCTGCCTCTTTCTACAGAAGTAGCATAGCGCTACTGGACATCGGCCCTACCATTTCTTTATGAGCTTCACTAGAATCAGGTGAACATGTCCTCAATTTTGTGCCATAACAGATCATCATCACCATCTCAGAGATAGATCGAGAGAGAGAAAGGACCTTTCACCATATTATGGTCTACATCTCGGCTTTTGAGAGAGAGAGAGAGATACAGACATACAGACACACACACACACACAGAGAGAGAGAGAGAAAGAGCAAGTGACTAAGGTGCTCAATAGGATGACCATGGCATGTGTGAATCTGAGCTCTACCTCCCTTTGACAGTGACAAAGAGAGAAAAGAGAGTGTTTCTCTGTTGCCTTGTCTATTTTCCACCTCCTTGAGCTCTCCTCTACGTGCATTGTGTCCATCTACAATCTTCACAGAGCAGCATTTGTGGCACACAAGATCATGTGCAATTAACATCACTCACTAAAGCATAGCAATAGGCACATCTAACACGTGTTATATAGTAGTAGGTAACATCTGAGCAAAGAAACGCTTCGGTGCATTAACAAGGCAATGAAATCTCTCTCTCAAAGTGAAGCAGCGCTATTCAATCATAACAATGGGCTGGAGAATTCTAGACCTGCATCTTAGCCATCACTTCTCTGTGCATAGTAAAGTGCATTTTTTTTTCTCACAGAGAGAGCGCACGAGAGAACTGGTGAGGATCTAGAGAAAGAGTGGGTTCCTGGCCAGGATTTTCGCATCCCAATGTCATATTGTACACAAGTGCTTGAGTGAAACCGACAAGCAATTGTGGTCCACTACCATCTTTGGATAAGCTCCATCGACCTAGTAGAAAAATCAGATCTAATTTTAATTCAGTTGCAAGCTCAATCCACTATTGAATGAATCCTTTTGTACTTATCCACGCACTTGGCCTTGAATAGCAAATGTTATGCCCATGATGTTTTTTTTAATATCACTTCTTCAAACAGCTATTGTTGCATCGGTTTGATATGACATGAGTCATAATGTAATGCATCACAGTACATTGTACCTTCTGATGTTCGTGGGCTTTACAGATAAAAATCTGGTTTTGATAATCACCTAAACTGACTACTTGGTGGCAGACATACACTCATTTTTCATGAACAAAAAAAAATCATCGTAATATTTTTATGATATTTTCTTACACCCATAACTCATCAAGGAATCAATTTAGTATTCTCTACCAGGTTCCATGTAACACCTCAGGGCTTCCTGAACTCTGAAGGGCTCATCATCCGCGACATTCCTTTTGCAAAGATACATTCGTCCTACACTTTGGTACATTTCCAGGCATTCTAGTACCCTCACAAGTGAGCTCCATTTTCAAAGGAGTTATGTTGTAAACTTCCTTAAAAGCCCTTTATTGTCATCTTCACTCAATGAACTTGTATCCAAGGTTTCCTAAGGTTTCTAACCCTCATCTACTTGGCATCATTTAACTCAAATTGGCACTAAGTGCCATTCCCATCATTGTACATCAAACAACATATAAAGAGAAGAAGTGTTGTGTGCACACTTGTGGGTTAGAGGCTAGTCTACGCCCACCCACGACCTCTCTCCATGCATCGACTCATCTCATTTCTCCAAAGTGTTCAATGTGTAGGGCTATTCCAAGCCCCCCCCCCTCCCTCAAGGATTTCTAATGTGGTGCCAAACCTTTCAATTTCTTTCCAAATTTTGTGATTATTTTCGAGTATTTTGTTTGGGTGAGAAAAAAATTTTAAAAAAAATCTGAAACTAACTAACAATATCGAATAATTTTTTCTCTTTAGCACACAAGTGTCTTTGAAAGTGGTTTTAAACACTTGACACTTACTCTTGCAAAGCACAAACACACTTCTTTACGAGTTCAAGCTCACTCAAAATTTCAAAGAGTGAAGCTAGCACCTCATCCATGGCCAATTTTTTACCTTCCTTCACACCCATATTCATGCCCAAGGATGAAATATTAAATGAGCAAAATTATAATCTTTGGAAAGATGTAATGAGAGCATATTTGTACACCAATCTCCTTCATGATGTAGCCAACTTCTACTTGCCTATGATGAATTGGCCAAAGGGCACATCACAACATGTAAAACATCCAAAGAAGCCTGGGACACTTTAGCGTCCTTAAACAAAGATAAAACACCCTCAAAGATCTATGCTTTAGAAGTAGAATTCCATAATCTAACTATTCAGCTGCAAGATACAATCACAAAATTCATAGCTCAATTTGAAGACTATCAATGCAAATTAGCACTTTGCCACCGCTAGATTTCCAATGAAGATATAGCCATCCGGCTACTTAACAAACTACCTAGGTCGTATGAGACCTTTGTCATGACCTTGTACAATAAGGGCAAGTTCTAACTTGGGAAGAAGTCTATCGTCATTTTCTCCTTCACAACTCGCGAGCTAAGTCAACCTCCTCCCAAGAGCCTACAATGAAGGCCAAAGGGCCCTTTAACAAAGAAAAAAATACTAGTCATCATACGAGCAATGGACCCATGCCAGGAACGACTACCTCCTCCAAGAAGTATAGTTGTAACTTTTGTGGAAAAACAGGTCATTTAGAGAAATTTTGTTATAAGAAGAAACAGATCTCAAAGGCTTCTAGTTCTAGGCACTCTTAGAAACCTTCACAACACATGTCACGTTGATCTAGTGAAGAACTCCTTATCTCTATCCAGGAAAAAGCTTTAGTTATATCTAGCTCCCCTCACGAATGGATCTTTGACAGCGGAGCGACCTCGCACATGTGTAAAGATAAAACAAATTTCAAGAACTTGAAGAGCACACAGGTGAAGTGTACTTTGGAAATAACAAAAGTCTACCTATTGAAGGGGAGGGCAAAGTGAAGATCACCAATGCTCAAGGGGAATGCAAATCACTTAGAAATGTGTTATTTGTTCCCAATTTATGCATGAATGTGCTGAG
Organism: Ceratopteris richardii; assembly: GCA_020310875.1. NCBI lineage: Eukaryota > Viridiplantae > Streptophyta > Polypodiopsida > Polypodiales > Pteridaceae > Ceratopteris > Ceratopteris richardii. The sequence continues at coordinate 39,388,134 of CM035433.1, forward strand.
TAAAAGCAATTACAGGTCATCATAAACAGGTGTTGTTTAATAACACCTCTATCAAAGTCATTGATCCTCATACAAAAGATATAACCACCCAAGGCATTCAAGATAAGGGGATTATATAAATTATCTTGTTTTCTATCCAAAGAATCACTATCTAGTTTGTGGCACCAAAGATATGGCCACACCTCCTATTTACAAGGAATTTTTTCATCATAGATAGTGAGAGGATTGCCCAAGCTTGGGCAACTCAATGATGTGTGCAAGGCTTGCACTCAATGCAAGCAACATAGGGATCCCGTTCCAAAGGAAGCTTTGACAAGAGCTAGGAACCCTTTAGCCCTCATCCACATGGACCTTTGTGGACCTATGAACACTCCGTCTCTTAGTGGTTCACTCTACTTCTTTCTGTTAGTAGATAATCACTCCTACTACATTTGGGTGTATTTCTTGAAATCAAAAGCAAACACTTTTACTAAGTTTCATGAATGTATCACCCAAGGGGAGAATGAAGCTTCCAAGTCCACTAAGACCATCTGATGAGATGGAGGAGGTGAATTCATGAATCACAACTTTGACAACTTCCTCAAACAAATAGGGATCAAAAGACAAGTTACTCAACCTCACACTCCATCCCAAAATGGAGTAGCTGAGAGGAAGATTTGAAGTGTATACTCAATTGAGGCTTCACCAGTGCATTGCACAACAAGACACCATATGAAGCATATTGTGGAAGAAAGCCTAATGTGCATTACTTTCGAGTATTTGCTAGTGAAGCATTTTTCCACATGCCAAAAGAAGATCGCAACAAGTTGCAATCCAAGTATAAGAAGCACATCTTCATAGGGTATAGTGAGCAATCAAAATCATATCACTTATATGATATTGAACATCATTCCATCACAATATGTAAGGATGTAATATTCAATGAAGCTTCCACATACTCCAAGAGGGATCTAACAACAAGTCCTACTCCAGCCATCCACATTACAGAGGGGGACTCTATCTTTTCCAAACCCAACTCAGAAGCGAGTACTTTGAGTCAACCGAGAAGATCTCAAAGAATTATTGACAAGAGACAGTGAGAAAAATTTATTATGTCAATTATGCCTTGATGCATCAGATCCAACAAATCCCAAAACCTTCTAGTTACAAAGAAGCTCAAGGACAACCTGAATGGGAAGAAGTTATGCAAGTGGAAATGGATGCAATAAAGAAGAACAAGACTTGGACTCTTGTTCCTAAACCCACAAACCATCAAGTTATAGGAATCAAGTGGCTTTACAAGGTCAAATACAAATCAGATGGAACATTAAATAAGTACAAAGCAAGGTTGGTAGCTAAGGGATACAAGCAACAACATGGCATTGACTATGAAGAAACCTTTGCTCCTATTGTAAGATTAACCATAACAATCAACTTAGCACTAAGTGCTCATGTTAAATGGCCTATTTACCAGCTAGACGTCAAAAGTGCATTCCTCAATGGAGATCTTCAAGAAGAAGTATACGTTGAACAACCTGAAGGATTCAAGATCAAAGGAAAGGAAGAACAAGTATATGAACTTCAAAAAGAATTTTATGGACAAGCAAGCTCCCAGGGCCTAGTATGAAAAGATTCACAAGTTCTTTCACTACAACAGATTGGTCGTATATCAAGGTTTTTACCGAGGGAAATGAACGCATCTTTTTTTGGCCTGATGTCGGTGTAGGTGTCGGTATGCGCCTTGGTATTAAAGCATCGATATGGATGTCCGTATGGGCGTCGGTATGAGCATCGGTATATCTGTCAGTATATGCATCGAAAATACCGACGCCCATACCAGTGCTTGTGATGGGTTTATCGTCGCGTATACTGACGCCCGTCGGGTGTACCGATGCTTATTCTGATGACATTATTGGGTGTACCGACGCTTATACCAATGACCATATCTGCAAAAAAAAATTTTGGGCAGAGTATGTTGTCTTTTGCTACAGCAACATTACCATGATGTTGCTTAGCAAAAGATAATACACTCTACCCAAAAAAAACCGAGTACATGTGATGTGTACTCTAATGTCAACGGAAATATGATTTCATAAAACAGAATATTATTGGACACAAAAGAGATCATCAGAATGAATCATGAACCATGTACAAAAAGAGTTATATATTTCATAAATGAAGCATGTACAAGAGTGTGGCAAACCACTACCATATATGACGCTTTTACAAAATGTGGCAAAGCATTCCATAGCCATATAAAAATCAAATACAAAATTTGGGTGTGCCACTGCCATACACATGCAAAGAGCATTCCATATCAACAGTCTTACAACAAAGAACATTAATGAAATTTGATAAATTCACATGAAATTTACAAACAACAAGTAAAAACCAAGTTTATAAATTAATCACCTCATCGCAAATGCTCCCATGAAACGACCGCACCGCATCCCTCCAAGTCCTCCAATAGTGCAGTCAATCCATGATGATATCCATAAGCCTTGTCCGTTCATGTTGGAGGACAACCCATTGCCAGCTCCTGCAACAAATATACAAAACATTAGAGGAACATACATGAGAAACTTAACACAAACAAATTCAATAAATCAAATGGTACTTACAAACTCATGACGCATCATGTCATATCCGCCACTGCCCAAATGTGACAGTCCAGCCGTATCTAAATGTGTGGCTGTGGCATCTCGCTGCTAACGATATCGATCAAGAGTGAGTTGCTGCTCGTCACGAATCATATCCCACTCCTCAGCATCTAACCATACAGGCTTTGGTAAGCCTGCTCTGAAAGCATCACGAGCCTCGGATCGTCAATAGGACATAATTTCACGTGCGGTGTGCAAAATCCACTCTCAACTGACAAGAGGTTGTCCATCGGTTGGTTGAAACTCTGTGATATAATTCTTCCGATCGGTATCTTGTTCACTCCATTTCAACATGATAGAGTGTCCAAACTGTATGGAGCAAAGCTCTCGTATACGTGCACGCATTGCTTCGCCAACCGCATCCATCACCGGAGCTCCATCTCGGATACTGTACACCTTGGAGTCATCATGTTCATGAGCACCCCAAGGTGTACGTGGTGTTCCGCATGGCGTACCTACATCTAAGGTAATCATCCTAGGAGTAGAAGCGGGCGACACAACGTCCATCACACTACCTCCACAACAGTCGCCTCCTCCAGACCTACCTATAGATCCACTCCTAGAACCTCTTGCTCCACAGCGTGACCTCAACCTATGAGACGAGCCAGAACCTGTATCACGTTGAGGTATCGAACACACATGTCTACTACTAGAGCCAGTAGGGGATGGCTGAAAAGATGGTCGTGGTTGAGTCATAAAGCTAGGAGACATACCTCCTACGGGAGTAGCACCACCCGCAGGAGTGACACCGGCAGGAGTGACACCAATGGGAGTGAGGCCGATAGGAGTGAGGCCGGAAGCAGTGAGGCCGGTAGGAGTGAGGCCACCAGGAGTGAGGCCGGGAGGAGTGCTACCACGAGCGATCCAATACTGTGATGCAGCGGACATATACACGGGAGGTACCTGAGAGATGAATTCTAAAACTACTCCTCTGTCATGGAATGTGGAGTGACTGGAGGACTGTCTCCCATCGTGCTCTGTAACAAAAGAACTCAAATAATTAGCATGTGATAATTAAGGTAATATAGAGAAATAATAGTGTAAAGAAAAACCTAGCAAAAACAATAAACAAAAATTAGTATGTACAAGTGTTTGATTCAAAACTCCTCTAGTCTAGCATCCTCTTGGAGATCCGATGCACGGAGAATATCTATCTATATTGATGACATCTAAATCGCTTGCTATGCTGGTTTCTTCCTCATCATCATCCATTGCTTTGTCTTCTCGAACAATGACCTCTTCTTCAATGACCTCTTCTTCTCGAACAATGATCTCTTCCTCTTCGACGATCGAATGAATTTGTGAGTCCACTACAGATGGAATTTCTTCTACATCTATGTTCTCACATATTTTTCTACTACGTGGAGCGACTTGTAAAACAAATAGCCACTCTGGTTCTTTTGAATCTAGTATAAAAACAACTTGCTCATAGTGTTCGGGAAGTACAAATGTATCCCTTTCATCCGTCCATAATTTTGTGGAGTCGACCTGAAGCAAACCGATTTTATCCCGCCTCACTATTCCGTTTCTTCCAGAGGTGACTACTTTAAACCATTTCACATCAAAAACAAAGTAATCAAACTTCCTAAAAGATAGTTTCAATATATCTTGAATCACACCACAATAATCTAGCTGGCCTTCTTGAGCATTATCATCTCTTGCACTCGCTCTACTTTTTTGCAAAAAGTTCACCATCACACCACTATCAAAAGTAGACCTATTTTTATCGATTCGTGCGATTCGAAAGTGTCCTCCATGAGACCATACTACACCGTATTTAGTATACTCCCAATCACATCCCTTTGCGATTTCTTCTTCTTCTTTTTATATTTATTTATTTATATAATTATCTTATTTTATATATATATTTATTTATATATTCATATTTTTTCATTAAATGTTTCTATATTTTCTCTTTATATAAATTTAATTGAGTTATATGTGTGCCTAACCCTAAAACCCTAATCATAAAGATCTATACCTAAAATATGTATATTTCTGTATGCATGTGTATATACATGTATATATGTATTATATGTGTATGTGTATGTGTGTATATATGTTATGTAGGTGTTAAAACCTTAAAACCTATTATATATATATATATATATATATATATATATATATATATATATATATATATATATATATATATATATATATATATATATATATATATATATATATATATATATATATATATATATATATATATATATATATATATATATATATATATATATATATATATATATATATATATATATAGATTTTTTTCTTAATTAATTCTATTTTTATATATTTAATTAAATTATTTAAAACACTAGTTCTTTTTATATTTATTTATCTATATAATTATCCTATTTTATATGTATATTTATTTATATATTCAGATTTTTTCCTTAATGTTTTTCTATATTTTCTCTTTATATGCCTAAACTCTAAAACCCTAATCTTAAAGATCTAGACCTAAAACATGTATATATGTGTGTGTGTATTATATGTGTATGTGTATGTGTGTATATATGTTATGTAGGTGTTAAAACCTTAAAACCCTAATAAAAAAGATCTAGACCTAAAACATGTATATATGTGTATGCATGTGTATATATATGTGTTGTGTATATATATGTGTATATAGATAGGTGTATAAGTATATGTGTGTATGTGTATGTGTATATATATTTACTCTGCTTAAAATGATTAAAATTAAACCTATTTTTATATATTTAATCATATATACTTAATTTATTTATTTAAATCACTAGTTCTTATCATATTTATTTATCTATATAATTATTCTATTTTATATATATATATATTTATTTATATATTCAAAGTTTTTTCTTAATTAATCCAATTTTTATATATTTAATTACATATATTTAATTATATATATTTAATTAAATTATTTGAAAAACTAGTTCTTTTTATATTTATTTATCTATATAATTATCCTATTTTATATGCATATTTATTTATATATTCATATTTTTTCCTTAACTTTTTTCTATATTTTCTCTTTATATGCCTAAACCCTAAAACCTTAATCTTAAAGATCTATACCTAAAATATATATATTTCTATATGCATATGTATATACATGTATATATGTATTATATGTGTATGTGTTTGTGTGTATATAACCCTAAACCCCTAATTAGAAAGAGTTAAACCTGAAATACTAAAACATAAAGACTTAAACTTGAAATACTAAAACCTAAATACTTAAACACCTAAAAAAACCTAAACCCTTAACCTAAAACCCTAATCCTATTTTATATATATGTTTATTTATGTATTCAGATTTTTTTCTTATTCTTTTCTATATTTTTTCTTAATATAAATGTAATTGAATTATATGTATGCCTAAACCCTAAACCCCTAATCTTAAAGATCTAAACCTAAAGTATGTATATTTCTGTATGCATGTGTATATACATGTATATATGTATTATATGTGTATTTGTATATGTGTATATGTGTATATATGTTATGTAGGTGTTAAAACCCTAAATCCCTAATTAGAAAGGGTTAAACCTGAAATACTAAAACCTAAAGGCTTAAACCTGAAATACTAAAACCTCAATACTTAAACACCTAAAAAAACCTAAACCCCTAATCCTAAAACCCTAATCATATTTTATATATATGTTTATTTATATATTGAGATTTTTTTCTTATTTTTTCTATATTTTTTCTTAATATAAATGTAATTGAATTATGTGTATGCCTAAACCCTAAAACCCTAATCTTAAATATCTAGACCTAAAATATGTATATTTTTGTATGCATGTGTATATACATGTATATATGTATTATATGTGTATGTGCATGTGTGTATATATCTTATGTAGGTGTTAAAACCCTAAAACCCTAATTAGAAAGAATTAAACCTGAAATACTAAAACCTAAAGACTTAAACCTGAAATACTAAAACCTAAATACTTAAACACCTAAAAAAACCTAAACCCCTAATCCTAAAACACTAATCCTTTTTTATATATATGTTTATTTATATATTCAAATTTTTTTCTATATTTTTTCTTAATATAAATGTAATTAAATTATATGTATGCCTAAACCCTAAAACCCTAATCTTAAATATCTAGACCTAAAATATGTATATTTCTGTATTCATGTGTATATACATGTATATATGTATTATATGTGTATGTGCATGTATGTATATATGTTATGTAGGTGTTAAAACCCTAAAACCCTAATTAGAAAGAGTTAAACCTGAAATACTAAAACCTAAAGACTTAAACCTGAAATACTAAAACCTAAATACTTAAACACCTAAAAAAACCTAAACCCCTAATCCTATTGTATATATATGTTTATTTATATATTCAGATTTTTTTCTTATTTTTTTCTATATTTTTTCTTAATATAAATGTAATTGAATTATATGTATGCCTAAACCCTAAAACCCTAATCTTAAAGATCTAAACCTAAAATATGTATATTTTTGTATGCATGTGTATATGTGTTTGTATATGTGTGCATGTGTGTATGTATGTGTGTGTGAATGTATGCATGTGTGTATATGTGTATGTGTGTCTATGTATGCGTGTGTGAGTATATGCATATGTGTGTGTATATATGCATGTGTGTGTATGCATTCATGTGTGTGTGTGCATGCATGTGGGTATGTATGTGTGTGTGCGTGTGAGGTATGCATGTATGTGTGTATATGTGTGTGTATGTATGCATGCATGTGTGTATATGTGTGTATGTATGCATGTGTGTACATGTGTATGTATGTATGCATGTGTGTACATGTGTGTGTATGTATGCATGTGTGTACATGTGTGTGTGTGTATGTATGCATGTGTGTACATGTGTGTGTGTATGTATGCATGTGTGTACATGTGTGTGTATGTATGCATGTATGTACATGTGTGTGTGTATGTATGCATGTGTGTACATGTGTGTGTGTATGTATGCATGTGTGTACATATGTGTGTGTATGTATGCATGTGTGTACATATGTGTGTGTATATATGCATGTGTGTACATGTGTGTGTGTATGTATGCATGTGTGTATATGTGTATGTGTGTGTGTATGTATGCATGTGTGTACATGTGTATGTGTGTGTATGTATGCATGCATGTGTGTATATTTGTATGTCTGTGTATGTATGCATGTGTGTATATTTGTATGTGTGTGTATGTATGCATGTGTGTACATATGTGTGTGTATCTATGCATGTGTGTACATATGTGTGTGTATGTATGCATGTGTGTACAATTGTGTATGTATGTATGCATGCGTGTATATGTGTATGTGTGTGTATGTATGCATGCATGTGTGTATATTTGTATGTGTGTGTATGCATGCATGTGTGTATATGTAAGCCAGCATGTGTGTACATGTATGTGTATATGTATGCATGTGTAGATTTGTGTGTGTATGTGTGTGTATGTATGCTCTATCTTCCTATCTCTATCTTCCACTCTTTCATATCTCTTTATCTTTCACTCTCTCTATGTTTATCTCTCTCTCTCTCTCTCTCTCTCTCTCTCTCTCTTTCTCTCTCTATCTCTCTCATCTCTCTCTATCTTTCTCTCTCTATCAATAGAGAATAAAACAAGCACCTACAAGTATGTTCCTCTTTTGGATCTTTGTCGTCAAAGCATAATGTATGTCGTCTATCGTCAAATTCCAAAGAACCGATGCCAAAGAACTTTTGCAAAATCAAAGAGAAGAGAAATTATAATACCTAAAGCATATAGAAAGATAAAGGCTAAGAGTATGTGCACCACTTACCAAGATGTGAGATCTAAACAGAGAGAGAGAGAGTGTGTGTGTGGAGAGAGAAAGATATGTGTGTGTGTGCACAAGACAATGCAGGTCGCAATTCGGTTTGCACGCGCAAGTTCGAGAGAAGGCAACGAGTACTCAAACATGCACAAAAATGTTCACTTTTGCTCTCGGGTTCCCGGTATGTTTAAAACTTGGCCTCCGTATGGACGTCAGTACGGGCGTCGGTAACTTCCAGTAGTTTACCAACACGCATATCGACGTTCATACCGATGCTCATATCAATGCATATATTGACAGTCACGACACACACCAACGATATGTTTTAAACGATCATACCAACGGTCACTTGACTGTCGGTATCGTTAATTGGACTTTTCCAACGTTTATACCGATGCCGAGAGTGACCGTCGCTATAGGCAACGTCGGTATGCCCCTCATATGTTGTAGTATTTGAAGATAAAGGATTTCAAAGAAGCAATGTTGATGCAAACGTATACATCTATAAGAATGAGTCCTTAGTGGCCCATTGGGGGAAAAAATAAACCCTGCATGGGCCTTGTAAGGATCCCTAATTTTTAGGGATTAAGCTTAATTATGTTCTTGTTTAAGCGACAAAGTGCATTTAATAGGGCACTTTTTAGTAGGCTAGAGTAGGCTTTTTTTAAGGCTTTACTAGGCCTCTCTCTTTCTTCTTCTAGAGAGAGAGCAAGAGAATCTACTTTCCACATCATCAAACTCGTGTATGTATTTGAATAAAAAAATGAGTTTTTTTTAAGTCTCATTTTTAGTGTATACTAACTCAAAAGGGCCTATTTTTTAATACATATGTCAAAAGTCACTTTTTTGAGCCCGTCTTTTAGAAAAAGTATAATTTTCAAACTCCCTCCAAAAGTAAGTGCCATGTCATCAAATCCGTGACTATGCTTCTCCTAAAAAAATGACTTTTTTTTAATTTCATCATTTTTAGCCATACACAATGGAAAAATACGCTTTAACCCATACACATACAAGAAAACACAATTTTTGAGCAAAACATATGCTTTAGAGTCCCTTCCAACCAATTTTCCATCTTTTTTTTTTATATTGTTGGTCATTAGCAAAGATGGTGTTGAGATATATCACGAACTTCACAGTAGAACATCCTCATGCTCCTCAATCAACAAGTATCCATGTTCATGTGCCTAGAGAGTTTGCTCCAAATACACGATGCAACAATGATGCCAATTCTCAAAATGAATGTCGTGCAGCTGGAGAAAAAAGTATTGATCTTTGGACCCATGGTTCACTATATCCTCTTGATCCAATATCTTCTTACCATCAAACATTCCATAACCCCTCAACTTTACTTCAGTTCATTGGTGTGGGTGAAGTTGGACTATTAGGTTACTGCAAGCGATTATCTACACACTCACATGCTAGTGCTAAGTATTGGTTCCAACAATATCAACTCCATCATATGAGAGTGGTCACTTTAGAAAGCACAATCATATCTTTACAAAAGTAACTTGCAGATTTGAAACATGATATAGAAGCAAAACAAAGCAGAATTTCAAAGTTAACTGCCAATCTCCAGCAGTTGAAAGAGACTCCACTTGGTATGAGACATAGGAAAAGAGCATTGTCATCCTTTGAAGCTCTTTCAATAGGTGGTGAAGCATGCAAATGATGTATATATTGTTGGAGTTAGACGTCTGCGGAAGCACGCGAACAACACAAGGAAGAAGAAGAAGCTTGGAGCACAACACACAATACTGAATGTATTACTAGAGAATGTACAAAGATAAGTAGCCCATTAGGGCAATAGGCGTATATACAAGCCGGGGGAAAAAAAACCTCCTAAAGAGGGAAAAAAGTGCCCCGGTGGTCCTAGTGTCTTCACACACATCACTACCTAAATATATCAACAAATCCCCCCTCGGAGTGATGCGGTGAACAAGGAGCTGGCACTCATGTATAAGGAAGTGCCAAGCTATGTGGAAATCACTCCACAAAAGGAAGTAAGCCCAAAGCTTTGCGGAAAGCTTCAAACTTCTCCCTAGGCAGAGCCTTCGTGAAAAGGTCTGCTATGTTCTCTTGCGTGGGCACATATGCCAAGCTGATCTCCCCAGCAGAGAACCTCTCCCTGACATAGTGATAATGCACCTCAATGTGCTTATTGCGAGCATGGAACACAGGGTTCCTCGCAACTGCCAATGCGCTCTGACTGTCAGTGAAGATGGTGGTGGTAGAAGACTCGCCAACACCCAAATCAGCCATAAGGCGTCTAAGCCACACACACTCAACAGTCGCTCTGAAAGCTTCCCTATACTCAGCCTCACAACTCAAAGTGGCCACAATAGGTTGCTTCTTGCTCAACCAAGATATACATGAGCTACCAAGCATGAAGCAAAAACCACTGGTGGACACACGAATGTCATAGCAACCAGCCCAATCTGAGTCAGAAAAAGCATGCAAATCTTAGGGTAGTGATCCCCCCTTGGGATAAAACAACCCAAGTAGCCGAGTACCACTCATGTAGCGAAAGATGCGCTTAACCGCCTTCCAATGTGTGACTCCTGGGCAATGCATAAACCTGCTCATCTGTGAGACAACAAACTGAATATCTGACCGAGTAATGCATAAGTAAATCAAGCATCCAACAGCCTGCTGATAGAGAACAGTATCAAATGCATCTCCAGCATCATGAAGACTCAATCGTCAACCTGTCTCCATAGAAGTGGCAATAGGCTTACAGTCTTCAAGGCCAAAACACTGCAATAATGTGTCAATATATTTCGTTTGACACAAAGCCATTCCACCATCAACTTGCATAAAATCAGGAATGCCCAAATAGTGATGCAAATGCCCCAAATCAGACATCTCAAATGAGGCATGCAAATCAGCCTTGAAATCAGCAATATGCTTCTCAATAGGACCAGTGAGCAGCATGACGTCAACATAGACAACAATGATCAAAAGCACATCATTAGCACGCTTAACATATAAGGGGGTTTCAGTTGGACTGTTCTCAAAACCATGTGCAACCAGATAGGCATGTATCTTCTCATACCAAGCACGTGGTGCTTGCTTTAAACCATATAATGCCTTCTTTAACCTGCAGTTTTCATGCCCTTTCTGCTCAAAGCCACGGGGCTGAAAAACATACACTTCTTCATGCAAGTCACCATTCAAAAATGTTGTTTTAATGTCCAACTGATGTACATTCCAACCATGATGGGCTGCAAGTGCACAAATGCTCCGAACAGTAGTCATATGGCATGTAGGTGCAAAGGTCTCATCAAAATCAATGCCTCTTTCCTGCGCATAACCCTTTGCAACAAGCCTAGCCTTATACCTATCAATTATACCATCACGTTTATGCTTCAGCTTGTATACCCACTTAGTGCCAATGGCCTTCTTGCCAGGAGGCAAGTCACATAAAGACCATGTACCATTCTTCATTATAGCATCATATTCAGATTGCATAGCAGCCATCCAATTTTTTGAATTTTGTGCTTCATCAAAAGAAACAGGCTCATTCTCATCACAGAGACTAGAAGCACCCATAGCATAGCAATCTGATGCAAAGGAGGCACTATGAGAGCCTGAACGAGTACGATATGACAAAGGTGCATCTAATTTGTTGTCACGCAATGTCTGCACCAGCCATTTTGGCATAGTTTTTGCCTCCTCAATATCAGCTCTCTCATCCACAAGTGCATCATGTAAATCTGCATTACAAAGGGAATGATCTACATCATCATATGAAACCTGCAAAGGTTGAGAAGTTGCCTCATTAGGACCAGCACTAGACTGTCCACCTGTAAAAAGAGGCATCAAAGTATCATACATGTCTTTGGAGCTAACAGATGTCTCCTTGGTACATGAAAGCAATGGTTGAATAGAATCTTCCACAAAAACAACATCACGGCTAACCAGAATGCGTTTAGTCTGTGGATGATACAGATGATAGCCTTTACTTTCAGAACTGTACCCAACAAAAATACATTTTACTGCCTTATCATCCAATTTTCTATGATGTTGTTCAGGCACTAATGCATATGCCAAACAACCAAAAACACGCAGATGAGCAACAGATGGCTTGCGGTCATGCCAAGCCTCATATGGAGTGATAGACTGCAGCGCTTTAGTGGGACGCCTGTTAAGTACATATGCTGCACACATGACAGCCTTAAGCCAGAAACTATGTGGCAAAGCCTGACTCTTGACCATACACCTCGCCAGAAATGCATTAAAATCAGAAGACATATATTCCCCCCCTCGATCAGAACGGAGGGTGCCCATTTTACATGCTGACAGATTTTTAGCCAAAACCAAAAACTGTTTGAAGCACAAAAACACTTCGTACTTTGCCTTCAATGGACATAACCATGCATTCCTGGAAAAATCATCAATGAAAGTCATGAAGTAAAGATGGTTTCCAAAAGAAGGTGTCTGCATAGGACCACAGACATCACTATGTACAAGCTGCAATTTCTGCGTAGCCCGAACTGAACCATCTTTTGGAAAGGAGGAACGCTGCATTTTGCCCAAAATACAGCTTCACATACATGTTTTCCAGGTGCCTCAAGGTTGAGCAAAGAAGATACCATATCAGATTTCTGCAGGCGTAGCAAACTAGCAGAATTCAGTTGACCAAAGCGTGCATGCCAAAGCTTTGCATCTGACATAGCCTGAGAATCATGAACTCCACATGCCGAATTATTCATAGATCTTTCATAGTCTATGAGCTTATACAGCCCACGACATAAAATGCCAGAAGCAATAATAATATCGCCATTTGCCAGATCATGAACTGTACATATGTCATCAACAAATTTCACAACCAAGCCAATCTTGGCTAATGTAGAAATTGATAACAGATTCTTCTTGATCCCTGGCACAAATAAAGCATTCGGCAAGGTGAAAGAACTACCATCAACAGTAGTCAGAATGATCTTACCAACTCCCATTACAGGATAATAGGAGTTGTTGGCGCATGTGACAGTATTCCCTGTAGGGGCAGGCTTGAGTGAAGAGAAGAAACTGCGCTGCGAGGTAATATGTTTGGTCGCCCCACTCGCAAAGTACCAAACATCTGAGTCCACTACAGACATGCACTGCTCATGAGAAGATGGGTCAAAATTGCAAACAGTAGTAAACGCCCATTCTTCTTCCTGCACAAGATTAGCAAACTCTGTTTTTGGTGTAGAGGCTTCTGCAACAACTATTCCAGCCTCCTTTTTCTTTGCCTCTTTTGCAGCCAGCTTTGGACAGTTCTTTATGATATGATCATTCCCTTTATAGTACCTGCAAAATAATTTCTGCTTTTCTGATTTCTTCTCATCTTTATCCTGGTTCTTCGAATGTGCAGCATTTGCAGATTTTTGCTTACTAGTAGAAGAGCTCCATTTTCCTTTGCACTTCTGACTAGCGAGGAAAGCTTGATCTGCAACACGCATAATGGACATGTTCTGTTTGGACTGATCTTCCTGTAACAGAACAAAAACTAACTCCTCAAATGATAAGGCATTTGGATTGCCTTTCATCATCAACCAAAGAGTAGAATCAAAACTCTGATATGAATCAGGAAGACCATTCAAAACGGTCTGCACAAGTGAGCTATCTGGTATAAGCTCATCAGCAGAAATCAACTGTTCCTTCAAATCTTTGATCTTCGTTAGGAAACTATCCATAGAATCACCTTCATTCATGTGCTCACTCTCCAACTGTTTTTGGAGGTAAGCAACACGAGCCTCATTCCTAGCTTGGTACAATGTGGTAAGTGTATCCCAAGCATCCCTAGCTATTCTGCAAGAGCGAATATGAGGAATAATGGCACGTTTGATAGAGAAAGCTATCAATGCATATGCGTGGGCATCTCTGCCATCCCAACGAATCTGCTCTACAGTAGGTGCAGCAGAAACAGCAGCATGAACAGGAATCTCTGCAATATCAGCTTCGACACCATCTTCATCAGCTCCAACACATGTATTCGTAGTACCTGTTGTTACAGGTGTAACAGGACGTCTTTCAACACCCTGCACAATGTTCCACAATCCGTGCAACCAATACATGTCACATCATATAAGCCCATAATGGGTAGTTGGTACCATCCAACTTATCCTCAACAACCAACATACGGAATACATCACTGCTTTCAGCCATGGCCGGTGACTAAAATACCTTGATGCAGAAAATTGACTATATCTCAAAAAGTTGAACGGAACTGCCCAGACGAGTTCTGCTAAACATGTAGCAGACTTCGAGATGCTTATACTAGCAAACAGAAACAGGTATATACCTTTGGCACAAAAAGACGAAATAGCCTGCACAAGTGCTGCTCACCAAAATTTGTATGATTCTGAGACTGCAAACGGAGGAGTGTCGACGGTGCCCTAGATGAAGCGACGACCTGCTCTGATACCAATTGTTGGAGTTAGACGTCTGCGGAAGCACGCGGACAGCACAAGGAAGAAGAAGAAGCTTGGAGCACAACACACAATACAGAATGTATTACTAGAGAATGTACAAAGATAAGTAGCCCATTAGGGCAATAGGCGTATATACAAGCCGGGGGAAAAAAACCTCTTAAAGAGGGAAAAAATTGCCCCGACGGTCCTAGTGTGTTCACACACATCACTACCTAAATATATCAACATATATGCAACAAGGTGAGTGTTTGTTTTACTTTTATATGTTTTAATGAAGATTTCTAATGGAATCTTTCATTGTGTAGGTCGTTTATTCAAGACATAACTGCTTCATCAACAACACAAGACCAATTCAAGCTAATGAATAGTTGTATAAACACCAAAGAAATCACTTCTGCTTTAGACTCACCCATAGGAAAGGGTATTAAAGTTATTGTTGAAGCTGAGTTTTCAAAGAAGTTAAAAAACCTTATCACACTTCAAGATGTGCAAGCAATATGTGACGAAGCAGGCATCAGTAGAAATGGGTATACTGCAATGTACACCCTTCTAAGGCAAGCATTACAAGCACAAGCTATTTCTCAAAGTATACTTCCATGCCCATATAAATATAAAGTGTCTATAAAAAAAAACTTCAAATGAGGATGTGACTCGTACTATTGGACAATATTTATTGATAAAAGACACTATGCCTGCCTCTGTTTATCATCCAAATATTCCTAAAGTCTCATTAACAAGCGAAAGAAGGTTTGGTCATTGTTAGATCAATTGTTACATTTGATGTGTTTGGTTTCCACTAATGCTTCACAACGAGAATTATTCCAAGTGACTTTGAAGGAGTTTACACAGTCATTCATCTTATCTTGGGGAGAAAGCAACATTACACATTACATAGTAAGTGTTGCTTACATTTTCTTATTTGGTCTTAAACACCATGTGTATATCTTATTGACCAGAGCATAGCATTTTCTTTTTGCACATGGAGCATATTTTATGAATCGATATGGGTCACTGGACATTTTTAGTACACAAGGAATGGAGAAGTCACATTACAGGGTTAGAGGTGTTTACTTTAAAAACACTCATCATGGGGGTGGTCTACTCCAATCAAACTATTTAGAATAAATGTTCAACTGGTTTTTTTGTGCGACATTCGCTAAAAAATATCTAATGGAACGAGCATGTGAGTCACAAATAGCAAAGATTACATGAAAGCTACAACATCATATTGCAAGAGAGAAGTGCCATTAGGACTGCTATATCATGCCCAATGGCGTGCACAAAGAGTCCGCGAGGGTTCTGCTTGGAAATAGTTTCCAAACTCTTAAAATGCACTATTCTTTTCAAGGTTTTTATAACTCCTTTCACTTCAAATAAAATTTTGATGTTTTTGTGAATATACTTTTAATGTCTTAAAACTAATTTTAATCCATTTAAATGTGAACAGGACAATTCTTAAGTGAAAGGCTATAAATAAAGGTGTCCTTCCTCATTTTACCACTTTACAACCTAAGAGAATGGCATGCGCAAAGTAGACTGCTAGAAAGGATCATGTCATCTACCCTAGCCATGTGCAAGGTACTCAGCACCCAACATGGATGAAACCCCACAAGAAGCATCAAACCACAAGCCACTCTTCTAGACGAAACTCGGGTGCAAGGACACACTCTGCTAGCATTCCATCACGGCAGGATGAAGCTTCACAAGAGAGAGAGACGTAACACAAGAAATAAATTATTCCCCTTCCACATCTAATGATGAGCCCCTTGTGAGCACACCACTCAAGGCAAGGACCAAACAACAAGGATAGAGGCAAGTTGTGATGGAGACAACATCAAATTTAGAGAGTTCCTCAGATGAAGAAAGTATAAACGAGCCACCATGGAACAACGATCATATCCCCATGAACCATCGAGTAACACAAAGAGGCAAGACACTCCCCGCAGGACAAGGAAAAAGACCAACCGATGAAGAAAGAGAGCAAGGTCGGGCAGAGGAAGTAAATGATGAGGCAGGATCATCTAGGCATGCTCCAAGAAGAAAGAAGAACTATCAACCGTGTCGTAGACCACAACCCAACATCCCCCCAAATGCAAGAGCACCGCAAAGGCACAGAAAGCAAACTAGAACCTTTGCAGAGATTCGACACTCCCCGCTGGACAAGGACAAAGACCAACCGATGAAGAAAGAGAGCGAGGTCGGGTAGAGGAAGTAAATGATGAGCAGGATCATCTAGGCGTGCTCCAAGAAGAAACAAGAACTATCAACCGTGTCGTAGACCACAACCCAACATCCCCCCAAATGCAAGAGCACCGCAAAGGCATAGAAAGCAAACTAGAGCCTTTGCAGAGATTTGACACTATCAAAAGTATGTGGAGCTTCTTATTCCACGAATGTCATTTGCTAGAGTTGTGAAGGAAGAGATCCAATGCTATTGCGCTGGACTTCGTATCCAAGGGATAGCCATTGAAGCCCCCCAAGAAGCTACGGAGGTGTATCTTATTTCAATGTTGGAGGACTCTAACCTTTGTGCCATCCATGCAAAGAGAGTGACAATACAACCTAAAGATTTGCAGCTAGCTAGAAGAATTAGAGGGAATAACCCTTAACAAATATTTATACTCCCTTGTTTGGAGAACTTTTTGTATATTCCAAATGATGAATATTTTGTAAATCCCAAATTATGAATATAATCTTTTTCTTCTTATATTTGCTCTCCCAAGTGTTTATCTTTTAGTGTACATGTTTTGAAGTCTATTTCTCCTATGTATCTAAGTGTCTTTTTCCAGTACCTCTTTGAAGTGTTTTGCATAGTTTAATCACTCTTTTTACTGTACTTCTTGTAAGTGGTGTTGCTACATAATGCATGCAAGGGCCAAATATTGCCGAAAAAAGGCCAGCCGGGGATGGGCCCTACAAAAGTTTTGCAGGGCCTATCCCCGCGTTTCTGTGGCAAGCCTTGTTTTGCATTTGTAAACCATGAAACCACATGCCATGCACATTGGAGCATATGATTTGCCTTAGATAGGGTGCACTACATGCTAACCCTCTAACCAATAGCTAAACAATGTTGATGAACATTCAAATGTACTTATTTATTGTTGCATGCTTATATGCACCCAAAGGAGTTTAAATTTTCTCTAATTATTGTTGGAACATCAAGCTTACACTATGCTTGAGGTGGATTTGATCTACATCAAAGGCTATCGTGTCGAAAGAATATCCGTTGGAGAATTCTTTTTCTTATGCTCATTTATTGTATTTTTTTGAGAGATTTTTTATGGTTCATTTACCATTGTAAAAGCCTTGAGCTTTACACATGTAAAGGTAGAAAGATAGAGCCCAAATCCCACAAAATTGTGGTGGTTGAAGTTGCATTCAATCAAGCAATCAAATCACCTAAAAGTAGATCAAACTAGATCTTCACTTTTCCTACATTGTAGGGAAGTGAATTGATTCTCTACAACAACCATTCCCACCTTCATTTGAATTCAAACTTCACTTTTAGAAGTTGTGGAGCACTCCTAGAGTCTATATAAAGACGTGAAATCACTTGTACAATACATGGAAGCAATATACATACACTTGTGACCATCATTGTCTTGCTCCTTCAATTCTCTGCATCATCTTCTACGCCAATAGTAATGTTGCAGAGGCTGTTGCTCTCTCTCCAGAGCTCCAAATTGCAAGCAAGATTGCTCATTGGAAAGTTATTAGTGTCTACTTTATTCCTATAAAGGATTTGATTCAGCACATTGGGAGAAATTTGGGTTTTTCTGTCTCGGGGTCAATCTCTATGTATTCCTGAAAAAAAGGAAGTACCACCAGTGAATGTCGCATTCATTTCCATAGCATATTTTGCTTATTCCTTATACTTTTGTGGATTCTATACACTCAACCCTATTTGTATCACTCCCATAAAAGGATTTTTTCTAATTGTAATCACGCTGGTCGCTATGGGCATTTGAAGTTCATTGTCTCTTCCATAGATAGTAAGTTTTTTGAGCTAGTCGACCCGCGAACCTATCTGTTTTGTATCGACTCATTCTTCTTGATGATCCAAAGTACATAGTGTGTTTCTTTGCACTTATCACATGCTTATAAGGTATATTTGAGTCTCCATAAGCTCAAGGGCTGGTCTTGTGCCGGTTGGCTTGACCAAACTTCGTCGCTTCGAAACACATTTTTCTACCTTCTACAAGCTTCTCCAAGTTCTTTCAGTGGTATCAGAGCTAGATCAAGATGGGTGACGGCTTTCCCTCAATGATCGAGAAGCTTGATCGACACAACTACGCGGCTTGGAAAATCAGAATGGAGGCCTATTTGCAAGGTAGAAATCTTTATGGAATTGTAGTAGGTGATGAAGTTATGCCTATTCCAAGATCCAAAGGAGGACCTACACAAGAGGAGATAGATAAGCTCACACTTTGGTGCGCAAGGGATGCTCAAGAAAAGGTCCTACATACTAAAATCTATATCTGACTTTCTATTACCACATATTAAAGGATGCAAGACATCTCAAGAGACTTGGGATGATGGATATGATTCCACATTTGTTACGAAGCATTCAATCTACTTGACAAAAGACTCTATTTCAGAGGAACCCCCAACCTATGAAGAGGCAAAGGGAAATCCTAATTGGGAAAAGGCCATGAAAGAAGAGATAGATGCATTACATGAAATGGACACTTGTGATTTGGTTCCAATGTCGCCAAATCAAAAGGTAATTGGTTGTAGATGGGTATATAAAGTTAAAAGAAACTCAAATGGACCAGTTTGCAGGTACAAGGCAAGATTAGTTGCCAAAGGATGCTCACAAACTCATGTTATAGACTATGAGGAAACATTCTCACCAGTTGCAAAGATGACTACAATCAAGACATTGATAAGTGTAGCTGCTGCAAGGAATTGGAGACTCCTCCAACTTGATGTGAAAAATGCATTCTTAAATGGTTGGATAAGTGAAGAGGTATACATGTCACAACCACAAGGTTTTGAAAACCCTAATCATCCATCTTATGTTTGAAGACTTAAGAAAGCATTGTATGGATTGAAACAAGCTCCAAGAGCTTGGAATTACAGGTTGGTTACATATCTTCAAGATCAAGGGTTCAAAGCTAGCAGCTCTGATCCTTCTCTATTCATCAAAAGCGATCAAAATGAGTTTATCTATCTATGTGTATATATAGATGATATTATTGTGACAGGTGATGATCTAAATGGCATTCAAAGGATCAAGAGACACATGCAAGAGGAGTTCAAAATCAGTGACCTAGGTGAGCTCACATATTTCCTAGGTATGCAGGTGATATATACAAATGAAGGAATGTATTTGACTCAAAGAAGATACATTCAAGATCTTCTTCTCAAGTTCAAAATGGAAAACACTAAACCTGCAGGTACACCTTTGGAGATGAATCATAAACTAAGTGTTTATGAAGGTGAGAAAATTGAATACCTAAAAGAATATCAAAGCTTGGTAGGTAGCTTGATATGTGCTACTCATACAAGGGAAGACATCTCATATAGTGTGGGAGTGCTTAGTCAGTTCATGCACTCACCGAGAAGACCACACATGGATGCGGCTAAGAGAGTACTTAAGTATCTCAAAGGTACAATCAACGAAGGTATATTCTATCCTTACTCTTCAGATTTGGATATTAAAATTACTCAGATGCAAATTGGGGAGGAGCTAAGGATGATAGAAAAAGTACATCTGGTTACTTAGCATTTGCAGGTTCAAAGCTAGTGTCATGGAGTTCCAAGAAGCAACCAACAGTTGCTTTATCTTCAACTAAAGTAGACTACAAAGGCTTGACCATAGCACCTCAAGAGGCAATATGGTTAAAAGCATTGTATACAAATTTGGGACTTGTGAGTTCCGAACCTCATATATTGAAAGATAATGTAAGTTCCATGCATCTAGCGGCAAATCCTATTTTCCATGCGAGAACCAAGCACATAGGAGTCCATTACCACTTCATCTAGGAGAAGCTCATGGCAAAAGAGATTGACATTTCTTTTGTTCCTACTAAAAAGCAAGTAGCAGATATGATGACGACGGCACTTGATGGAATAAAGCTTTGTAGATTCAAAGCTATGGCAAATATTCAACCTATCAGAGAATGAAGACTCAAGCATACTTTAGCTTGAGGGAGAGCTGTTGGAACATCAAGCTTACACTATGCTTGAGGTGGATTTGATCTACATCAAAGGCTATCGCGTCGAAAGAATATCCGTTGGAGAGTTCTTTTTCTTATGCTCATTTATTGTATTTTTTTGAGAGATTTTTGATGGTTCATTTACCGTTGTAAAAGTCTTGAGCTTTACACATGTAAAGGTAGAAACATAGAGCCCAAATCCCAGGAATTTGTGGTGGTTGAAGTTGCATTCAATCAAGCAATCAAATCACCTAAAAGTAGATCAAACTAGATCTTCACTTTTCCTAGATTGTAGGGAAGTGAATTGATTCCCTCCAACAACCATTCCCACCTTCATTTGAATTCAAACTTCACTTGTAGAAGTCATTGAACACTCTTAGATTCTATATAAAGACTTGAAATCACTTGTACAATACATGGAAGCAATATACATACACTTGTGACCATCATTGTCTTGCTCCTTCAATTCTCTACATCATCTTCTACGCCAATAGTAATCTTGCAGAGACTGATGCTCTCCCTCCAAAGCTGCAAATTGCATGCAAGATGTCTCATTGGAAAGCTATTAGTGTCTAGTTTATTCCTATAGATTTTCATAGCATTTGGTTTTGCAGATTAAGAGAAATTTGAGTTTTTCTGTCTCGGGGTCAATCTCTACGTATTCCTGAAAAATAGGAAGTACCACTGGTGAATGTCGCATTCATTCCCGTAGCATATTTTGCTTATTGCTTATAATTTTGTGCATTCTATACACTCAACCCTATTTTTATCACTCCCATAAAAGGATTTTTTCTAATTGTAATCATGCTGATCGCTATGGACATTTGAAGTTCATTGTCTCTTCCATAGATAGTAAGTTTTCTGAGATAGTCGACCCGCGAACCTATCTGTTTTTGTATCGACTCATTCTCCTTGATGCTCCAAAGTACATAGTGTGTTTATTTGCACTTATCGCATGCTTATAAGGTCTATTTGAGTCTCCATAAGCTCAATGGTTGGTCTTGTGCCGGTTGGCTTGACCAAACTTCGTCGCTTCGAAATGCATTTTTCTACCTTCTACAAGCTTCTCCAAGTTCTTTCAATTATTGCACATAAGAAGAGTATTCCACAATTCCCCAAGTCTAGGTTGTAATTGAGGGACATAGACTTCTAATATAGGGAACCTAGTGCATGGGATGGCCTAGGAATGCAAAAAAAAAGGCCTGCCACAAAAACGCGAGGATGGGCCCTGCAAAACTTTTGCACGGCCCATCCCTGCGTTTCTGTGGCAGGCCTTTTTTTTTGCATTTCTAGGCCATCCCATGCATTTTGGGCAACAAAATGACAAGAATGATTGGAAAGACTGATTAAAGTGTGCAAAAATTAAGAGATTGTCAAAAACATAAAGACAATACACATGGAAATTTGAAAAACAATAATTGGTATTATATAGTTTTTACAATTGGCTCTTGGCCTTGAGCCTCTCCACTACATTCTTTCTTCTTTGAAAAGATAGTGGCAATTGGTAAGTCAAAACTGATTGGGATATTAGCTTAGGGTCTGTCAATCCAATACCTAAAGCTATTCCTATTTGACCTAATATTTTTCCTCTAAAGTTAACTCCTAGGGTAGTAAGGGAAAAGGACTTCCTAACTGGAAATATACAATTGGTCCCTTGCATTATTGTAGATAGGGGCAAAACTTTGCTCAAGGCCTTCAAACACCAAGTCATGAAGTGTCCTTAAGGGGAAAATTCCTTGTGGATTATGAAAAAATCTTCCTTTGGTAATTTTCCAATGTAATGTGCCAAGGAAGAGCCATGGCCATGGGCAACACAGTCACCACAACTTCCACTTCAATTGCTTCTTGCACATAGACAATCATAAAATTAAGTAGATACATCTTGTATGAATATGAGACAACCATAAATGTCATTCGATACTTACAAATTAAAGCCTATCTTCATCCTCTCCTCTTCCCATTGCATCTAGTGGAATCGATGAGTGGGCCATGCCACTTTGCTCCACAACAAGGGATGTTGGAATCTTCTTCTCCAAAATTCTTTCCCTTGCTACAGCGAGATCTTCTTCAGTGGCATCTTGGTTGGCATGGCTCAAAATCCCTTCACACACAAATGCAATGGTGTTTGCAACTGAATCACCAAGTGGAATTGTTTCCTTTTCGATAATGTCAGAAGTGTTGTCCATGGCAACATCCGAGGTTGAGCAGAAAATACTAAGGCATTCATCGAGGTGTAGACCAAATGCCTTCTCAATATCGTGCAGGAACAAAAATTTCTCTCCGTCGACAAGTACAACTGAAAACATTTCCATGTCTACCTCTGGTAGAGTGGGTTCCATGGGCTCTAAGTTGGAGGGTGGACTATTATGTGTACTTGCTTCCTTTAATTTTTCCACTACTCCTTGTGGAAATTCTCTGGAAATTTTTTTACTCTCTTCTAATAAGTTGAGAGCTTCTGTCTGGGGTTCCTTCTTTTCATCTACAAAACCCCCAGTAACAAGATGGGGTAGGTCCATTGGTGTAGGTTCGGGCTCCTCATTGACAAAAAAGATGGTTGTTTGCAACATAGGAAAGATATTTTCTTCCCATTTTCCTTTTCTTATTTAATTGTTTAATTAAGGTCACTGTGTCATCTAATAGGTGCCCTGAATCCTCAGCAACATCCATGAAACGCTTTAAGCGCTTCGCAAATGCCTCATCACCTTTATGAATGTAGAAAAGTAGGTCACAGAGGACCCATTTACACTCATATGTTGGAATATCTATAGCATATCTTAATATATAGAATTCCATAAAATATGTGATCTCATCGATCACATCGGAGTTCATGGCTATTGTCCCTTCAAGATTAGGGACTCTATAGACTAGGTCATACAAATCCGTATGATCGTTGTAGTTTGTAGTCTCCAAAAACTCCATGAATAGAACTTGAGGAGATTTCATGGGAGTGGGAGTGCTAGCAACCATTGCTTGCGTGTGAGAATTCTAGTGGCATATCTGTGCTTTCTAGCTCTTTGAGAGTGCAAATGTGAGAAATGAGCACATAGAACCCATTTTTATAGCAGTTTCAAGTTTTTAAACTCATTGGCCCACTTTTAAAAGTATAGAATAAAGAAGTGCAATTTCAAAAAATGTGTTTCTGATGACAAAATAATGCACAAAAAAAAACATGAGCAACCACATTTCAAAGTAGTGAACATAGACTTTTTGACATTCCAAAAGTTTTGAAATTACCATTGCAGAGAAAAAGGTATATACAATATCTAACATGAAATAATTGTCCTACTTTTTACAAGGTTCTTGAAAGTGCAAAAACCATGAGATACAATGGCTGGGGCCCAAGAAGTGACATTATCAGGTTGCAAAAGAACTATGACAATGAAAGTTCTGTTCCATCTTTGCTCCAATCTACAGGAACTTTCATTTTGTATTCCAATCTTCTGCCCACGTGTAATCAATTTGCAAGAAATTGAATTCATTAAAGTAAAATAAGCAATAATGAAAAGATTACTTTAACAAAGCACAAAACATTTCTCACCGTATGTCCTTGAATTTTGAATTTGGATTGAGTTAGTCCTTCAAACCCCATAATCACCAAGTGTTCTATCAGATTAGCCAAGGTCCAATGATTATTCACTAAAATAGTTTCTGTTTCATTGTTGGGCAATCTAAGCTTTATCTCAAATGAATGTAAAGATCCCTCTTAACTTTGAAATGGTATCCATTTGCCAAGTTTGCACATCCAACGATCATAGTAGAATCTGATGTATAATGAAGTACGTTGTTTCAAATATCAAAATCCTATACCTGTTCCACCTATTTTACAAAGATATTTATCACCTTTTGCAATTTCTTCTATCAAACCCCAATTTTCACCAAGAAGACTTTTGACTTCCTCATATGTGATATCTTACACATGAACATGGTGGAAGTCTCTTGGAATGAGAATCCTTGGAATAGATATACAAAACAATGAATGGGAAAAGACCAGTGCAGACCTACAGACCTAGACACTTTTGTGAATTTCAAAGAGTTATGTATATCCATTACCATCTTGTGCTTCAAAGATGATACGGACCACATATCAGGTTTTGGCCACTCCAAGCTAAGAAGAGAATGTACTTCAATTCTCTCTAACCTTCCAAAACCATACATTGTAGAGGGTATAACATATCTATGTGTGTAAAAGAAAACTCTATCATGGTAAAGTTGAGCAGGAGATATTTTTGGAAAGACTAGTGCACCAACATCTGCATGCAATGCATGGAAAGTACCTATAAGACTATGAAGTGGTTGCTCTTCCACCAAAGTAGAAGGAAATATATCTAAAACAAAAAAAAACATATCTAAATAATCAGAAATATATCCGATACAAGAAAACATAAAATATTGTAGAGTAATACTTACTATTCACAGGATATCTCATTCTGCTAGAGTTTTCAAGTTTCATAGTTGCCATTGTAAAAACATGTTGTACAATAGCAACCTTCCCATTGTCTCTGTGCTTCTTGAAGCCAAGTAACTTTCCCTTCCAATGAAGATCCAAGTTTTCACGATCTCTAACTCGATGAGGCCCAACTCTAGAGGATTGCATGTACACCCATGCACCTTTGGAGTACTCATGTGATAGCCATTGTCCATTTGTGGCTTTGATATTGTGACATATTAATGTGAGGATTTCATCTTTCAATCGCCTAAAAGCTTTAGATGTTTCCATTGAAGCTAAAGGTCTTCAATCTACAACAGTAATTTGAGATGGGAGATGCAGGTAGGTTGGAGTGTAGAAATAGGAGCTTCAATGGTGTGCTACAGAGTGAAAGTAGTGGGAAAAGATGACTTTTTGGGACCTGGGTATGAAAATGTGAGGTTTAGGAGGGAAGTAACTCTTTTTTGAGTATTTTTGAAAAAACCCATTTTTTCAGCTCAAAACATGCACGGATTTTGAATTTGGGGTCAAAAAGAGTACTTTTGACCCTAAAAAGTAATGGGGGGTCCATTATCAGGTGTTATGATGAGTTTTTTAACTTTTTAGAAATTTTGAATTTTTGGACCCAACTAAGTTACGAGATTCCTTCTCTCTCTAGAGAAAGCTCATTAAATAAGGGAGGAATATGTCCCTTCTCTCCCCTTGATCCTAGTATTTCATAGGGCATAGACTATGGCCACCACCCTCTTCTGATTGGTCCATCACTAATCACTCCTTAATCTAAAAGGCCCATTCAGGGTTCATTTTTTCCCCTAATGCATCATCATCCTCTATGTAGATGATTTGATCTTGATAGGCTCATATGCAGAATGCATCCAATTCATCATTACAGACCTTCACCTTGAGTACTCTATGAAAGATCTTGGACTACTTCACTACTTCTTGGGTATGGAAGTTTGGAAAACAAAAGAAGGCATATTCCTCTCACAGAAGAAGTACTGCTCTGATCTTCTTTCCAGATTTAACACGCACCAATGTCACTTAGTTTCTACACCACTTGATCCCAACATCCAGCTCACATTAGAGAATACATCATCACTTGTGGATGTGCATACATATAGACAGCTTGTTGGCCCTCTCCTTTACCTAGCCAGCACTAGACCAGATATTGCTTATGTAATGGGTATACTCAGCTAGTTTGCACATCAGCCTTGTCTGACCCATTGGGATGCTGCTCAGAGACTACTTCGATACCTTGCCCTCACCCGACATCATGGTCTTTAGTACAGAGGGGGCATCGAACTCGCTAGATATTCAAATTCAGATTGGGATGGTGATCTTGATTCTCGAGGGTCCACTTCTTTTATCCATCGAGGCCGAGTACCAAGCATCCATCTTCACCACATGTGAGGTCATCTAGCTTTGATGTTCATTATCTGACATTGGTGTTTTGCACGGATAGCCAGTCAGCCTTGGTCATCACCAATAATTGAGTGTTCCATGCTCGGACGAAGCACATCAAGATCCACTACCACTTCATCCGTGAGGAGCTCGTATCTCAAGAGATTACTCTGGAGTAGTGTACCTCTCAGGAGAACTTGGTGGACATGTTCATAAAGGCTCTACCTCCACTTTCAATCCAGCACTTGGTGGACCTTTGTAGCATTCAGCCACTCTAAAATTGAGTTGCGAAGGGGGTGTTGATGACATGATTGCTCCTATATCATCTACATTTGTATCCGCATGAGCGCCTCTCCATTTTGTATTTAGGAGGCACCCCATTTCTAGTTTATTTCCATTTTATATTGTATTTCCTTTGCATGTGGGTACCTTGCCATTTGCTTCTACGATTGTATTCATTCTCCTTTTAGGGGAATTATCCCACATGAGATGTACTTTGGAGAGCCCCTCCCAAATCTATATAAGGAGGGCCTCTCCCCCCCATTTGTACTTGGTCAGAAGCTTGAGGAGCCTACTCCATGCTCTTGGCAAGCTCATTTCTAATCCACATGAGTTTACCCATTTCATGGTCTACTCCCTTTGAGTCTCACACACTCTTTCTTTTGTGAGTACACTCTTCTTTTCATTTTGCTTCTGTGTGTGTAATCTCTATAACATGTTCCTACTTTTTTGGATCATGCCCTATGGTTGTCTCATTTTTGGAGCGAGACATCAAAGGTCCCATGGTGTTGTGCATTCCTGAGGAGCATGTCTAACCAAATTGAGGTGATTTGTTCTTAGTTGTTGTGGGACGAGAGATGTCAAGCACACTTCCTTGTGACTAGTCTTCAATAGTTTATTGTGTGACCTAGTCTCTTATGCCATACCTCCAATTCAAATAGGGGTTGTTCTTTGTAATTGAAGAGAGAAATATTTCTGGTATCTTCAACTTCAAATGTAAAGAGTCTTCCAGATTTTTCACCTTTTGTAATCCTCTATAAGCCATCTTGAGGGTCCTCTACATATGCTCCATGCCTTGTAAATCTAAAATGTAAGCCCTTCTCTACAATCTTACCAACACTAATTAGGTTTTCTGTTATGGTTGGCACATATAATACCTTACTATTTGGTTCATGTTACCATCAGATGCTTTAACATTTCCCATCTTTCTAATAGAGTGCCTAGTGTCATCACCTGTCTAGACTTCATGCTTCCCTTTAGGTTCTTCAAGATCAGATAGCAATGCTACATTGCTTGCTACATGATTGGAGCAACCAGAATCAACATAGAATAGATGCTCATCATTGTTACCTTGCTTGGATGTCATGTTCATGATCAATAGAGAATCCTTTTGATCTTCTGTGTAGTTGTTATAATCTCTTCTAACTTTGAAGCCTCCTTGATAGTTGTTGTTGTAGCCTTGGTTGTACTTCTGATGATAATTGTTTCCTTTATTGTTGAACCTGCCTCTTGATTGTCCATAGCCTGCTCTGTGGAAGCCTCTTGCTCTTTTACTCTTGATGTTCCTAAAGCACTCATCTGTGGTATGATTAGTCAAACCACAAATGTTGCAAGGTGAAGAGTTGTAGGATCTCCCCCTACCTTGCTTTGCTCCTGGTGGTGGAGCTTCTACCAAGGGGAGCTATGAAATTGTCAACCTTGGAGTATAAACTGCTTACCTTTCTTGGAAATTCATGAATTATAGTGTTTCATGCCTAAGATGCTTGATTTGCTTACTTTGAAGTCCGTGGATGGAGATAATGAACATGATTTTTATGTCGAGGATTGTAATGTGTAAAGTTATAACTCCTTTTGGGTGCATAGAATATGCACACATACCTTCACCAAATCAGTGGCAAATCGGATCCAAAGGTAGAGAAATTCATATTAGCTATGACCTCAATCAGAAAGGTTATAGGCTATACAATCCAAGCAACGAAGGGTCCATTGTAAGTAGAGATGTTTTGTTTGATGAAAACAAATCTTGGTTTGAAAATGATTGCAGGAAAATCAAACTTCCCTATGATCTAGAGGAAGACTTTGAAAAATTATGAAAGAAGAATAAGCTTACACTTGAAGCATCAAGTGATTTTGATGATGATCATAAGCAGATGTATATGGATAGTATAGTCCTTCATTGATTCTTCCCTTCAACTATTTTAGGATTCTCTTGGGTGCTTCCATGTGAGGCTTCCATGGAGTGTGCATGAATTGACTCAACACACTTACTCCATAAGAAATATCTACTCTAGTTAATGTAGCATAGTTTAAGCTTCCAACTACACTTTGATAGCTAGATACATCTTCATGAGCACTTAGCTTCATATTTACCTTCATGGGAGTACCTACAACCTTTGTATGCTCCATTTTGAATTTCAAGATCATATGTCGAATGTATTTCCTTTGTGTGAGGAACATACCTCTCTTTGTGTATACTACTTCCAAACCTAGGAAGTATGTAAGTAAACCAAGATCACTAATCTTGAATTCTTCCTTCATTGCTTTAATCTTTATGATTCCTTCTACATCATTTCTTGTAATGATTATATCATCAACATATACACATAGGTATATTACCTCTGAATGAATCCTCTTAATGAAGAGGGAAGGATCTATCTTGCTTATGTTAAAACCTTTATCCTGCAAGTAAGTAACAAGTCTATGATTCCAATATGACTCATCTTCAAAACCAAGAGATTGAGCCATATATACCTCCTCTCATATCCAACCATTTAAGAAAGCATGTTTAACATCCATTTGAGATATCTTCCAATTCTTGGAAAATGCAATACTCATGACTACTCTAATAGTAGGCATTTTTGCAACATCTAAAGATGTTTCTTCATCATCAATACCTTGAGTTTGTGCAAACCCTTTGGATACAAACCTTTCTTTATACTTGTTAATTAAAACATAAGGAATCTTCTTTACCTTATATATCCACCTTGAGCCAATCACATTCAAGGATGGAGTCTTGGGTACCGATTCCCAAGTCTAATTTTCTTGTAAATCTTCTATTTCTTCTTCCATGGCACTTCTCCATTCTAGCTTCTTCATATGTAGAAGGTTCTTGAGAGTTTGAATCATGTGCTATATATATTGAATGTTTAGTGACCAAAGAAGTATCATATCCATACCTTTCTGACTTCATTTTCTCTCTAGTAGATCTTCTTATAGTTTGTTGAGATGATTCTGTCATACCTCTCAACCCTTGCACTTTAGCCTTGCCTTTGGAGTTCCAAGATTTGATTTTCCTTCTTGTTTGTATATGTGTGTATGTGTACATGTGAATATGTGAATATGTGAATATAAGAATATGTGTGTACGTGTAAATATGTATATGTGAATGTTTATGTATGTAAATAATCAGATTATTAATATCAAATACCATTATTTGTAGATTCCGATCAATCAGATGGAACTCCACCACCATCTCCTAATCGTGCAAGGACTATATACTGTAAGTATGTCAAACTTTTAATTTTAAATGTATTTTATAGATGCATAAGTTTTTTCTTGTTATAATCAAATTCTGATCAATCAGATGGCATTCCACCACCTCCTATCCATGCAACGACTTCACATGTGTCCTCCAATAGGAATTATGATGAATTTTACTATCAAGAGCATATTATATGTTGGTGTAACTCTTGCTATGGCAGTTATCAAAGACCGCAATTGGAATGTATTGAATATGAGGCAGAGTATGGTACTTTTGAGCGTGCACCACCATCAACATGATAATTCTTGGGTATGTATTTTTCCTATAAATTAATATCATTATTTTATTTAAAAACCATATACAAAATCAAATTACTATTGATATACAAGAATGCTTGCTCGATGATGATGATGATGATGATAATAATAATTCTCATACTCATAATAATAATATACCTCGTGCACGTCATGGACTTACTATTCATCAATTACAAGCAGAGGTTTCTAGAAATCCTCTACCTCCTAGTTTAGAGACTGAAAATGGCTGGAGATTATCCACTGCCAGCTCATGATCTTTCTCTAGTACAAACATATGATAGAACAAGATATGGAGGATGGAATATAGGACCACTTCCTTTAGATGGAGAGGTTTTTAACTTTTGGGGTAATCGCTATATGATTGCTCCATCCAGTATTACTAATGTTGGTCATGGTCTCTTTATTGTAGAGGATTTGTATGTGCCTCCGGACTCTGAAGTCGCTCTTATGTCATTTTGTGGTCCTATATATGAATGGGGAGATTGGCATCGACTTGCACGTTATGTTCAAAGCATGAGTACTTATGGAATATGCATCAAGATGTATCAAGATACATAGTTGTCAATGCTATTACTACATTATATGTTGGTGATGAATTATTAGTGAATTATGGATGGTGTAGACCTCCAAGAGCACCTTTTAGCTAGAGAGAGAATGGAAATTTTCTATCCATATTTAATAACTTATATATATAATTTTATGTTTAAAGTTTACTTTTTTATTCATTTATGGAATATTAATGATTTTTATTCATGTGTGTAGATTCCAACGTATGATGTTGATGATATTCCTCCACACCATTCACAATTGCCAGTAAGACCTCATTTATCATAAGCTTATATGAGGAGGCTACGCAAAAGTGATCCTATGGAATATGCAAGGTTGAAAGACCTATATTTAAAAGAAGATAAAGTATAAGATTTGTGCGACAATGATGGAGATGATAGCATAGCAGATTTTATTGAGGATTAGTATCAAAATGACAATGAGAGCATTGATATTTCTAAAAATGAGAAATATCTTCGAGAGGAATGTCTAAAGCATGTATATGAAGGAAGTCATTTGACACGACTAAGTGCGAACTTACTTATTCTCAATCTTCAAAATCATTTTGTATGGAGTAATGTACCTTTTTCAACACTATTAAGGTATAATGTTTACTTTTCTATCTATTTATATATATACATGCATAAATATATACATATAAACACATGCATACATAGACATACACATATATATATACATGAATGTATACACACATATAAACATACACACACATATATGCACATACACATGTTATGAGAGTAAAGTCAAATTATACATACTTGTATCAAATGAAGATATTTTGTCCATCTAGCCTTTAGAATTGTCCGTCCAACCTTTAGAATCTTCCTTACACATCTACTTATCCTATTCTAGTCGACCTAATACCTGTGCTGCTAACTCTTTTATGAACTTTGCATACAAATATTAAGTATGAGTTAGATATGGAGGTATTAAGTCATTTGAAAAATAGAAGCAAATTTATGTCAAAGATTTTGAAGGATGGAAGAATAATTTTAAAGGGTGGGCGGACACAACGTGTTCAATTAGTGCAGGTTCTCTTTTTTACCTTAGCTATGGTAAGAACAAGAACCTACATTGAATGAACACTTTATGTCCGCCCATACTTTAAAATTATTCATCCATCTTCCAAAATCGTCGAGAGAAATTTGCTTGTCTTATTTTCCAAATGACCTAATATCTCCATAGTTAAATGATACTTAATCCTTGTAAACAAATATGTAAGTCTTAGTTAGCAAGGCAGGTAATAGATTGATTATAAAATGGAAGACAACCAAACGATTCAGTGATCTAGATATGAAAGTCTACAAACCACAATAAACAAAAAAAAATTAAAAATGAAATCAAATACACACAGCTACACATGCATACATACATATACATACATACATACACATTCATACATACATACACATACATACATACATACATACACATATATACACACATACACATACATATATGCATACACATATGCATATGTATATATATATACATATACATATATACATACATACATACATACATACATACATACATATACACATATGCATACATATATGCATGCATATACACATCCACATACACATAAGCATACACATATATAAACTTATATGCATATAAATACATATATATATGTATATTTATTTATTTATTTATTTTAATATATCTTTTTTTCATGAACTTACAGGTTATTATCTGAAAAGTTTTTACCAAGTCAGAATATTCTTCCTACCTCACATGATGAAATGAACAAGATAATCAACAATCTTGATATAGATTATCAATGTATACATGCATTTCCTAACAATTGTATTTTATATAGAGGTGAATATGCAGACTCTTTGACATGTCCAAAATGTCAATATCCTCGATATAAGGAGGAAGAAGGTAAAATCCCAAAAAAGCTATTGAGAAATTTTCCATTGGCTCCACGGATTAGACATATGTTTCAAAGCCCCGAATTATCAAAGCTTTTGACATGCGGACATGATCATAAAAGTACTGATGGAATAATCAGAATTCCTCATGATAGTGTTGCTTTTCAGCATATTGATTCTACATGGCCTAATTTTGCACAAAATCCCTAGAATCTAAAGTTGAGAGTTGCATTAGATGGGGTTAATCCATTCTCCATGAAATCCAGTAAATGGTCAACATGGCCAGTGGTAGTCATAAACTACAATCTTCTGCCATATCTTAGCATTAAAAAGGAACACTTAATGCTTTCACTTTTAATCCCAGGAAAAAGACAAGTTAAAGATATGAATATATATCTTGCTCCTCTCATTGATGTATCGAAAAGCATTAATGAAAGATATATTACGGTTCATGGTATTGTGGCTTGGACTATTTACGATTTTCCAGGATATGGTGTTTGTTCAGGTATTGATGATTTTTTTATTCAATATGCATACAAATAAATGTGAGTTAATCTAATTATATTTTTATCATTTTCATGATGCAAAAATATCTACTAAGGGTTATAAAACTTGTCCATATTGTGGTGATTGGTTAAGATCGATGTATAGTAAGAATCTCAACAAAAATATTTATCTTCGACATCGATGATTCTTGCCTGATGATCATCCATTGAGATCTAAAAGAGAAGCGATACATTTTAATGGAAAGCTTGAAACAGGTCAGTTTCCAAAACCTATGACACCTATGGATTGATATAAAAAATGGATAGATGGATCTCTGATAGATCTAGAATCAAAAATCTTCAGTGATGATCAAAAGATAATGAGAATGTGAAGAGAGGTAAAGAAAAATTGGCACTCACGGAGAATATATCAATATGGTATTCTTTGGAGTATTGGAAAGAGTTAAAAGTATGTCATCTTCTTGATCCTATGCATATATTCAAGAATATTGGTTATTCGTTCTGGCAGCATCTTGTTGGACTAAAAGATACTATAGCATCAAAGAATGATTTGAAGGATCAAAACTCAAAACCAAAGTTATGGCCAGTTTTTTTATAGACATCGATAGGAAATAACTTATGCACCTGCTCCTTGGGTACTTACAACAAAAGAGATAGAGACTATCAACAATAGGACTCAATTGATTCGGACTCCTACAAGATATGGAGCATCTTTCCAAAACATGTTTACTATGGATGATAAGAGCTTATCTAAGTTAAAGAATCATGATTGGCATAAATTTTTGAAACATATTTTACCTTTGGTTATCAATGGACGTACAACGAAAGGAGTACGATATGTGATCTATCATCTTGGATTGCTTATAAAGTAATTATGATACTTTTATTATTTAATATATATGGACATTTGATATCTTTTATTTTTGAATTAAGTTCTTTTTTTTTATATGTATAGATGGCTTACATCAAAAGAGATTGACAAAAACTCGATCCCATTAAAAAAAACGTGAATGCATTGAGCTACTATGTTTGATGGAGAAAGAGATTCCTACTTCATTTTTTAATATTCAGGTTCATTCATTAGTCCATCTTGTGGATGAAATAGAGATTGTAGGTGTTGTCAACACTCAATGGATGTTTTGGGTCACGATTTATGGGAATATTAAAAGGTTATGTGTGACAAAGAGCGAAACCAGAAGGATCCATGGCAATGGGTTGGATGGTTGAAGAGTGCATGTACTATGTTAGTGAGTACTTTGAAAGAGTTCATGAAGAAGCCCCATGCACATGGACCAACTAGTCTTCTTCAAAAATAACAGACGAGTTATTATCAGGTAAGGGAGTTCCATTTCTATTTATATTTCAAGAAAAAAATGATGTTTCTACTTTTGTATCATATAATAGAGAATGCATCCAAGCATTCCTTAGCGAGTACGAACAGGAACTTCAAAATCTCCGAAGTAAAGGACGGAGAAACAAAAGATATAAACGTAATCTCGATAATAATGATATTAAAAATATATCTTCTTTCACAGATTGGCTATATACTCGTTTGCAGTGCGCCAACACAAATAACGAAGAAATCTCAAATGAGCGAGAGAGTTAATGATAGGTTGTGAACAAAAGATAATTTTATTTTAATAATTTTTTTTTCATATATGTATATTAGTTTCTCTTTACTAATTTAATTTCTTCTCCAAGCTTGAATGTTCACTAATATGTGGGCTTTTGGATAGCATATTTGAACAAAGCCATTGATTCTTTACGTAAAACACAAGATTCTATTATTGTTGCTTCTTTCAAGAAATTATCATGTGCTAGCTCAAAAGACACGAACCTTATAGATGGCGAACTTGGTTACATGGGAACTGTTGTTCGTATCTATGAAATATTATTTCGTACATTCAAACACGCAAAAAAAAGTTTATATTTTTTATGATAGAATTTATTATTTTTTTAAGCACCTAATAATGGTTTTTTGTTTTTATATATTTGGATAGGTCATTTTGAAGGTTGATTGGTTTTGAGCCGAGTATAAAGGTAGTAATTCCACATTGAGAAAGGAATTATGTGGGTTTCGGGCAATTGATTTTTCTAAGGTAATGCGATTTACTAGAGAACCATATATTCTTCCTAGGCATATTGAACAAGAATTTTTTTATAAAAACCCACATGCTCATCCTTGGTGGCAAGTCATTCATGTTCAACTTAGAGTTAGGTCATTGTTTGAACAGTTTAGTGTTAGAGAGATCGAAGGAAGTCCTCTTGATAATTCACCATCAGATATTGATACATCAACATCTGAAAGAGAAACTAGAATTATTATACATGATAATGATACTAATATTTTTTATGAAGAGGATAATACTCTACATGCTGATTCTACTGATGATGAAAAGGAATTACCAGAAATCGATATTAATCCATCAATAGATGATGTCATTCATGAGAACACAGATTAAACAATAGAAGAAAAAAATGAATTCAATAAGGATAAAGAAGATGAGACTATATTGATGTCTTACCAAAATGATGACAATAATGAAAACATATGAGTAGATTAGATAGCAAATTCTACTCTAGTTATCGATCAATAACTCGAATTATTTGAATGGATATCAGATAATAGATTCTTCTTTATTCAACTAGAATATCGATGAATCCTACTAGAGAGATGAAATCATGTTCTTCTAAGTTAGAACATGAAGCTCAGGGGTATGCCTAATTATTTAATATATAGCTTTATCTTCGAAGAGAAAATTTTTGTCATGTATGTATGCATATGTGTGTGTATTCATGTGCATTATATGTATACATGTGTTAGTATGCACATATATGTTGGAGTTAGACGTCTACGAAAGCACACGAACAACACAAGGAAGAAGAAGAAGCTTGGAGCACAACACACAATACTAAAATTTATTACCACTAGAATGTACAAGATAAGTAGCCCGTTAGGATAACAGGCATATATAGAAGCCGGGAGGAAAAAACCTCCTAAAGAGGGAAAAAAGTGTCCGAGTGGCCCTAGTGTGTTCACACACATCACTACCTAAATATATCAACAAATCTCCCCCTAGGAGTGATGCGATGAACAAGGAGCTGGCACCCATGTATAATGAAGTGCCAAGCTACATGGAATCACTCCACAAAAGGAAGTAAGCCCAAAGCTTTGCGAAAAGCTTCAAACTTCTCCCGAGGCAGAGCCTTTGTGAAAAGATCTGCAATGTTCTCCTGTGTGGGCATATATGCCAAGCTAATCTCTCCAGTAGAGAACCTCTCCTTGACATGATGATAATGCACCTCAATGTGCTTAGTGCGAGCATGGACCATAGGGTTCCTCGCAATTGCCAATGTGCTCTAACTGTTAGTGAAGTTTGTGGTGGCAGAAGACTCACCAACACCCAAATCAACCATAAGGCATATGAGCCACACACACTTAATAGTCGCTATGAAAGCTACCCTATACTCAACCTCACAATTGGAAGTGGCCACAATAGGCTGTTTCTTGCTCAACCAAGATATGCATGAACTAGCAAGCATGAAGCAAAAACCATTAGTGGACACACAAGTGTCATAGCAACCAACCCAATCACTGTCAAAAAAATCATACAAATCTGGTGGTAGTGATCCTCCCTTGGGATAAAACAATCTAAGTAGCAAGGTACCACTCAAGTAGCAAAAGATGCGCTTAACCACCTGCCAATGCTTGACACCTCGGCAATACATAAACTTGCTCATTTGTGAGATAGCAAATTGAATATCTGGTCAAGTAATTCATAAATAAATCAAGCATCCAACATCCTACTGATAGAGAACAACATCAAATGCATCTCCAACATCATGAAGACTCAACCGTAAACCTCTCTCCATAGGAGTGGCAATGGGTTTGCAATCTTCAAGGCCAAAATGTTGCTATAATGTGTCAATATATTTTGTTTGACACAAAGCTATTCCACCATCAACTTGCATAAACTCAATGCCCAAATAGTGATGCAAAAGCCCCAAATCAGGCATCTCAAATGAAGCATGTAGATCAGCCTTAAAATCAGCAATATGCCTCTCATGAGGATCAGTGAGTAGCATGTCATCAATATACACAACAATGATCAGAAGCACATCATTGGCATGCTTAACATATAAGGTGCTCTCAGTTGGACTGTACTCAAAACCATGTGCAAGTAGATAGGCATGAATCTTTTCATACCAAGCACATGGTGCTTGTTTCTAACCATATAAATCCTTTTTGAACCTACACATCTGGTTTTCATGCCCTTTCTGCACAAAGCCATGGGGCCGAAAAACATACACTTCTTCATGCAAGTCACCATTCAGAAATGCAGTTTTAATGTCCAACTAATGTACATTCCAACCATGATGAGCTGCAAGTGCACAGATGCTACAAACAGTAGTCATTCGGCATGTAGATGCAAAGGTTTCATCAAAATCAATGCCTCTTTCATGTGCATAACCCTTTTCAACAGGCCTAGTCTTATACCTGTCAACTGTGCTATCAAGCTTACGCTTCAGCTTGTATACCCACTTAGTGCCAATAGCCTTCTTCCCAGGAGGCAAGTCACATAAACACCAGGTACCGTTCTTCATTATAGCATCATATTCAGATTGCATAGTAACCATCAAATTTTCTGAATTTTGTGCGTCATCAGACAAAATAGGCTTATTTTCATCACAAAGACTAGATGCAACCATAGCATAGCAATCTAATGCAAAATACACACTTTGAGAGCCTAAACGCATATGATATGACAGAGGAGCATCTAACTTGCTATCACACAAAGTCTGCACTAACCATTTTGGCATAGTTTTTGCCTCCTCAATATCTTCTCTCTCATCGGCAAGTGCATCATGTAAATCTGCATCAAAAATGGGATGATCTGCATCAGAAATGGGATGATCTGCATCATCACATGAAACCTGTAAAGACTGAGAATTTGCCTCATTAGAACTAGCACTACACTATCCACCTGTAAAAAGAGGTAGCAAAGTATCATACGTATCTTTTGAGCTAACAGATGTCTCCTTTGTACATGAAAGTAGCTGCTGAATAGCATCCTCCATAAAAACAACATCATGGCTAACCACAATGTGTTTAGTCTATGGATGATATAGATGAAAGCCATTACTCTCAGAACTGTACCCAACAAAAATACATTTCACTACTTTATCATCCAATTTTCTGCGATGTTGTTCAAACACTAATGCATATGCCAGACAACCAAAATCACACACATGAGAAACAGATATCTTGCGATCATGCCAAGCCTCATATGGAGTGATAGTTTGCAGTGCTTTACTAGGGCATCTGTTAAGTACATATGCCGCACACATAATAGCCTCAAGCCAAAAACTATGTGGTAAGGCCTGACTCTTGACCATACACCTCGCCATCTCCATGAGTGACCTCCTTTTGCATTCAGTAACTCCATTCTGTTGATTTGTATACGGCATTGTACACTGATTTTTTATCCCACATTCAGCCAAAAATGCATTAAAATTTGAAGACATATATTCCCCTCCCGATCAGAATGTAGGGTGCCCATTTTACATGCTGACAGATTTTCAACCAAAACTAAAAACTGTTTGAAGCACATGAACACTTCGGACTTTGGTTTCAATGGATATACCCATGCATGCCTAGAAAAATCATCAATGAAAGTCACCAAGTAAAGATAATTTCCAAAAGAGGGTGTCTCCATAGGACCACAGACATCACTGTGAACAAGCTTCAATTTCTACATAACTCGAACTTAACCATCTTTCGGAAAGGAAGAATGTTGCATTTTGCCCAAAAAATAGCCTTCACATACATGTTTACCTCGTGCCTCAAGCTTGGGCAAGGAGGAAACCATTCCAGATTTCTCCAAGTGTAGCAAACTAGCAAAATTTAGATGACCAAAGCATGCATGTCAAAGGTTTGCATCTGACATAGGCTGAGAATCATATACTACACGTTGAATCATTCACAGATCTTTCATAGACTATGAGCTTATATAGCCCATGACATAAAATGGCAGAAGCAATAATCAAGTCGCCATTTGACAGATTATGAAGTGTACACCTGTAATCAACAAATTTCATAACCAAGCCAATCTTTACTAAAGTCGAAATTGATAACAGAGTCTTCTTGATCCCTAGCACAAATAAAGCATCTGACAAAGTGAAAGAACTACCATCAGAAGTAGTCAAAATGATCTTACCAACTCCCATAACATGATAAGAGGATTTTTTGGCGCATGTGATAGTATTTCTTGTAGGAATAGGCTCAAGTGAAGTGAAGAAATTTTGCTGCAACATAATGTGTTTGGTCACTCTACTATCAAAGTACCAAACATCTAAGTCTACTACAGACATGCACTGCACATGCAAAGATGGATCAAAACTGCAAACAGTAGTACACACCCATTCTTCATTCTGCACAAGATTAGTAGACTCTGTTTTTGATGTAGAGGCCTCAGCAACAACCATTCTAGCCTCTTTCTTCTTTGCCTCTTTAGCAGCCAGTTTTGGATAGCTCTTAATGACATGATCACAAGCTTTAAAATATTTGCAAAACAATTTTTGCTTTTCTGATTTCTTGTCATCTTTGTCTTCCTTCTTCGAATATG
Source organism: Ceratopteris richardii (assembly GCA_020310875.1). Classification (NCBI taxonomy): domain Eukaryota; kingdom Viridiplantae; phylum Streptophyta; class Polypodiopsida; order Polypodiales; family Pteridaceae; genus Ceratopteris; species Ceratopteris richardii. Next base: position 39,428,321 of record CM035433.1, read on the forward strand.
CAGCATTTGCAGATTTCTGTTTGCTAGTAGATGAGCTCCATTTACCTTTGCCCTTCTGACTAGCCAGGAAAGCTTGATCTGCAATGCGCATAATGGCCATGTTCTACCTTGATTGATCTTCTTGTAACATAATAGAGACTAACTCCTCAAATGACAAGGCATTTGGATTGCCTTTCATCATCAACCAAAGAGTAGAAGCAAAACTCTGATATGAATCAAGAAGACCATTCAAAACGGTTTGCACAAGTGAGCTATGTGGTATAACTTCATCAACAGAAATCAACTATTACTTCAAGTCTTTGATATTTGTAAGCAACACAAGCCTCATTCCTAGCCTGGTACAATTTGGTAAGTGTATCCCAAGCATCCTTAGCTATTCTGCAAGAGAGAATGTGAGGAATAATGGCACGTTTGACAAACAAAGCTATCAATGCATGTGCCTGGGCATCTCTGTCATCCCAACAAATTTGCTCTATAGTAGGTGCAGCAGAAACCGCAGCATGAATAGGAATATGGAGAATATCATCATCTTCGTCACCTTCTGCATCAGCTTCGATACCTATAGTTGTAATAGTTGTAGGTGTGATAGAACATTTTTCAATACCCTACACAATGTTCCCTAGTCCTTTTGCAACCAATACATGTGGCATCATATAAGCCCATAATGGATAGTTGGTACCATCCAACTTATCCTCAACAACCAACATACGAAACACATCACTGCTTTTAGCCATGGCCAGCAACTAAAATACCCTGATGCAGAAAATTGAATGTATCTCAAAAAGTTGAACAGAACTAGCCTGTCAAACTCTACTAAACTTGTAGCAGACTTTGAGATCTTATACTGGCGAGCCAAAACTTGTATACTTCTTTGGCACAAAAAGGCAAAATAGCCTGCATAAGCACTGTAATAGTGCTTTTAGAGGCCGAAACGAGCTTAGATTGCGATTTTGATTCGATGAAACGAAGTTGTTTTAATCTCCTAATCACTTTAAGTATGCTTACCAAATTTCGTGCGATTCTGAGACTCTACCCGGAGGAGTGTCAACGATGCAATAGATGAAGCGGGGACCTGCTCTGATACCAATTGTGGAGTTAGATGTCTGCAAAAGCATGCGAATAGCACAAGGAAGAAGAAGAAGCTTGGAGCACAAGCCACAACTAGGATGTACAAAGATAAGTAGCCCATTAGGGTAACAAGCGTATATACAAGCCGGGAGAAAAAAACCTCCTAAAGAGGGAAAAAAAATGCCCTGATGGTCCTAGTGTATTCACACACATTGCTACCTAAATATATCAACAATATATGTGTTTCATATATATGTATGTGTGTGCATGTTTGTGATATATGTATACATGTGTTAGTATGCACACGTGTATATATGCATATGCAGTTTTGTAATATACGAAAGTGTATTTATAATTGTGTATGCATGTATAAGTATACATGTGTGCATGTAGGCATGTATATGTGATGTGTACATGTATATATGTATATGTTTCTATGTGTAAATGTTTACATGTAAATATGTATGCATGTATATATATACATGTGTGCATATAGGTATATGTGATGCATAATGTATCTACTCCATTTTATATTTATGTATGTGTATCTACATGATGTGTATGTATCTTTATATATATTATGATCCTCGTTGATTCGAGTAGCTATATATAGAGGCATAAGTTTGGGAGGAGAGACATCTCTCTAGTAGGTGGTCGGAGGAATAGATGCAATGTGTACATATACATCAATCATATGGCTAAAAGTCTGAATTAGAGTTTCTAAATTAGGGTTTTTAAAACCCTAATATCAAAATTAGTGTTTTCGAATTAGGATTTTTGAAATAGGATTTTTGAATTAGAATATTTATAATAGGGTTTTTGAATTAGAATATGTTATAAAAATATATGTATACTGTTATAGAAATATATTTATAATAGGGTTTTTGAATTAGGAATATATATATATATATATATATATATATATATATATATATATATATATATATATGCATGTGTGTGTATGTATGTGTATCTATATGTGTGTATGCATGTGTGTGTATGTATGTGTATCTATATGTACGTATGCATATGTTGTGTGTGTGTGTGTATGCATGTGTGTGTATATCTGTATGTAAATATGATTATGTGAGTCAATGCGTGTGTACATATGATTATGTATGTGTATGTGTATATGAGTATGTGTATGTGTATGTGTATGTGTCTATGTGTGTATTCATTATATGTGTGTAACTGCATGCACGTGTATATGTGTGTGTAAATGTGCATGTATATGTGTGTATGTATCAATATGCATGTATGTGTATATTTGTGTAAATGTGCATGTATGATGTATATGTGAGTGTATGCATGTATTTGTACCTCTCGTCCCACTCTTTTCTTTCTCTCTCTCTCTCATATACATACATACAACAATGAACACATATACTCATATCCACATACATATACATAAAATCAATGCATATCGTGCATTATCACGATGATGCACCGTAAGTGTTCGCATCTCTTTTAGACACCACTTATGCGACCATCCTGTCCCAAACTCTATCTCAAGTGAACTAAGTACGTATTTTTTATCCCTCTCGTCATGCTCGCTACAAAAATAACAAAAAGAATCATGTAAATAAAACATAAGATATTTATTTCAATTTATAAGTAAAATGTATACTTACTTCCTCTGCAAGTGGACAAGGCATAGGTAAGAGCCCCATAATGCTCGTATTCTTCTCTAGAACTCCAATCCATTCCCTATATACACTATATTCCCCTCTGGATCTATATCACACTCTATCCCTAAGGTGCCTATGCATGTCCTCATAGCCACCTGTGCTCTGCTCTCATGATCTGGAGGTGGTATAAGTGTCCTGAAAATAGATAGATAAAAATAAATAAAAATATGTGTTATAATATCATTATAAAAAAAATGTGAAAAAAAACATAGCTATGAGCAGATTATTGTCTTCCTACATGTGGAGCCGTAGAAGAGCCCTCCTCTGATCACTAGGTAAGCATCTGGATCATAAAATCCAGCTCATCATGAGGCATCTCTGAGTACTCATGCATGATGATGCCTAAAGTATCAAGCAGAGCTCTTGCTCTCATAAGATTTTTTATGAGAGTGTGTTTTGCCTTTCTCTCTACTAGGATCCATAATACCTGTACATATAAAACAAAATGGGTTACAATATATGTGTGTGTACATATGTATGTGTGTATATGTGTATGTAGGTGTATATGTGAGTGTGTGTGTGTATGTGTGTGTGTATGTGTGTATGTGTGTATGCATGTAAGCATGTATATATGCATATGCCTGTGCATTATCTATGCAAATGTATGCATGTGTGAGTATGTGTGTGTGTGTGTATGTGTATGTATGCATGTAAGTACATATGTATGCATATGCATATGCATATGTATGCATGTATGTGTATGTGTGTGTATGTGTCTCTATGTGTGTGTATACATATATGTGTGTGTATGTCTCTATGTGTGTGTATGTCTCTATGTATATGTCTATGCATACATGTGTGTGTGTGTGTCTATGTTTGTATGTGTGTGTCTATGTGTGTATCTATGTGTGTATATATGTGTGTGTCTGTATATATTTGTCTATATGCATGTGTATGTGTGTGTGTAAATGTGTGTGGATGTGTATGTGTGTGTAAGTGTGTATGTGTCTATGTGTGTATGTGTGTGTCTATATGTGTGTGTCTATGTGTGCATATATGTGTGTATCTGAATATATGTGTCTATATGCATGTGTATGTGTGTGTGTGTGTAAATGTGTGTGGGTGTGTATGTGTGTGTGTATACATGTGTCTATGTGTGTATGTGTGTATGTGTGTGTGTGTATATATGTGTGTGTATGTGTGTGTATGTGTGTGTGTGCGTGTGTGTGTAAGTTTGTATGTGTCTATGTGTGTATGTGTGTGTGTATTTGTGTGTGTAAGTGTGTATGTGTGTGTGTATATGTGTGTGTATGTGTGTGTGTCTCTCTATGTGTATGTGTGTATGTTTGTGTATGCATGTGTATGTGTGTGTGTAAATTTGTGTGTATATGTGTGTGTATATGTCTATGGGTGCATGTGTCTATGTGTGCATGTGTCTATATGCATGTAAGCATGTATGTATGCATATGCATGTGCATTATGTATGCATATGTATACACATGTGTGTATGTGTGTGTATGCATGTAAGTATGTATGTGTGCATATGCATTATGTATGCATATGAATTATGTATGCATATGCATATGCATATGCATTATGTATGCATATGCATATGCATTATGTATGCATATGCATTATGTATGCATATGCATTATGTATGCATATGCATTATGTATGCATATGCATTATGTATGCATATGCATTATGTATGCATATGCATTATGAATGCATATGCATTATGTATGCATATGCATTATGTATGCATATGCATTATGTATGCATATGCATTATGTATGCATATGCATTATGTGTGCATATGCATTATGTATGCATATGCATATGTATGCATATGCATTATGTATGCATATGCATATGCATTATGTATGCATATGCATTATGTATGCATATGCATTATGTATGCATATGCATATGCATTATGTATGCATATGCATATGCATTATGTATGCATATGCATATGCATTATGTATGCATATGCATATGCATATGTATATGCATATGCATTATGTATGCATATGCATATGCATTATGTATGCATATGCATATGCATTATGTATGCATATGCATTATGTATGCATATGCATTATGTATGCATATGCATATGCATTATGTATGCATATGCATATGCATTATGTATGCATATGCATATGCATTATGTATGCATATGCATATGCATTATGTATGCATATGCATATGCATTATGTATGCATATGCATATGCATTATGTATGCATATGCATATGCATTATGTATGCATATGTATGTGTATATGTGTATATGTATGTGTATATGTGTATATGTGTGTATGTCTCTCTAGGTGTGTGTGTGTGTGTATGCATATATGTTTGTGTATGTGTGTATGTGTGTGTGTGTGTGTGTCTATGTGTGTATGTGTATGTCTGTATGTGTGTATGTGTGTATGTGTGTATGTGTGTATGTGTGTATGTGTGTGTGTGTATGCATGTAAGCATGTATGTACGCATATGCATGTGCATTATGTATGCACGTGTGTGTATGTGTGTGTATGCATGTAAGTATATATGTGTGCATATGCATATGCATTATGTATGCATATGTATGCATGTATGTGTATGTGTGTGCGTATGTCTCTCTATGTGTGTGTGTATGCATGTATGTGTGTGTATGTGTGTGTGCATGTGTGTGTGTATGTGTGTGTGTGTGTGTGTCTATGTGTCTATGTGTGTCTATGTGTGTGTGTACGAAGAGATTGACCCCAAGATAGAAAAACTGCAATTTCTCCCAATCTACTAAACCAAATGCTATGAAAATTTACAAGCATAAAGTAGAGGCTAATAGCTTTCCAATGAAATATTTTTATCCAATTTAGAGCTCTGTAGAGAGATCATCAGCCTCTACAAACTTACTATTGTTGAAGAAGATGAGGCAAGAAAATGAAGGAGCAAGACAATGATAGTCACAAGTATATGTATATTGCTTCCATGTAACGTACAAGTGTTTTGAAGTCATTCTATAGAATCTAAAAGTGCTCCATGACTTCTACAAGTGGATTTTGAATTCAAATGAAGATGGGAAAGGTTTTTGGAGGGAATCAATTCACTTTTCTCCAATCTAGGAAAAGTGAAGATCTAGTTTGATCTACTTTTAGGTGATTGATTGATTGCTTTGATTGCAAATCAACCACCACAAGTCCATGCAACTTAGGCTCTCTCTTTCTACCTTTACATGTGTAAAGATCAAGGCTTTTACAATGGTAAAAGATCCATAAAAAATCTTTATAACAAAATACAAAAAGTGAGCATAAGTACAAAAACTCTCCAACATATATTATTTCAATGTAATCCAAGTGATATATTTTTTATGTAAATCAAATCTACCTAATGCATAGTGTAAGCTTGATGTTCCAATAGCTCCCCCTCAAGCTAAAATACACTTGATTCTTAATTCTCTAATAGGTTGAATACTTGCCATAGCTTTGAATCTACAAAGCTTTATTCCATCAAGTGCCTTCATCATCATATCTGCTACTTGCTTTTAAGTTTGAACAAAAGAAATGACAATCTCCTTTGCTATGTGCTTCTCCTTGATGAAGGGGTAATGAACCTCTATATGTTTGGTTCTTGCATGGAAAATAGGGTTTGCTGCTAGATGCATGGAACTTACATTATCTCCAAATATGTGAGATTTGGAATTCACAAGTCCCAGATCTGTATACAATGCTCTTAAGAATATTGCCTCTTGAGTTGCTATGGTCAAACCTCTGTACTCGTTGAGGATAAAGCAATTGTTGGTTGCTTCTTGGAACTCCATGATACTCGCTTTGAGCGTGCAAATGCTAAGTAAACAGAGGTATTTCTTCTATCATCCTTAGCTCCTTCCTAATCTGCATTTGAATAGATTTTGATATCCAAATCTGAAGAGTAAGGATAGAATATACCTTCATTGATTGTACCTTTGAGATACTTAAGTACTCTCTTAGTTGCATCCATGTGTGGTCTTCTTAAAGAGTGCATGAATTGGCTAAGCACTCACATGCTATATGATATGTCTGGTCTTGTGCGAGTAGCATATATCAAGCTACCTACCAAGCTTTGATATTCTTTAATGTCTTCAATTTTCTCACCTTCATAAACACTAATTTTATGATTCATCTCCAAAGGTGTACCTGCAAGCTTTGTGTTCTCCATTCTAAACTTGAGAACTAAGTCTTCAATGTATCTTCATGAGTTTGTGAGCATCCTTTGGCAACTAATCTTGCCTTGTGCCTTCAAACTGATCCATCTAAGTTTCTTTTAACTTTATATATCCATCTGCAACCAATTACCTTTTGATTTAGGGGCATTGGAACCAAATGTGAAGTATCCATCTCATTCAATGCATCTATTTCTTCTTTCATGGCCTTTTCCCAATTAGGGTTTCCCTTTGCCTCTTCATAGATTGAGGGTTCCTCTGAAATTGAATCTTTTGCCAAGTAGACTGAATGCTTTGTAACAAATGTGGAACCATTTCCATATCTTTCTAGTTGTTTCTTCTCTCTTGTTGATCTTCTAGGTGCTTGCTTGGAGCATTCTCCACACTCTTGCATTTTTGCTTTGCCTCTTGCCTTCCATAACTTGTAATCCTTTTCTCTTTCATCTTCGTCATCAGCTGTATCACTTCTTGGATCCTCGACCTATGTATCATGCTTGCTTCCTAATTGATAAGAATTAGAATCAAGATCATATAGTAGAGTTAACATTTGCTTGTCTTCATCATACCAAGACTTGTGTTCTTTAAACACAACATCTCTACTTGTAGTGAATTGCTTGGTTGAAGGATTATAGAACTTGTAAGCCATTGGAATTGCATCATATCCAATAAACACTATCTTTGTTTCCCTTTCATCTAGCTTAGCTCTTATTTGTGATGATACATGAACATAAGCTATCCAAGATTAGGTTTTCTTCCATGCCATGCTTCATAAGGAGTCATACCTTGAAGTGATTTGGATGGTAGTCTATTGAAAAGGTACACAATAGTTGAAACATCCTCTACCCATAGATAATGTGGCAACCTCTTCTCTTCAAGCATTGTTCTAGCTGATCCAACCAATGTCTTGTTTCTCGTGGCTGCAATTCCATTCAGTTGAGGAGAGTACCTGATCGTCACTTCCCTTTTTGATACCTTTGTCCTGCAAGAACTCATCAAACTCTTTGGAGAAGTCTTCTCCCCCTCTATCACATCTGAGCTTCTTGAGTGATCTACTTGTATGCTTCTCCACATGTGCTAGATACTTTTTGAAGCAATCAACCACTTCATTCTTACTTTTGATAAATTACAGAATAGTCCATCTACTATGGTCGTCAATAAATGAGGCATAATATCTCGATCCTACCAATGAAGGTTCTTGACTTGGTCCCCAAAATGTATGTACTAAGTCCAATAATCATGTGTTGCTTTGATATGTTTGGCAGTCCAAGAACACTTTGGTCCCTACATATATCCTTCAAGGTTCTTTCATTCACATGAGCAAGTCTCTTATGCCACACTTCAAGCTCACTTAGGGCTTGAGATCCAAAAGTGAATAGACCTATGTTCCTAGTTTCTCCTACTCCAAAAGTAAAGAGCCTTCCATGCTTCTCATCTCTGGCTATCTTCTTGAAGCTTGGACATGGATCTTCTAAAATCATGCTAGGTGAACCTAACTTGCAAGTCGTTTTCAAGTATTTGGCCTACACTTATTAGGTTTTTGGTAATAGTGGGCACATAGAGAACCTTACTAAGAATGTTTGTCCTACCATTACAAGCTTTGACATTACCAATCTTCTCCACATTGTGCTTTGTATCATCCCCTCTTTGCACTTCATGTCTATGCTTTGGACTCTCCAAGTCAGATAGAAGAGCAATGTTGCCTGCAACATGATTTGAACATCCTGAATCTATGTAGCACAAATGATCACCTTCTTTACCTTCTTTGTGGCTTATATTCATTAGAAGCAATGATTCTTCATTTGGTTGATCTTCTAAATAATTGTTGTAGTCTCTTTTGTTATAGCCTCTATTATTATTATTGAAGTTGTGTCCATCTCTGCCTCTATTGCTGCCATATCCACCTCTTCCACTTCCTTTTTGGGTCTTTCCATTGAACCAGGAATTATGAGTGGTTTCGTTGGTTTTATCGCAGATGGCACAAGGTTGAACATTCTGACCTTTCGCTTTGTCATGCTTTGGTCCTTTCTTCTTCCCTTTCCACTTACTCTTGCTTGAAAAGTTGGCTTGGGAAGTCTCCTCTTCATCTTCTTGCCTTTCATCTTCTTATCCTTCTTATTTGCATATAGAGCAGAAGTTAAATTACCATGATAGGAGTTACCTTCCTTTATGCTATTGTTGGCCTCTTGATTGAAGAGCTGATCAAGAAAGATGTTGAAGTTTGGAGGTTGCACATCCATGATGAGATAATAAGCCGTGGTGAAGGATTCCCATTGCTTATCGCTTCAAATCCCATTGAGAATTTTCCTCATGATAGCCTCTTCTTCACTCAGCTCTCCAATGGATGCTAACTGATCAGCAACGTCCTTGACCTTGGTTTGTTTAGGTGTCTTCTTCATTTGGTTGAACCCATTCCAAGGATGATTCTTTCTTGCTTTGATACGAGTAGAAAAGAAAGTCTTCAGGGCATCCCAAGTCTCTTGAGATGCCTTGCATCCTCTAATATGTCGTAATAGAAAGTTAGAGATAGAGTTTAGTATGTACGACCTTGCTTGAGCATCCCTTGCGCACCAAAGTGTGAGCTTATCTATCTCCTCTTGTGTAGGTCCTCGTTTGGATCTTGGAATAGGCAAAGCTTTATCACCTGTTACAATTCCATAAAGATTTATACCTTGCAAGTAGGCCTCCATTCTTATTTTCCAAGCCGCATAGTTGTGCCGATCAAGCTTCTCAATCACTGAGGGAAAGTCATCACCCATCTTGATCTAGCTCTGATACCACTTAAAGAACTTTGAGAAGCTTGTAGGAGGTAGAAAAGTGAGTTGCAAAGCGAGGAAGTTTGCTCTAACCAATCGACACAAGACCAGCCCTTCAACTTATGGAGACTCAAATAGACCTTATACGCATGCAATAAGTGCAATAAAATTCACAATGTACTTTCAAGCATCAAGGAGAAAGAGCCGATACAAAACAGATAGGTTTGCACATCGACTAGCTCCTATTGCAACATCAAGGTTACACTATGCTTAAGGTGGATTTGATCTACATGGATTACATCAAAAGAATATCCATTGGAGAGTTTTTTTTACTTATGCTCACTTATTGTATTTTTTTTAAAAAGATTTTTTATGGATCTTTTACCATTGTAAAAGCCTTGAGATTTACACATGTAAAAGTAGAGAGAGAGCCTAAGTTCCGTGAATTTGTGGTGGTTTAGCTACAATCAAATCAATCAATCAATCACCTAAAAGTAGATCAAACTAGATCTTCATGTTTCCTAGATTATAGGAAAGTGAATTGATTCCCTCCAAAAACCCTTCCCACCTTCATTTGAATTCAAAATCCACTTGTAGAAGTATTGGAGCACTTCTAGAGTCTATATAAAGACTTCAAAACACTTGTACATTACATGGAAGCAATATATATACGTTTGTGACCATCATTGTCTTGCTCCTTCATTTTTTTGCATCATCTTCTTCAACAACAGTGAGCTTGTAGAGGCTGCGACTCTGCCTACATAGCTACAAATTGGATGTGACAGCTCACTATAAAGCTATTAGTGTCTAGTTTTATGCCTGTAAGTTTTGATAGCATTTGGTTTAGTAGATTGGGAGAAATCTTAGGTTTGTTGTCTCAGGGTCAATCTCTGTATATTCCTGAAAAATAGGAGGTACCACTGTTGAGTGTCTGGTTCATTCCAAAAGCATATTTTGCTTATTTCTTGTACTTTTGTGCATTCTATATACTCAACCCTATGTGTGTCACTCCCATAAAGGGATATTTTGTAATTGTAATCACGCTGGTTGCTATGAGAATTTGAAGGTTCATTATCTCATCCATAGATAATAAGTTTAGTATATGATCAATGTCTACCCTTCACGATTGTATGTTGTAATGCACATTTTTTTAAGGTCCTTGTTATAAGGAGAAGTTAGTCATGTAGTGAAATTAGAAGAAGAGGTTGAAGAATATACCTAGTTCAAATCCGAACTAGATGGTAATCCCAACTTGCATCTTGGATGAGGGTCAAATTTGACCATCTAAGGTATTGTAAGGTAAGGGAGTTACCAAGGTTGCAATTGTGGGATCAAGGGTGTGTAGCCTTGGTTGGGGGGTCCCATGGGGGTAGCGATCCCGCTAGTCAAGGTATGAGAGTAGTGCCTTTTGCACGAAACATATCTAGCCACCCAAGGAGGTCCACACCTCTCCATTAGCCTATATATACATGATTGTTGCACTACCCCGGACATTGAATTAAGCTAGCATACCTCTATATTCTCTGCATTCATGCATGGTAATCATTTTTTTATTGCAAGATCTAGGGTTTCTAGAATCTACATCCATTTATGGGGTGTTAAAATGGCTTTAATTTTACTAATTTTAACAATATATCTATAAGGCAAGTGACACATCCATAAGTTTGTATCTTCATTCATCCATGAGAGATTACTCAAATCTAGACTATGAATGGACATCTTATCTATTTCCTTATGTATAGAGTTCCATTGTGGTGGTGGTATCTCTTCTCATGTGAAGTCATTCATGCTCACTTTGTTAATGGCACCCAAATGTTGGAGATATAAAGCCACGCCACTCCAATCTTCCACTACCTTCATTTTTCACATGAAGGGTTCACTTTGAATGATCCCATAATTCCTAGCCTTTTAGAATTGACATATGACTAATCTATGTTCAAATTCAATACCACAAGTACTAATAGTTATGTTGTCTAGCAGCCTTACGGGTTTCTCTATGTGGCCATCCTCTAATTTAGATTTCATTGTCTTGGGTCTTAGGTATGGTTTTCCCCCTTTGCTCTATAATTTCTTTGCATTGATGGCAACCATAGCACACATACCTACGGTAGCCTTGGTACTATACCCATTGAAACATATTGGAAAGCATGTATTGATTTCATTCTCTTCATTAAATGTTCCATATCTCATATATGGTTTTGTTATTACTTAACTTTGTTTTCTATCTCTTGTTGGAGGATAAACAAGTTTCTCTCAGTACATGCACAGACTGAAACTAAAACTTTGCAAACTTAAATTAGACCTCCCCTTGTTGTCGACGTGCCCATTCTTTACTTCTTTCCTTCAAACTTTGATGAGATCTTCACTTCACTTCATTAGGACCTCCTCCTCTCTTTGATACTCCACTTATAGCTCTACCACTGTTGGAGGATAGACACTCTCATGTGCACAACGAAAGCAAATGAACCCTCCTAGGATCCTAAAATTTTTCAAATATAGGCTCTGTATTTTTTTAGTTTCTCTGAGGACATGCAAAGGCTGAAATGAAACTCTGCAAGCTTAAACTAAAGTTAGAGATCTTTCAAATGAGAGTAAAATCACTCCATTTTGATATTGGATGATGCCTCAACCAGCTGCAACAAAATAGATAACTTGATCTCTTCACAAAGTATTAGCTGACTAGACAAACATTGTTCTGGACATTTCTTTGCACATGTGAAGGCACTAAACTTGAGAGTTATACGACTCAAAGTAGAACTTATAATCTTTCCAATAAGACAAAAATCATTGCAAATGGATTGAGGACGAATGAGAAACAACAATTACAAGACCGGAGGGTCTCCCAAGATCACTTAGAGAGATAGAGTATGAAAAAGTGAAAAAAAAGATGCATAGAACAACTAGTAGGGGGTGTGCTTAAGCAAGGGGGAAGCTTTTGCACATATTTCCATGACTCTAAGTCATAATACAACTCATTAGAGGCTTTTAAAGTCACATACCAACCTCTTTAACCAATCAAAAGCATATGCATGTCAAAAAGTGAGGTCCAATCACATCAAGCGATGAGCTTAATCTTCTCTAATCAACTTCTTTCCATTATATGCATGATTTGATGCCTCTAACTCATGGAAATCATCCTCCTTTGATTCTTGATGATGTGGAAAGTGAAATTTGGGGCATGTTCCCACAGTCTTGAGCTTGAAATACAAAACTTTCAACATTTCTTACGGTGCATCGTTGGTGCTCTAAACAATCAAATTGGAATGCATAAGCACTCCTATAATTGGGTAAAGTTTGCAAGTCGATTGTGTCTTTAGCTACAATGCCATAGCTCACCTATTCTTCCATTTCTACTTCATAAAGGCCATCCACATAGTAAAAATCTATATATATTGGTAACATGGTAACAATGGACCTACCATTGAAGACATGGGTGAAAATAAGATGTTCTTCCTTGATATTGGTGTGAGATATTGAGAGGTAGAATGTTAGAAAGATAACAAAACTTTCTTCCTTTTGAAGAACTTGGAACAAAAAAAATCCATTTTGATAGAGAAACAATCTTTGTATTTGACTTTCAACCTATACATGAGAACGTCCTTTTCATGCATCAATGTGTTCTAGACCAGTTCATGTGCTTCTTCTGAGGTAATTCTTTTATGAATTCGTTGTACGTGTTGATGAGAACGTATAAGACGGTAGCAACTTTGTTTGAGATACATAGTTGATAGATCAGTTCAATAACATTATTAAAATTAACAAGATATGATCTTCTAAAGATTCTTTTTCTCTTGGCAAGCCATTACTAATAAACAATTCTAGATCAAACTAGACTCCAAGTATAAGCATTATCGAACAAGGTGAAATGAAATCGGATTTCCTTCTAGTGAAATGGTTTTTGATATTAGAGAAGGCACTGCATATTTAACCATTTCTGATATTTTTAGCATCCATATAGGTAAAAAGGAGGTCATTGATGGTTTCCTCTTGTTAGTGAGAATGGGTAGACAACCAAAGTCGCTCATACTTGAGTTATGACCACACCATATGCATTGATGTGAAGGAACTTGATTGAACATCGACTCTTTAAAACTAGCATAGGAGAACCATAATCTCCCAATTTTATATTACCAATTAATTTTACATTTCCTCTCAAGTTTAGCTATGAGCTTTTCATGGTTTTTTTATCATCATTTCCAAATCCAATTAATGTCCCATTTCCTATAAAGTTTTCCTATGAGCTTTTCACGGTTTTTTAATCAAATCTATGCTTGATAATGATTAGTCACCATTTGTGAGCATTGTCTAGAGTAAGCACATTTTCCATATAAGATTTAGTGGATTTAGCAATAATTTTTCAGCCTCTAGAGGAGATACCATATCTATGAGAAGAACCTTAAAATCCAATAATTAAATCCTTTTGATAGACACATTACAATATTGAATGATGGAAGCATTAGAGTTTGTCTTGTTTTGAAGAATTCTCTACCCAATGGGATAGTGAAGAAATTAAACCAAAGATTGGAGGCTTTTGAGTCATACCACTTGCATTCAATGGGCGCTATCATTTTCTTAGTTACTATCATGCTTGACATGCTTTATGCATAAAAGTAGAGCCTTTAACTAAAAAAATCATGAACGTTATAGAAGATGGTATTGAGATCAAAACCTATCCAAGAATGCAAGCCCAAAGGGGAGGATAAGAGCAAGCAAATTTGATCCTGACGGGCTAAAAAGTAGAAGAGTGGAGAACCTTGTGGATGTACATCATAGCAACTTGTGTGGCAATCCAAGCTAACAATCCTTTCGATGTTGAAAAGGCCAAGGCCTCTTTCGAAATTTAGTAGAAAACAACTAGAGTAACTTGCCTTAGGTAGGCATTTATGTTGTTCAATGGATCTCCAAGAGTAGTTGGTCAGATCACTCTCACTACTTATGGTATAGAGTTTGAGCACACCTTTGTTATTTATGAATTTGAAAAGAATCACATCTATGAGATGATCTTAGGAAGGACTTTCATGATTTAATTGCAAATGGTGCGGGATTGGGGAACCAATTCCTTGTACTAACATCATTTAGCATTAACTACCAAGGTCAACCTCAAACACTACACACATAGAGATATACCACCACTACTATAACAATGAAATACAATCCATAGAACACCATAAGATACTAAAATGGTGAACTCCATAATATCGGATCCTTCATGGATGCACGAGAATACACACTTATGGATGTGTAAAATTGCAACAAAAGAGGAAAAGAGATTAAAATCTAGAGACATAGATACCACAAGAAACCAAAGATCAATCCAACACCTAGCCTACGTCTATGATCTTCCCAAACAAAGAGTTTGAACCCATGGTTGGGTCGAGATCTTAGCGATAATGGACATAGAAATAAATAAAGAACAATGGGCCCCCACAATGATGAAGATGGCTATGGCATTTCAGTGTTCATATATGAACCCATCATTGAGGAATATGAACCTAGTATAGATGTACTAGAAGACTCAAGCGATGAGGACTTATAATCCATCACCATGGATCATTTTTGTGCATTAGAAGAGGATTACCTATACTTGCTAAAAGCTAAGACTCCGGAATAAGAAAAGTATAAGAATGATGTGATGATAACTACGTAAGTAGATAGAGAAATTAAGAAAATGAAACAAAAGAAGAATGCTTCCACCCAAGAAGAAGAAGAATTTTTGCTCGAAGTACCAAAAATTTTCAAGAAGTATGAGATACAAATAGAAAGATCATGGTAAGAATGTGAAAAAAAGAAGCTCTCATGGGGCTTACGACAATAAAGAGTGAAAAAAGAAAGTTAATAGAAAAGGAGAAGAAAGATGCACATATATAGGACATGACCTAAGTGATGAAGAAGATCAAGAACGGATAAGTCTGCTAAGAGAGTATAGGGATGTTTTTGCTTGGAGTTATAAGGATTTGAAAGGAGTGAATCCAAAGATTCGTTCCCATAGGATCCCTATGACGGTAGAAGCAAGACCAACAAAGCAAAAGCCATACACCTACAATGACACTTATGCAACAAAGATAAAAGAAGAGATAGATAGGCTGATAGAAGCCAAATTTATCTATGAGATTGAGCATATCAAACAGATTTCCTGCATTGTTGTTGTGCCCAAGAAGAATGAAAAATTGTGTGTATCAACTTGAAGAAAGGTGATGCTACCACAAGAGATACTTATCTGCTTTCTATCACGAAACTTCTCAAAGGAGTGACAAGCAAGGAAGTTTATGGCTTCCTTTGATAGATTTTCAGGTACAATCAAGTAGCCATATCCCCTAAGGATCAACACAAGATTGATTTTGCTACATAATAGGGAGTTCTCACATTTTATGTGACACCATTTGGGCCACAAATGCACCCGCTACATTCCAAAGGCTCATGTGTCATGTGTTTAAGGAATTATTGAGAAATAGTTTAGAAGCCTATGTGGATGATTTATGTACTCATTCCCACATAAGACAAACTCTCATCCTAGAACTTAGGCAAATATTTAACCAATGTAGAGAATAGCAAGTGTGCTTGAACACAAAAAAAAAAGTGTTTTCATGATAAAAAAATGTTGATATATTTCAATAGTGATGTGTATGAACATACTAGGATTGTTGGGATAGTCTTCCCTCTTTAGGAGGTTTTTTTCCCCTAGCTTGTATGTATACCTATAACCCTAACGGATCACTTATCTTTGTACATTCTCTTGGTAATACATTTAGTATTGATTGTTGTGCTCCAAGCTTCTTCTTCCTTGTGTTGTTCGTGTGCTTCCATAGATCTCAAACTTCAACAATTGGTATCATAGCAGGTCACCACTTCACCTAGGGCATTGTCGACACCCCTCCCATCACAATCTCAAAATCACGCAAAAACCGATGAGTATACTCAAGGTGATTAGGACTTCAAAATAGCTTCAATCTATCGTGTCGAAATCGTGATCTAAGCTCTTTTCAGTCTCTGGATGCACTATCGCAATGCCTTTGTAGGCAATTTCGCCCATTTGTGCCAAACATATATACAAGTTTTGGTTCTCCAGTACAAGCCTCTCAAAGTCTGCTTTAGAACTAGTAGAGCTTGATAGAGTAGTTTTGTTCAAATTTTCGTGATATAATCATTTTTCTACATTAGGGTATTTTAATTAGTGGTCATGGCTCAAAGCAAGCAAAAATCTACTAAAGACATCAAAAAAGCTGAATTTTTTTTTGCAAGTTTCGTAAAGGAAACGATCATGTCATAAAGAGTTGTCCAAAACTAATTACAAAAGAGGCAAAAAAAAAAACTGAGGCTAGAATGGTGGTTGTAGAGGCCTCTACACCTAAAATAGAGTCTACTAATCTTGTGCACAATGAAGAATTGACATTTACTATTGTTTGCAGTTTTGACCCATCTTCACATGAGGAGTGCATGTCTATAGTAGACGAAGATGTTTCATACTTTGATAGTGGGAAAACCATACATATTACCTCGCAACATAGTTTCTTTACTTCACTTGAGCCTGCCCCTATAGGGACTACTATAACATGCGCCAAAAACCCCTCTTATCCTATCATCGACGTTGCTAATAACATTCTGACTACTGTTAATGGTAGTTCTTTTATATTTTTTGATTCTTTGTATCAGGGATCAAGAAAAATTTTTATTAGTTCCAACATTATCCAAGATCAGCTTGGTTGTGAAATTTATTGATGATAGATGCATATTTCATGATCTCTCAAATGGCAATGTTATTATTGCTTTTGGCATTTCATGTTGTGGGTTGTATAAGCCCATAGACTATTAAAAAGTTGTGAACGATTCAACATGTGTAGTACATGATTCTCAAACAATCTCATATGCAAAGTTTTGGCATGCACGCTTTGGTCATCTAAATTTTGCGAGTTTGTTACACCTATAGAAATCTAAAATAGTATTCACTCTGCCCAAACTTGAGGCACCTGGTAAACATGTTTGTGAAGGTTGTATTTTGGGCAAAATGCAATGTTCCTTCTTCCCAAAAGATGATTCAGTTTGAGCTACTTAGAAATTGCAACTTCTTCACATTGATGTCTATGGTCCTATGTAGACACCTTTTGGGAAACTACCTTTACTTCGTATCTGTTATAGATGATTTTTCTAGGCATGCCTGGATGTATCCACTAAAAGCCAAGTCCAAAGTGTTTGTGTTTTAAACAATTTTTGGCTTTGGTTGAAAAGATGTCAACATGTAAAATGGACACCCTCTGTTCTAATCGAGGGAGGAAATACATGTCTTCTTCTTTTAATGCATTTCTTGTTGAAAATGGGATAAAGAATCAATGTACAATGCCCTGTACACCTCAACAAAATGGAGTTGCTAAAAGAAAGAAAAGGTCTCTCATGGAGATGGTGACATGTACGATCAAAAGTTGGGCTTTTCCACACAGCTTCTGGCTTGAGGCAGTTATATGTTGCAACGATGGTGTTGCACTCCCCCATTAAGGTTCTATGGGGAAAGCCTACAATGCCACAAGGCCTTTACTTTTGCCTTGAATGGAAACCCAATGGCCTGAAAGTTTATGCCCTACCTAACCTAATGGCTAGGCTCATAAAGATCATCTATGCTTCTGGTGCCAAGATCAATTATCAACCCTCTCATCAACTAGTGCATCGTGTAAATCTGCATCAGAAATTGAATGATCTACATCATCATGTGAAACTTGTAAAGGCTGAGAAATTGCCTCATTTGGACCAACATTTGACTTTCCACCTCTAAAAAGAGGAAGCAAAGTGTCATACACATCTTTGGAGCTAATTATGGACTGTAAAAAGAGGAAGTTAAGTATCATACACATCTTTGGAGCTCACTGATGTCTCCTTAGTACATGAAAGTAATGGCTAAGTTGCATCTTCCACAAAAACAACATCATGGCTAACCAAAATGTGTTTAATATGTGGACCAATTTTCTGGGTTGTTATTCAAACACTAATGCATATGCCCAACAGCCAAAGACATGCAAATAAGCAACTCATGGCTTGCGACCATGTCATGCCTCATATGGAGTGATAGACTACACTGCTTTGGTAGGACATTTGTTAAATACATATGTTGCACACATAACGGTCTCAAGTCAAAAACTATGTGATAAAGAGTAACTTTTGACCATACACCTCGCCATCTCCACGAGAGACCTATTCTTTCTTTCACCAACACCATTTTTTTGAGGTGTATACGGCACTATACACTGATGCTTTATCCCATGCTGAGCCAAAACTGCATCAAAGTCAGAAGACATGTATTCCGCCCCTCGATCAGAATGGAGGGTGCCCAGTTTACGTGCTGACAGATTTTCATCCATAACCAGAAACTGTTTTAAGCACATAAACACTTTGCACTTTGCTTTTAATGGATATATTCGTGCATGCCTAGAGAAATCATCAATAAAAGTCACGAAGTAAAGGTAGTTCTCAAAAGAAGATGTCTCCATACAACCACAAACATCACTGTGAGCAAGTTAGAATTTCTGAGAAGCTCGGATTGAACCATCTTTTGGGAAGGATGAATGTTGCATTTTGCCCAAAACACAACCTTCATAAACATGTTTACAAGGTGTCTCAAGTTGGAAAGAGAGTATACCATTTCAAATTTCTGCAATTCAGATTACCAAAATGTGCATGCCAAAGCTTTTTATCTAAAATAGCCTGAGAATCTTGAACTACACATGCTAAATCATCCACAGATTTTGTATAATCTATGAGCTTATACAACCCCATGATATAAAATGTCAACAACAATAGTAGCATTGCCATTTGAAAGATCATTAACCATAAATCTGTCTTCAATGAATTTGATAACCAAATCAATCTTGGCTAATGTTGAACCTAACAACAGATTTTTCTTGATCCTTGGCACAAACAAAGCATCTGGTAATATAAAAGAACTACCATAACCAGTAAACAGAATGATCTTACCAACTCCCATTACAAAATAAGAGGAATTGTTAGCGCATGTGACAGTATTGTCTATAGCGGCAGGCTCAAGTGACATGAAGAAACTGCGTTGCGAGGTAATATGTTTGGATTCCCTGTTGTCAAAGTACCAAACATATGAGTCTACTGCAGACATACACTCCTCATGAGATGATAGGTCATAACTACAAATAGTAGTAAACACACATCTTTATTCTACACAAGATTAGCCAGCTCTGTTTCTTGTGTAGAGGCCACTACAAAACCATTCAAGCCTCAATGCCTCTTTACAACTAGTTTTGGACAACTCTTTATGGCATGATCATTTCCTTTACAATATTTGCAAAAGTGTTTCTACGGAAGCTTTGCATCATAAATAGCATGCGAATCTTGAACTGCACATGCTGAGTCATTCACACATTATTCATAATCTATGAGCTTATATAATCCATGATATAAAATGTCAAAAACAATAATAACATCGCCATTTGAAAAATAATGAACTGTAGATCTGTCATCAACGAATTGGACAACCACGCCATTCTTGGCTAATGCTAAACCCGACAACATATCTTTTTTGATCCCTGGCACAAACAATGAATCTAGTAATGTGAAAAAACTACCATCAGCAGTAGTCAGAGTGATCTTATCAACAATAACATTGCCATTTGAAAGATCATGAACTTCACATCTGTCATCAACGAATCTGACAACCAAGCCATTCTTAGCTAATGTTGAACCTGACAACATATTTTTCTTGATCCTTGGCACAAACAAAGCATCTGGTAATGTGAAAGAACTACCATCAGCAATAGTCAGAATGATCTTATGAACTCCCATTACAAGATAAGAGGAGTTGTTAGCACATGTGATAGTATTCTCTGTAGGGGAAGGCTCAAGTGACATGAAGAAACTACGTTGCGAGGTAATATGTTTGGTTTCCCCGCTCTCAAAGTACAAAACATATGAGTCTACTACAAACATAGACTACTCATGAGACGATGGTTCATAACTATAAGTAATAGTAAATGCACATTCTTACTGCACAAGATTAGCAAGACTCTATTTCTAGTGTAGAGGCCTCTACAACAACTATTCCAACCTCTTTCTTCTTTGCCTCTTTGCAGCCAGTTTTGGATAACTCTTTATGACATGGCCATTACCTTTACAATATTTGCAAAATTGTTTTTGCTTTTTTGTTTTCTTCTCATCTTTGTCTTCCTTCTTCGGCTAGGCAACATTAGCAAATTCTTGCTTGCTAGTAGATGAGCTACATTTACCCTTTCCCTTTTGACTAGCTAAGAAAGCTTGATCTGCAACACGCATAATAGGCATGTCCTTCCTCAACTAATCTTTCTGCAACAAAACAAAGACTAACTCCTCAAATGTTAAGGCATTTGGATTGCCTTTCATCATCAACCGAAGAGTAGAAGTAAAACTCTGATATGAATTTGGAAGACCATTAAGAATGATCTACACAAATGAACTATCTGGCAAGACTTCATATGTAGAAATCAACCGCTCTTTCAAATCTTTGTGATCTTTGTCAAAAAATTGTCCATAGAATCTCTTTCAGCCATACGCTCACTCTCTAATTGTTCGTGGAGATAACCAACACGAACCTGATTTCTTGCCTCATATAAAGTGATAAGTGTATCCCAAGAATCCTTTTTGTTTTGCAAGAGCAAATATGAGGGATAATGGAACGTTAGACAGACAAAGCTATCAATGCATGTGCCAAAGCATCTATACCATCCCATCGACGTTTCTCTATAGCAGATGTAACAAGAACCGTAGCACGAACAGGAATTTGAAGATCGTCATCTTCAACGCCAAGTTGAATCACGTTCATTGACTGTATTTGCAAATGTAATAGGTCATTTTTCAACACCCTACACAATGTTCCACAGTGCTTTTGCTACCAATACATGACTCATCATATATGCCTATAATGGGTAATTGGTACCATCCAACTTGTCTTCAACAGCCAACATACGGAATACATCATTGCTTTCAGCCATGGTCACTAGCTAAAATACCTGATGCAAAAAAATGATTGTATCTCAAAAAATTGAACAGAACTTTCCTGTCCAGCATTGCTTAGCTGCTTAACCTGTAACAGACTTCGAGATCCTTGTACTAGCGAACCGAAACCTGTATTGATGTTTGGCACAAGAGAACGAAATTGCTTGCATAGACCCCGCGATAGTGTGTCGGAGGCCAAAATGACCTCATATCAAAATTTCAGCACCACAAAACGAAGCTATTTTGAAAATTTTCACATCTAATTTCGTACTGAATAACAAGATCTGAAAAGTGGGATGGTGAGAGAAGCTCATACATTTTTTTTTCAAAAGAGAAAGTTGAAATTAAAAGCTAACTCCTAATCGCCTTGCGTATGCTCACCAATTTTCATATGATTATGAGACTATGACCAGAGGGGTGTCGAGGATGCCCTAGATGAAGCGGCGACCTTCCTTGATACCAATTGTTGGAGTTTGAGGTCTGTCGAAGCACACATGCCGCACAAGGAAGAAGAAGAAGCTTGGAACACAACACACAATACTGAATGTATTACCAAGTGAATGTACGAAGATAAGTGACCCATTAGGGTTATAAGCATATATACAAGCTTGTTTGTGGAGGGGGACCTCCTAAAGAGAGAAAAAAGTGCCCCAGCGGTCCTAGTGTGTTCACACACATCACTACCGAAATGTATCAACAACATCCTCATTTTTTCATAACGAGCAGCACACATAATACTCACAGACATTAAAAGAATACCTGAATTTGTCACCATGCATAGTTGACAGATGACTGCCTCACTGAGTTTTAGACTTTTCGCAAGTATGTTGAGGAAGGGATGCACAAAAGGGCTGATAGAAAATTCTTCCTGGTTGATCCTATGCTGGAAACACCTCTCCTGATGCGAATATGTAAAACTTAGTACTTGGTATCCAAAACACCCATCAGATAAGAGATACAAAATCATGATAATTTTTGGTATTGGACTCATATTTAGATATTCGATAATATACGTAAAATTTACCTTGGCCAGTAAGAGGACATAAAAAACTTGGAAGCGAATCAAATAAGGACTTGGGCACACACAAACCAGTTTCAAATGTTCCAAGTATGCTAATAATCTGGATTATTCCAAATGAGACTAATGGTGGTGGAGAGGAGGCCTGTAATGGCAGAATGATGGTTATCTGTATTTTTATTGTACACATTCAATGATTTTCCTTCACTCCACAACAAACATAGAATAACAATCTTACCACTGAGCTACATATCAATGGGCTCAGTAAGTGTAATACAAGTCGTTGATCTCCAATCTGGAGGAGACAGGAGCAAAGTGCACCAACAATAATCCTCTGTCGTTTGTAAGACTTTGCTGTATCCATCCTTGAGTCGTGTTTATAATGTTCTTCTTTGGACCTACCCGTGTTCATAAAGAGACCACATTTATCATTCACTTCAGTCAAGAGGAACCCACAATCAGGAATTTCAATACTGTAAACAAAGGAGAACACCAAATCTGTCTATCTTTGAATTTCAAGTTCCTCAACACCTTCTGTGGAGGCAGATTCCAAAAGAACTGTGAATATGAAACTGAGATAATCTGATAATTGGATTGATCCCCTTCTGTACACTGCCTGGATAACTTCTAAGCAGCGGACAACAAGACCAACTTGCAATTCTGTACCTAGAGATTTGCAGACAATAGAGTTAACTTTTATACTTTCACAAAGAAGGCATTTAAATGCAATCATGGAATGTTCCTTTCTGGATATATTAGCCTCTGTACACAGCTTTAACCTATCTAAAGCAACTGGAAATAATTCTTCACTGATATGGACCAAATCTCACATAAAGATTGTAGAGGAATCGTTTGTTATAAACGACCCCAACAAAAGAGCCTCCGGATTGGCATCATGGTCAATCAGCTGCATTTCTCTCCTTACTATGAGTTTCTGACAATATTTAATACAAATTCCAGACACCATCACTCATATGGTTCATTTTGCCTTGTTAAGTGCAGGTGATCTTGCTATTTTCAAATACAGTGGGTACAATTTTCTTAATTGGAGAAACTTATTATCAAAAAAAAGCTTGAATTTTGAGCCCTTACACAGGCAGTACGCGATAGCTCTCAAGAATGCTGTTGAGAATTTGTCATAATAAAATAACAAGTCTATCGCCATTTCTTGGCACATGAATGGAAGCTTCAAAAAGGGTCCATATAACCTGCGAGCTGCTGCACCATTCCACATGCATAATAAATGACAAATAGTATACAAGAAGATCTCCGCACAAAACTAACACTATGGCAGTACCATTCTTCGATTTTGAAGAATATGAAGTGCTAAAGAAAGGTATCAATGTAGGCTGCAATGACATGTATTCTTGTGCTAAAAGTGAGCATTGCGGTGCCGAGTGTCCGAGATAGTGAAGAACCTTCAGAACAGCCTGTAAACTCATAAAAGTAAAACTTTTAAAATGACCTAGGTGTTCAACCATACCTACAAACACACACACACAATGGAGAATCAACATTACTTACCAAAGAAGTAGAACAATGATTTTCCTTGAGTTCCCAAAGTAACATGGGAAGCATCTGAAGCCATTGCTTTTGGAAACTGAAGATATCTACCATGAATGTGCCATGACAAGATTGTTCTTCACCTCTATTTGACTACATTACAAATACTATACATATTTGCATAGATGGAAGTATCTTTTCTGACATTCAATGTATATAGAGAGAACATTGCAAAAATGTTTGAACATGATGGATTTTCTACCCAGACAACGTATACATGTGATGGTATGAAATGAGCTTATTACCTGTTGAAGTATTTTCACAATGCAAGCTAAACACAAATGCTTAAGTTTAGATGTCGGTTTGCAGCTTTTGAACAAATTTGTAAAAGCCTGCAGCAGTAAATGATTAGTTGACAACAACTTCATGATTCACTAAAACAACATTCTTTCTTCTTTTCTCTTCCAATATGTGTAGCTACATTTGTGAAAAACATGCCAAAGCAACAAAACTTTATGCTGATTAGACACCCTTGCCAGCCAGAGGCAAACAATAAGATTATGTTGAAACTCCAGAAATGCTTCGAATGGAATATTCTAGCTCTAGGAAAACCAATAAAGAAATCAACAAACAAGAAATGCCCTGAGAATTTTAATAGGCACATATTCATAGGCCACTTAGATTCTCTTTTTTTTTCCCCAGAGCTATTCTTAGATAGTTGCACATATGAGCCTAAGGTTGTTTGATATATGGGTTTTAGTCTAGGACAGCTTGAAATCAGAAATACACCCCTCCGTTTCAGCTCCATTGATGATCCCTTTTCCACTATGATATCAATGTTGTTGGACTCTCAAGTAGCACTTTCTTCAAGGATGAGGGTTGATCATTCCAAACGCTCTCTTATGAGTGAGGGTGTGATATGGGTCAACCAGGGTAGCTGGATTATGGATGACCTAAACAATGTATTCAATCATGAATTCAACAAGCGTAGCTGTATGGTTAAGGATTTGTATGCCAGGTGATAGTTGCAAAGGGCTTAGGAACTTACAGATCAGCATTCTTTTGCTCCAAAATCTGACGTAAGGAGACCAAAGAGGAAACAAAGATATGTGGCCAATTCATTCATTATCATGGTATTCGGTGCAAATATTATAGTCTAAAGATAAAGGACCCAGCCCATCCACATAAGAAAGGTCGACATCGACCAGACCAAAAATGTCAGAGATGGAGGTCAACATCCAGGTCCACTTTTGCATTTATCTCCTCTCAAGAAGAGTTAGCAGATTTATTTCACAAACTTGGAGAGGACTGTTTCGTCTGCTCTTATGTGCCTTCTATTATTCCTACCATAACGAATATCAATGCTTTAAATTATGTATCAGAACTACCTTTACCTATGCTGATTTCCTTGCCATAAGTACACAGAAATGCCCTGGCCACAGAGGATACTTTACATTGTGGTTTAGGACATGTAAATAAAACTTTTCTCACAGACCTCTCTTGGCCTTTGTTATATGCTTAGGATGATATCTGTCATGTATCCTGCAGCCCTGATATTTGATTCAGACCTTTCAGTTTATCCTATGTTGGTTAATTTTCAATTTTGATCCCTTAGAAGCAATTTTCATTTCATACTCGGGGAAAGCATACAATCTCTCCCCGCTAATTTGGGCCAATTTCCACAAGTTATGTCTTTTAAACCCTAATGTTACAGGAAAAGAAGGGGGAAAGTGGGCCCCTAGGGGAGGGCCTCTACAATCAAGTATTTCACCTTCTCTTTCTAGAATAATGAAGCCTTGCTATCTCTACATAAAAATAAAGCACGCCCATCTATCCTCTCTCTATTCCATCCTCGCTAATGGTAGCATCCCATTTTGCGGGCATCATATAACTTCTTTCATCTTTCTCTCCTTTCTCTCTTCCTCTCCCTCCTCCTTTGCTTTCTCATTTTTGCTCTCCTGCAAGATTGGTCAGCAGCCTTGAGGTGATTTAAAGCCTCCAACTTTGGTTACGTCTCCAAACCCAAAGGACATCTGGATGGGTGCCTATAGTTAAGTGCCAGGCCCCTGTTAAACAGCCACCTCATGTGAATTGGTAACCAAAGTGGGTCTATAAGTAGGACCCATGGGCTCAATTGTGGGACATTCCTCGTACGATGCACTTGAACTCTTGGTCCTTGGTAGAGCCTCATCTCCTCTATTCATGGGGGGCTGGTGGTATAGGAAACAAGTCCCTTGGAGGTATTCCCCTTTGGCTGCAAGCTCCTAAGGTTGGGGTGAGCCCATATTGCTTCTATGGCTGGTAGGTGAGTCTCATGTCCACCCTTTCGTTGTTTGTGAATATGGTTTGTGTTTTGACTTGTCTAGCAGAAAGTATCCTATAGGATCTAACATTGGTATCGGAGAAGCTCTATGCTCAGCTCGAATGGAGAGGCAAGTTGATGTGCACAAAACTATTAGAGGTCATGAAGCAAGGATGGCTCAGCTTGACATGCTTCTCACCCTCTTGCGTGGAGTGTATGGGATGCTTCCAACACGAGGAAGAAGCAAGGGGAGCACATGTAAGCCAGTTGTTGGAAAGAACACGTAAGTTGTTGAGCATACTCAAGGTGATTAGGAGATCAAAACAGCTTCGTTCTGTAAAGTGCCGAGATCGTGATCTGAGCTCATTTCGGCCTCCGAACACACTATTGCAACGCTTTTGCATGTTATTTCATCTCATTATTCCTCACATTTGCTCTTGCAGAATAGCTAAGGATGTTTGGGATACACTTACCACTTTAAACCAGGCAAGGAATGAGGCTCGTGTTACTTGCCTCCGAAAACACTTGGAGAGTGAGCACATGAATGAAGGAGATTCGCTGGATATTTTTCTGACAAAGATCAAAGATTTGAAAGAACATTTGATTTCTGCTAATGAAGTCTTTCCTGACAATTCACCTGTGTAGACTGTCTTGAATGGTCTTCCCTATTCATATCAGAGTTTTGCTTCTACTCTTCATTTGATGATGAAAGGCAATCCAAATGCCTTAACATTTGAGGAGTTAGTCTATGTTTTGTTGCAGGAAGATCAGTCTAGGCAAAACAAATCGATCATGGATGTCGCAGCTCAAGCTTTCATGGCTAGTCAGAAGGGCAAAGGTAAATGGAGCTCTTCTACTAGTACGCAAAAATTTGTGGATTCTACACAATCAAAGAAGGATGACAGAGACAAAAAAAAACAAAAAAGCAAAAATTGTTTTGCAAGTACTATAAAGCAAATGATCATGTCATAAAGAATTATCCAAAATTAGGTGCAAAAGAGGTAAAGAAAAAAGAGGCTTGAATGGTTGTTGCAAAGGCCTCTCCACCGAAAACGGGTTGTGAAATTTGTTCATGACATATGTATAGTTCATGATGTGTTAAATGGCGACGTGATTATTGCTTCTCGCATTTTATGTTGTGGGTTGTATAACCTCATAGACTATGAAAAATCTATGAATGATTTGTCATGTGGAGTATATGATTCTAAGGTGTCAGATGCAAAGCTTTGGCATGCACGCTTTGGTCATCTGAATTTTGCTAGATTGCTACGCTTGCAGAAATCTGAAATGGTGTCCTCTTTGCCCAAACTTGAGGCACGTGGTAAACATGTTTGTGAAGGTTGTAAAATGAAGCATTCATCCTTTCCAAAAGATGATTCAATTCAAGCTACTCAAAAAATTGCAATTTGTTCACAATGATGTATGTGGTCCTATGGAGACACCCTCTTTTGGAAACTATCTTTACTTCATGACTTTCATTGATGATTTTTCTAGGCATGCATTGGTATATCCACTAAAAGCAAAGTCCGAAGTGTTTATGTGCTTCAAGCAGTTTCTAGTTCGGGCTTTTCACACATTAAGACAATGAGATGTTAAGCTCCAACTCTAGCCGTCCTCAATATATTGGCAAAGTACTTTCCACACTCCCTAATTACACCTTGCATATGCATTACCAAAAATTCCCATTTCATACATGCCGAGGATTTCAGTGCGAGCGCTTGCTGAATCAGCTTCTCAACCCTAGCTCTAAAAAGAGACGTTTGAAGCCAAGAGTGATTCAACCTCAAAGGGCTTCTGCAAGCTTATCTGGAATGCTTGATTTCCAGTATGATTCGCAAAGAGAAATTACAATAGCGTTATCCTCAGAAAGAAGCATTGTAGCATCAACCCGCATAATGGAAGCGGCATTTAAAGTCGAAACATGAGAATAATAACATCTATCTAACCTACTCATTGCTTTTTTATGTGATCTGGAATGAAAAGTAAATTGAATTGTATGTCCTCCAATATGCTCTTATAAGTCATTGCACTTCAGCACCTCCAAAATTTCCACCCAGATAGAGTTTTCTTGTGAGGATATCAAGGATGAAGCAGTTGTACAGTCACTATTTACATCTACCATATTGAAATCACCACACATTAGAATACGAGCACTTCTCCACACTTGAAACCTTGCACATAAGTGAATGGCATGCAGTAGATTGTTCCAAGTCTTAACTCTCTCCATCGGAGAATTATGAGCATAAACATTAATACAAACATAAGAAATTTCTCTAACCTAGAAATGAAGAATAAGAAACCTACCCTGCGGATCATCAAACAACACCTTGAAGGCAATATCCTTTTTAACGATGAATAAACAGCCTGAATATTTATCTTTGATACCATTATATCGCAAGTGAAAATCTTTTGTGTCCAAAAGCATTCCGGCATGATCATGCTTCTTATGCTCTGGGATCGCTACCAAATCCAACTGATTCCTAATAATCCATCTCCATAGTCTCGTCCACTTTCCATATTGCCCTAAACCTTGAATATTCCATGATGCAATTTTCATGGCCGCGGTGGAGTAGTATGAGAAGAATCCATGTGAGTCAGAGCCGAAGCAAAGTCTTGCAGGATGATATCCATATTATCATAATATTCTGTCATATAATCCTCCGACTCAGGAGCAAAGTTAGCGACATCCATAGGAGAAGCAGAATAACCAGATTGAAACTTGCTTCG
>CM035433.1:39464985-39469985 GCA_020310875.1 Ceratopteris richardii
TGGCATCCCCTTACCCATTTGTGAAACACAGGGACATCCCCGGGACAGCCCCATGTGATGCAGATTGATGAGGACAGTTTCAGGACGGCCCAAATGGGCAGAGAGGTGATTTAGGCAGGATAAAGTTGAATTTCCTTTTTCCAAGTACATTCAGCCTTGCATATTCAACATGCTACAACACTCTCCATCCTCTTGAGTCTTAACCCTCTCTTCACCTTTCTTCTCTTTACTCTTCCCAACATGCCAACGATCTTTTGTTCATAAGTGCAAACATGAAGAGTGAGGATTCTATCTAAGACCC
The DNA here is from genome assembly GCA_020310875.1 of Ceratopteris richardii. Taxonomy (NCBI): domain Eukaryota; kingdom Viridiplantae; phylum Streptophyta; class Polypodiopsida; order Polypodiales; family Pteridaceae; genus Ceratopteris; species Ceratopteris richardii. Next base: position 39,465,287 of record CM035433.1, read on the forward strand.
TATTCATGGAAGAATATCCTTTCAAATAATGGGAGGCAGAGAGAGAGAGAGAGTGAGTCGAACCAAGTGCAAAATGAAGAACATAAAGAAGCACAAGCTAAAGATTATGATGTATAAAATAAGACTCCCGGCTTGGATTCTTCATGGTGATTTACAATTGTCAATTAACTGTAGATTCATTTATGTTTTAGTCTCAAGATTTTACTTTTTAAAATCTATTACTAATTTATATCGATGATAAGATGACACGTTCCCATGGTAATGTGGTGTGCCATATGATCATTGAGTCTTAAATCTTTTATGTATATGATTATTGATATGATGATGATGTAGTATCCCTTTTTTTGACATGATGAAATACATATGACTTGTCATTTTCGACTCTTTAAAATTTGGAGGAGACTCTAGATGTTTAAGGTGCATCATACATGTATTCACTAAAAAACCACCATTTTTTTATAGTTCTATTGTTATTATCTTTTTCATTTGTAAACAAATTCATTGTACAATAATTCTCATTTGATGCTTTTCAGAAAAATAGGCATTTTTTAGTGCCGTCTTCGGGACACGTCCCAGGGACACCATAGGCTCCGTACCCGTCCCGGGGGCACCACCGTTCCCGGGACTCGTCCCCGTCCCCTGGTGACTTTGGTCCAGGCACTATCATGAGCCCCAGAAGCACACTTCATGTTACTGGGAATACAACAGAATTGGGCAGAGTACGTGACCATTTGTCTTTCTCGCTAGAGGATCACGATGTACCACACTGGAGCATGTTTGAGCCATAGTATTCAACTATGATTCATATCAGTCATAATGATGGGAAACAGATTTGATGACTTTACCAATGATACAAATTGAAAGAGGACTGGATAATTGAATAGATGATATCAAGCCAAATCATATGATCAAAAATATATATCAGATAATTGATAGATAACTTGTACAGATAACAAAATAAACATTAGAACAAAATTTATTAAGAAAGAAAAAGAAAATTGCTTACATAATATTTGAGACTACAAAATCAATATAGCTAAATATTATGAAACAATGAATAACCAGTACAACAGCAAAAGCAACAAGACATCTTCTACACAGATATGATATAGGAAACACACAAGGTGGGCTTTCATTAAAGTTTTGAGAGAAAGAAAGAAAGAAAGAAAGATATATTAACGTCCACGGGAGGCCGAAATCGACCTATGGGACCGATCAGGTACATCAAAACACTACATTCCACTTGGGGGGGAAGCCCTCAAGGGGCTATAATAAAAGGGAAAAATCAAAATAAAAGGGGGGGATGTGGCTTCCAAAGCACTCTTATGACTCATAAGAGTTTCAAAATTACATCAATATATATTACAAATGAGGGAGATAGCTATTTCTTCCTATGTGGTATGGGTATGGAAATCTCTGATAATAGCTTGACCGCCTCTGTATACTGCCCACTTTCCATTCTCCCTGGCTTCTCTGACTTTAGTTAACTCTGCTGGTTGATTTTTAAGTTGGAGTGGGGTGAGTTCATCTGCTATCCATACTTTAGTACCTTGTAGTGACTTTGCTTGCTTCATGACAGCTATCTTATCTGACATGTCAAAATAGCTTACCCTTGCCTGAGTTCCTTTGGGTGTGACGAAGACCGGAGACCCTAGATTGATGAAGGGGACCACCTTGGTTAGTTGTGCTTCTAGTACTTTTGTTTCAAGGATGCAGTCATCTTTTAACTCGGGTGCGATGTCCTCTCTGTCCCATCCTAGGGGGAGGCCTCCAATCCTGATAACTTTCTTGTTGCCGTCCACCAATTCCTGCTCCTTTACCACAGCCATTACTTCTTTTGAAAAATGTGTAGAGCTGGATAGTTTTACCTCGGATAATTGTGTTGTCAAGTCGACTTTATTTGTTGATTCAGCTCCTGTTTGCTGGCTGTTTCCTTGTGTTTCATCAAGTTTTTGTTGCAATCTGGCTATTTGTTCATCTTTCTTACTAATTTCCTGCTTCATTGCTGCCATTTCTCCTTGGAGTTTCTTCAGTTCTTGGAGTAAGTAAGACTCCCATGCTGTTGGTTTGTTGACTGGGGTTGGTATAGAAAGCGGCTGGTGCAACAGGGCAGAGGCAAAGCTTTTCCTGCCTTCCATGTTGTTGCTGTAGACAGGGCAGAGGCAAAGCTTTTCCTGCCTTCCATGTTGTTGCTGTAGACAAGGGAGCGAGGAGAAGGGTGCTGGAAAGCTCAAGGAGAGGGTCCCCTCCCTCACCCTCCCCTCGAGAGAGAGAGAGAGAGAGGATACATAACAGCAGGTAACTACTTGATAGAAGAAGAGAGCTCAGCCAATCAATTATGGATTCAAAGTAACTTCTTCAGCAGGCGCCAGGTACTCATTGTCATGTAGCTATCAACAGAAGTAGCAGAAAGAAGAGCAATGGGAAAGGCTTCTGCTCATGTGGAGTCTGGACCGATAGGTATTTGTAGAGAAAATATAGCAGCAGTCCTCTTGTATCATAAGCAAAAAAATATGTGTAAAAGAGATGAAGTGGATTGATGTACCAACATATGATTCTTATATCATCAGTAAGGGGAACAATACAAAAACCAGTACAGTGGGGAACAAGTTGTGAGATATCCTCAATCTATTGGTGGGCCTCCTATCATGGGGCCTTCTCTTACTGCTTTCCCTAAGCAAGCCCGCAACACCATGAGGATGACCTCCACCTCCTAGAGCTAGGTGACCATCTACTGTTGCTGACAACCACCTAGTTGGGCAAGATATTTAGCACAGCCCAATAATGCAAGGCCTTGGTATGGGAGAATTTTAGCATGACAATTGGAGCATTGACTAGAGTTTAATCACCTGTTACCTTTAGGATTTTGATATACTACTAGCACACTTATAAGATGGCTATCACATGAAAAGTGATCTAGAGTGCTCAGACAAGAGGCGAACTTACATCCAGGGGAGATGGACCAACACTCTGGATGCACTCTTTCCAAAACTCCAGCAGTATAGGCAGCATTTTTTGCAGTTTCAGATTGGGGGTTTTATCTAGCACTCCAAAGTATCACCATGCAGACCTACACATGTACTTAGGAGTCACAATGCATTTCAGAGTCACTTCATACTGGATCCAGATTAAGAGACTTAGGAGTACAAGACTGACTATACAAGAGCAGATTCGCCTAAGGTTTCTACATGAGCTCCAAAGGCATAGGGATGGCATGTTGCATAGAGAAGATTACCACAGAAAGGGAACACAGAGCAAATATCATGATGGACCCAGCAATTTACATGGCATGATGAAATAAGATAAGGTCAGGGAAAAGAACTCTTCTCCAATCCCAAAAGTGAACAACTACCAGCATGTTCTCTCTTTTGCCAGCGGATAATAACTTCTACTGCATGGTTTTGTTCCCAAGGTCACATAACCCCTTTTCCATCGACTTTAATGTACAATCACTTCATCGACATTCAAAAGATTCTCAAACATGCAAAAGTATAATTTCCAAATTTGCATATAGATAACAAGTCATGCATCATACACAATAGGTGACAGCAAAGAAAAGACAAACTAGCCTCCTTTGGGAGGTTAATAAGGGGCGCCTGGATAGGAAAAAGTGCAATCAATTGGCGATGAAGAAAAGGCAATAAATGCTCCTCGATCCACGTTTGATGTGAAGATTTTCCTGCTCTGAAAAGTTTAGGATTAACTGTTCCAAGTTTACTTTCTGTGATATCAGAATCAAGCTGTAATTGTTGTTCCAGTTCAGGTTTGATTATAAGAACTAAAAAGCGTATGGCTGAACAGATTTTAATCATGCACTCCAAGTTATCTTTGTCAGGAAGTTGACCACAGCAAACTAATGGAGCACATTCAGACCAGCAACTTGAGAGTGCCTTGACAAGAGCTTCTGCCAGGTCCATAGGGAACTCATCTGGCCCTGGACAAGAAAACATCAAGTGAACACCATCCTTTGACATCTTCCAATATTTATTATTATTTCAGTGACAGCAATCATTGAGGGACAATCCTACGAGCCTCTATACCAATGACCAATTACAATGAGATGTGTGCATCTAATGCTCTTTAATCTTTGAACAATATCCTTATCACAAACCAAGAGTGAACTTTACTGAAGATCCCATTAGAATACCAATCCATAGATCATATTGACATTACATGAAACAAAGCTGTATCATTTTACAAACCTTGCCCATTGCTACCGTTTTTGTGGCTGAGGCTCAAAATTGACGTCACCTCTGCCACAGTACTTTTGTATGAATGCAGAGCTGATAAAGATAAACTTGGAGCCTGCCCAAAGCACATAACACTCATAAGGATAATTTCATTAGAAACCCAAACACAAAAAATAACCACATCACCATGTGCATCAGCATGCATTTCTATGATAACTGAGACCTCGTTCAGCTACAACACTGCAATCCAAGATTTGGGACGTTCTGTGTCAGGAACTTGGTGCCAAGTCAAAGTGCATGCCATTGACAAAATGGTCAACAATCAGTGCAGGTCATCCTATAAGCCACAAAACTCCTTTCACTATCCTCCTCTTTCACATGGATTAGGTACTATGCCCATCTGTTGAAGATGTCTGTTGAGGTGCTCTTCTCCAAGTGCTTTAGTAAATATATCAACATAGTTTGCCTCTGTTGGACAATATATTCCAGCTCAACAACGTCATCTGTTG
>CM035433.1:39477485-39538877 GCA_020310875.1 Ceratopteris richardii
GATCAGTTGCCATCCGCGTTCTTTCACAGGACTGTAGCGCTAGTCCATGTGAAAGAAATTGGAGCACTTGGGCCCTCTTCCACACAAAGAAGAGGAATCGCTTATCTACTGCACAGTTTGAGCGGCTAGTATATTGCCACTGCAACTTGCGCCTTTTGGAGAGCGGAGGTCATACAGCAGATGTGCGACAGGTCAACATTGACCACATTGACATAGAGAAGGTCCATGAGATGCCTACTATACCTTCAGAGGAGTTGGACCTTTACAGCATGTTATATCAGGAGTTGACCGAGCCACAGCATCAGACTCGCTCCCAGAGACGTACTCGATCACGAGCCGTAGCATTTGCAGGGGCCTCTACTAGTTCTGCTCCACATGGTAGAGAGGATGAGGATGAGGATGAGCCTGATGAGGATGAGTTTTCATCAGATACTGAGTCAGATTCTGATGATTGACTCTTGGACTGACTTATATTTGTATATTTATTTGGACATGTCACATGAGTCATGACTGATGAGTCATTGATCAGTCACAGTGGTTATGGACATTGGATATGTATTTATGACATTTAGATGATAGTATGATTGTCTTGACTCTTGACTTTTGTTTTGACTCTTTGAGATGACTCATGTACCTAGATTTTGCATTATAATTGATTATTGTATTTTGTGGCATGTGCTCATTGCTCACTTCCAAGTTCCATCTCCATTCTTGTCACTTGAGTATTTAAGTTTTAAGGGTGATTTGTGAATTTATTGAGTATTTCTATGAAGTTTGAAATGTGATCTATTTAGTAGTGCTTGACTTAAAAGTTAATGTGCATTCACATTGTGATCAAATTTCCAAGTTGAAATGCAGGTCAGGTGTCGACGTCAAATGATCTATATATGAAATGTTTAAACGTTGATATATAATGCTTATGTGTGTTTTTGCATATATTAAAGCATTTATAAGAGGATTTCATAGTTAGTAAGGTACGATCCGTACGATTCGTACCGTACGTATTAGTACGGTACTACGTACGTACCCTAAGATTTGGGGCTTCTCGTACGATATTCGTACGTTCATAAGGTACGATTTTTTTTTTTGGCTGAAAATAATATATTTTATATTTGAGATGATAAACATCATGTTTATGAATAACATACATCAAAATAAAGGTAAAAAACTTCATTTAGCTATATTTAATCATGTGGGATATTGTCGTCATATCGAGGAATTGGATATATCAATATCTACTTAGAAGTTAAAACTTAGAACTTAGAAGTTAGTACTATCATTTATGATTTATGTTAAAAACAAAAATCATGCTATCAATTTTCAAACTTCATTCATGACACATGTACATACTACATCCATCTAGATTCTACATGATACCATCATACCAAAATGATAAATCTAGCTTCAAATCATAACAAAGTTTCAAACATGATCATCGTGATTCATGAATCATCACCAAGAATACATGAAATAACAAGATGATAAGTCACAAGTGTAGAGTGATGAATAGTAAATATTAAAAAACTAAAAGCCAATGAAAAACATCATCAATCATCATAATGTCCAATGTCAATAAAGTGTCAATATAAAGTGACATGATACATCAATCACTCATCATCCATCTCATCAATATCACTATCATCAGAATTCTCATCAAGAGAATCCGATGATGTCATCTCATAAGTAGATGATGGTGGTGTGGGAGGATCACTGATAAGGTTCCCCTCATCATCAAAACGCGGGGATAGTGGAAGCTGCTGCAGCGATGATAATGTACTCCTCTGCCTCCTCGTGTATGTACTAGCCGGTGCTCGACTAGTGCTAGCTCCATCCCCGTGTGAAGTGGTTGATGCACGCCGGATAATCAATCCCTTCCCGCGACCATGGACTCCTCTGACCCTTCTTCTGCTATGGCCCCTTGTTTGCCTCACATCTATAGAGCAAAGCTCTCTATATAGATCGGCAAAAAGAAGCTCTTCCTCATCTTGAGGCACATCATGTGATGGAAGAGGAGTGTCTTTCACGGAAGGCCAAAATTTGTCCACATTCACCTAAACAAAAAAGAGAATCAAAACATGAATTAGCATAACATGGAAGCCTACAACATTGAAAGCTGAAATTTTATGCAAGCAGCAAATGATAAAGCTACTTACTTGTTTGAGAGTCTCCATGTTAGGGATATTTTGTAGCATCTTAAGATTTGTACGACAATATATTAACTTTTCCATTTGATGAGGACTAAGTCTATTCCTCACCTTTGTGTGGATGAGAGAGAAAGCACTCCAATTTCTCTCACATGCACCGGATGAGCAATCTTGAGATAACACTTTAAGAGCATATGTGAATAATGTAGTGAATGCAAAACCAAAATTTTGCCACCAAAAGAGTGGTTTTACATTGATTCTCTATCCCAACATGTAGGAAAAAGAAAGGCAGGATTTCCCCTCTCATCCATATAACAATTAATTTGCTCCAACATGTCATTATGTAGATGTGTGGGAACTACACGTGACATATATTGAAGACGATCCGATAATAACTCCACATCATCATATAATCGGGTGCTTTTGAATGCCGGATGCAATAAACCTGCAAACCCATGGATAGGCCGATGCATCCATGTCCATCTTCTCATTGTTGCCTAAAAAAAAAGAAAGAGGGTTAAATATTAAAATTTAATAATAAGAATGAATTATGAGATGAAAATTATAATACACACACACACACACACAAACACACACACACACACACAAACACACACACACACACAAAAACACACACACACACACACACACACACACACACAAAAACACACACACACACACACACATCAAAATATCTTACCTCAAGTACTTCATCTCTTTGCTCCTCGGTGACAAGAGTGCATTCCCTTATCTCTTGCATAGCTCTTCTCATGATATGGATGAGAAGACCGAGAGTAGCACCTTCACAATCCGTCATGCGTAGAGCTTTGTAGATAGGTGTGATGACACCTAAAATAGCTCTCACACCATCCCAAAAGCTCTCATCCAAACATAACCTTTGCATGCTTTTTGACTCCTCCGATGTGCTCTCGTCCCACTCGATCCAAAAGGTAGATACCACCGTTTGTCGTAGAGGCACTTTCACTTCAAGCAACCTTGAAAGGACAATCCACATGTATGCAAAGCGTGTGGTGGCGGGCTTCTTTATTTCAAGCTTGCTATGCTCTCTAAACATAGCCAACACTTTCACTTTTTGTGTGAAAAATGTAACTATGTTCGAAGCTTGTAGTGTGCAAGCTTTCACCCATGTTAGCTTTCCAATATCCTCCATGAGCAAATCAAGACAATGAGTTGCACATGGAGTCCACACAATATGTGGATACTCACCCTCCAAAAGCTGCCCCATATGCCTACAATTGCTTGCATTATCGGTGACAACTTGCACTACATTTGATGAACCCACCTATGCATAAAATCCATAAATTAGTGTCAAAATATCAAAATGAAATTAAAATAAAATAAAAATTTAAAACTTACTTCTTCAATGGCCTTCTTGATATGCCGATAGATGAACACTCCGGTTGTCTTCTTTCCCTTCTTTCCAACCTCAACGGCACGTAGGAAAAAAGTACCAATAGGGCATGACACAAGAATATTAATTATGCCTCTATTTTTTCTATCTCTCCATCCATCCGAGAGGATAGTGCATCCATACCTAAACCATTTCTCACGCATAGGGGCAAGTGAGAGATCTATTCTTTTCTTCTCCTCATCAATCTTGGTTGTCCTCATATCGGAGTAGCTAGGTCCACTCCATCCTTGGCATGGACCCACTTCACTAATTGCTTTCACCATAGTCTTCCATTGGTTTGAATTAAGAAGATTAAATGAGAGATTTTCCATAATTACCGTTCTTGCAATCTCTATGTCGGCTATCTTTTGTTTCTCTTTGATCCATGTGAGAGAGGACCTTACATGCCCGGGAGCTTGCCCTAATCCACTTTGCCTCATTGATTGTGACTCCCTTTGTAATGGTGATTGGGAGGATGAACCAACATTTGAGTCATGAAAATGTGACTCCTCTTCATGTGAAGAAGTAGAGACCGTTGCACGAGAAGAATGGCTTGCATATCCTCTTACCGATGTAGGTAATGTGCTAGGAGATCCCATCATTTTTTGCCTAATCTCGGATGCAATATGATCGGGAATTTCCTTGCATGCGGCCACTTGCCCTCCAAGCTTGCTTATGTGTTGAAGTAGCCTTGTGGCCCCGCTTGTGTATCGCTTGCCACAATATTTGCAAGTCCAATGATGGGAATTGGACTTCTTTGTGTCTTTCTCCACCCCAACACAATGGAGATCAAAAGCCTCATGCTTTTCTCTCACCATGTTGCTTAGAGAAAGGCTAAAGCTGAACTAGAAGAGAAAGGTTTGAAGCGAGCTTGAGAAAGCTTGATAGAGCTTGAGATAGAGCTTGAGAGAGGCTAGAGCTTGAGGAATCTTAAGTGTGTATGTGTGACATGTGTGTTTGAAGATGGGCTTAGGTAGTAGACTCGTGAGCGAGCGGCTGCAGAAAAAACCCGAAAGCGCAAATGGACAGAAGTGAACCGAACGAAGAAGTTAGAAGTTCTTTAGGTCTTTTTTTTTTTCGGAAAAAAAATTCGTACGAACCCGTACGAATACGTACCGTACGGTACCTTGCAAAAAATACGTACGGACGTATTCGTACGCGTACGATTAGCAACTATGGAGGATTTATACAGTTAGGGTATTGAAAATCTAAAAAAATAATAAAAAATTGATAAAAAAAATTGAATTATAGGCAACTTTATCGCAACTTTAGGTTCGCAACTTCCTCACGTTGCTAACACGTTGTTAACGCGTTGCCTACGACGTTGCCATCCCGTTGCTAACCACACTGATATATATATATATATGTATACATATATACATACATACATATATATATATATATATATATATATATATATATATATATATATATATATATATATATATATATATATATATATATATATATATATATATGTATATATATATATATATATATATATATATATGTATACATATATACATATATATATATGTATGTATGTATATATGTATACATATATATATATATATATATATATATACATATATATATATATATATATATATATATATATATATATATATATATATATATATATGTATATATATATATATATATATATATATATATATATATATATATATATATATATATATATATATATATATATATATATATGTATATATATATATATATATATATATATGTATACATATATACATACATACATATATATATATGTATATATGTATACATATATATATATATATGTGTATGTATGTATGTATGTATGTATGTATATATATGTGTATATATATGTATATATATATATATATATACACACACACACATATATATACATACATATATATATATACTCATTATTCATTAAGTTTATGCAATCTATATTTTCTCTAGGAATATTTAATATATTTATGCAATGTAAACATAATGAATTTTTCCAACGATGATAGATTTCAAGATCCCCATTTTATAGATTATCAGGGATTACACTAAAGTTTGAATGTGCATTGGATTTTCTCATCAACTTTTCATATGGATTCAATTTGGTAGCTATAGGTGTTTCTTCACAATAATTGTTTTGAAAGAGTTTTCAAGTATATATTTTCTACAATGAGATCAAACTGCAATAGGACTGCAAGTTAAACAATGAAAAGCCATCTATTTTCTTGAGCTTGACCAAAAGTCATTATCTAGATCCTTTTTAATTGATCATGTTGGTAACACAAGATTTGAAAGTCTTAGAATCACACCTTTATCAGCATTTTTACAATTATCCTATTCTCTTATGTATAAAATCTGTTTCTACAATAATTATTTTTCAATCCCAAAATAGTGTGGTCAATACCTGAGGTATCCTTGTGAATTCTGCCCAAACTGCACGTATTGTTTTTTCATGATAATTTCATCTTAAAAACTTATTATGACACTCTCTCAATAATATGAATAAACTTTGAATCTTTTCTAAAGCACATTTAGATAAACAAGAACTATGAATCCAGTTTATGACTTCGGTCAAATACCATGAAAACTTAGTCAGAAAGCAGAACATTATAATGACTCAGGATATCTAAATATCCATTAAATAAACTAGTTTTAGGAAAGAACATCGCTCTCATATCTTACAAGCAAAAACATAATTTTACCCTTAAGAGTAATGTATTCACAAAAATAGCTTTACCCATCCAGATATTATATTCCAATTTACATGGAAGGGGGCAAAAATGCAAGAAAACAAAAGCTTTACACCTTAACGTACATGGTAATGCTACTTCAGAATCGTGAAAACATTTCCTGAGTAAACTGGAAATAACTGAGTATACTTCTGTAAATATAGGATTGCCATCAACCTTTTGCTCGTTCTCTGTACAAGTTGACCTTGATGAGTTCAAAAACCCAGATTTCTTTTTATATGCTGACAAGAACCGTAGCAAAGTGTTCAGTATGTTGCAAAGCTGACAACCTGCTTGACTAGCTATGCCTGGCTTGCTTAGAAAGTCCACAACACTTTGGATTATCTGCAGGAAGTACATAAGAATCATACAATGTGATCCTACATAAGAATCATACAATATGATCAGTACTACCAGCCTATGGATGAATTACTGTCAGAAATTTTGTGGTTACAAAACAGATCTTTTAGCGCTCAAAATATTTGCCTTGATTACCACAATGCATTCTTGCAACTTCCATTTATGCATAAATATGAAGGTGGTTATTAAATGAAGATAGAAGAATTAGTACCTGTGTTACATAGTTGGCTGCTACAAGTGATGGATATGATTGTATGAGTGCATCTAAAAACTGAAATGAATAAATCCTAATATCAGTGACCAAATTTGTCATTGCACTGGAGATGTAGGCCATCATAATCGGAATAAGTGGGCACATGAGGACCTGGAACATTTACCAAAACTTGATTACATGTAAATACTATCAAACATACATTAAAAAATCTTTGATGTCATCAAAATCCAACTCAAGGGGCCTGCCAATAAGTTAGATTATCTAGATTGTTTGACACTGTATAAATCAAGAACTTCAAAACACCTCGATCCACAAAAGCTGATGTCAAAATGCAATATCAAAGCTTTTATTTTCTACTAACATGACCCTTACCAAAGACATTCTATTACCAAAATTCATACCTGGAAAGTTTGAACCATTCATTTTTCTTCTTCCAGATCATACGAGCACTATTGAAAGCCACATGCTGGCATTCATAAAACACACTTGTGCAGATGACATGTTTCCACCTAAATCTCCCACCATGTCCATTTGAATAGAACCTCAAGGAAAAAAATGATCTTCTGGGGGCTCTTCACTTCCTTGACACCTTGCCCAGGATGCCCAGAAACTTTTATGTTGCATGGTTTTCTAAGGATTCTTTATGTGATGTAGATGCATGTTGTATCACCTGAAGCACTCAGCCTCCTACATACTAATCTTTGAAGAGCCATCAGCACAGATCACTCTTTCATGTTCATCACCCTCCATTCAAGTCAGACAAGAATATAAGATGCAACACTATTGCAGCATCCTCATTCATCAAATGTGACAAGGACTACAATAATGTGGAATAGCTTAGCATGTCCAAGTTCATCTGTAGTGTATAACTGGAGACATACATTAACTTTATGTCATGTAGGACAATGCACTGATATATTCAATGTTTTGTCTGTAATCCTGAAAAGTAGGCCCATGTGGTGCTCCAGACAATATACGAAAACACTTGAAGGTGATATGGCCAAAACAGAAATGATGTAAGTTCTCACATATATACCTTGACTTTATGTATGTCAAGACAAATAGTGCACATAACAAAATGTGGATTGACTTCCCCAGCCAACCATTCAGAGCCCTAATTCTGAATGCGGAGAAAGACATTAGGTTTCTCTTCAGTATCTTTTTCCTCTTGTCTATAAGCCTCTTCCAGTTCCCTCTATCCCTCTTGCCTTACAAGAGGGGTTTGGAGCTCAACAGGCAATGCTTATGGTCACCACAATCCCCAATGCAACGAACACCATCAACCTCAGAGCATAATAGACTGACTGGAAATGTTTTGGCCAGAAGCTATGGAGACATAATTAAGTGGCATTGGAAAGTCAACCTGTCTCAGCACCAGAACAGGGTAGTTTCAGACATGCTTTCTTGAACATTAATCACGTTGTTACATTACAATGCAAGAGTAGCCAAACCAAAGCAATGAGACAAAAAGTCCACTATTGTTCTATGGACTTCCAGAACCACTTAGCATTGTAAAACCAATAGAGATTATTCTAAAGATTGCAAACCCTGAGGATCCCGGAAGATACAATATCAGACATTTCCACTATCTGATATTGTATTTTCCAGGACAAGTACAAAACCTAGAGGTTCTCTGACAACTCCCCTGGTAGTATGCGATTGACACATCTTCTCTCTCCATAACATTGGTATTATGATTGCCTTCCCCTTCCATCATGGCGCTTGGGGAAGAATCACCCTGCAGATTCGACATTTTACAGGTACTCTATCACAATTGCAGGACTCATTTTACAGGTACTTGTCTCATTTTACAGGTACTCTATCACAATTGCAGGACTCAAGGATGCCTCCCTTGGATGATAAGTTGAAAGCTATTTTTCTACTTATGACACTTCCTAATTCTTGGGAGACCTTGGTGGTCTCATTATCAAATAACCCCAATCTTACGTTTGGTGGTGTGAGGGGTTTAATATTGAATGAAGAGATCAGGAGAAGAGCAAGTGGTAAAGGAGGCACTTCTGTCAACATTGTCAGCAGAAGATCAAAGAAAAAAGGCTCTTATTCACAAAAGAGTAAGAGCAAAAGCAAAGAAAAGGGAAGCTCCAGCAAGAAGCAGGGTACTGATGTGACATGTTATCAATGTGGTAGGAAAGGCCATAAGAAGCCAAACTGCGGATTCTATAAGCCAGAGCTTGAGAGGAAGAAGAAGAGAAAGAAGAGTGCTGGAGACAAAAGAAAAGACAAGAAGGAAGATAGGACAGATGGACAGGACAACCAGAAAGAAAAAGAGAAGGCCAATGTGGCCTCTCGTGTTGTTATTGAGGAGCTTTCAGATATGGAAGATATCCTATGTGCTACTATATCTGCTCATGATGCCCATACACATGATGGCTCTAGCAATGTTTATGTACAGAACATGTCGATCACTAAAAGTGATCTGATTGATGCTTTATTGATTGTGAATGATGCATTATCCCAGACATGGAATGTTGATTCTGGTGCTTTGTTTCATGTGACTCTTATCAAGGAGTGTTTTGTTACTTTTTATGCGGAAAGCCATGGCCATGAATACCTAGGGAATAAGCATGCATGTCCCATTGAAGGTATTGGCACTGTGCATCTTTCAACAAATGGCACAAATGAGCTCGTCCTGCATAATGTGAGATATGTACCACGACTCAAGAAGAGGCTCCTAAAAATGTAAATAATCCAATGGTTTTTGAGCCAGATGATGTTGGACAGCAAGAAGAGGCTCCTGATGGGTATATCCAGCCACCTATTCATGCTGAAAACAAGGCTGGAAATGATGTACAACAGCCCATTAACAATGAAAAAGTTGGTGTACCTCCTCATGTAGATCCATTACCGTGTTGGAATTTGGGACCCCAGGATCGTTCCAATACTAAAAACCTTTGAGCATACACACTTAATTAATCAAGATGATATGTGAGAGAGAGAAAGAAAGAGATCTTGAGACAAGGATAGGGAACATAAGCAAGATGCTTACTCACTAAAAAATAGATGTCCGAATTACAACATGGGAGTACTACTCAACCATATGATGTGGTGCACTCACTAATGGAAGAATAGCCAAGAAGATGGTGATACAAAATTCAGATTATGCTGTTATAATCTGAGTGTGTGTGAAGCGAATGAGCAACGAAGTGAACCTAACAACCTCACAAGAAAGTGCAACAAATCTGAAAATCAGCAAACCCTAATTCTGAAATCAGGGTTCAGAAACCCTAAAAACAGAAACTAAGGTTAACTTACAAAAGATAGCTGCCTCCAACTTCTAGAAGACTTCTTGCTCCAAGAGAGTAGCCTCTCCTTCACCAAACCTTCACCTCCAAAGCTTCAGAACTCCAAGACTCTAGCTTGAGATTGTCCAAAGAGTGTGCCAAGGTGCTCCTTATATAGTTTTTACCTCCCTTCATAAAGAATGGCGATCCATCTACGAAAAAATCTCATCACAAGCTAAAAAAGCTTTGATCGCAATTTTTAGCGATTGATTTTGCTTTTGTCATTAAAATCAATGATTGTTTTAAAAATAGCTTTTGCTTTAATTTTATCGTTCAAATTGGTGTGCTTTTGGTGACAAGACTTCACAACCTAGCTTTTTAGTGTTTGGACCTTCAAAAAATGATCATCCTCCATTTTTGGCTAAATTAGGGTTTGTCTTTTCTCCCTGTTCTGACCTCTGATGAAGAGATGAAGCATACCACTAGATAGCTATTGACAAGTTCTATCTACCTAGCCTAAAAAATTTTACCCAAACTGTACAAAAATGCTAAGTCCAAAATGTAGAATTGCTGGAATGTGGACCATATTGACTTCCAACATACCGAGTAATATGGATCATTGGGTAAGAAGATCTACACGTCCTAGAAGGCCGATGAATAGATATGACCCCTCTATACATTATATTATGTTATTAGATGAGGGTGAGCCTCTTACTTATAAAGAGGCAAAGCTATGTGAGCACAAGAAGAAGTGGGAGTCAGCCATGCAAGAAGAGATAAAGGCCTTGCATGCAAATGGTACTTGGGATTTTGTTGAGTTGCCCAAAGGAAGGAAGGCCATTCCCAACAAGTGGGTGTACAAAATCAAAACTGCTGATGGCAAAACCAAGTATAAGGCAAGGCTGGTTGCTAAGGGATATGCCCAAAAGGAGGGCATTGATTTTTAAGAGGTGTTCTCTCTAGTGGTTAAAATGACCACATTACGCGTGTTGTTGCTCTCAGAGCTGCCTTGGATTTGGAATTAATCCAAATGGGTGTTAAAACAACCTTTTTGCATGGTGATTTAGACGAAGAGCTGTACATGAAACAGCCATAAGGATATGCCATTCCTAGAAAAAAAGCATCTGGTATGCAAGCTGAAAAGGAGCTTATATCCATTTATGCTGGAGGTTGTTAGGGTAAAGTCCTAAATGATCCCTTTATAGTGTATACATGTGTATAGGCCTATTTATAAAGGCTATGTCACTTATTCTTTATTTTTTGGCCCAAGTTCAATGTGAACTTGGCCATCCCTAGAAAGTCCTATATAACATAGCTCATAAGACTTTGGGGCATTCACTTCATTTTGTAGCCCCTCCAAAAGTTGGTCGACTCTCTCTCTCTCTCTCTCTCTCTCTCTCTCTCTCTCTCTCTCTCTCTCTCTCTCTCTCTCTCTCTCTCTCTCTCTCTCTCTCTCTCTCTCTCTCTCTCTCTCTCTCTCTCTCTCTCTCTCTCTCTCTCTCTCTCTCTCTCTCTCTCTCTCTCTCTCTCTCTCTCTCTCTAACTTTCTGTGCCGTCGGGCTTGCATCTCTGTGCCGTCAGGCTGCCATCACCTACTCTGCCGTCGGGTCATCACCCTCTGCCGTCGCCTACAGCAGATGCAGCCGAGCGTCAGCAACATGCGTCTGCTGGTAGGGTTTTCGAAGGAGTCCCATCATCTGCCATCGCCTGCAACAAGTGCAGCAGAGCGTTAGCAGTAATACAGCAGGAAACAGTTCTGCTGTAAGGGTTTTCGATCGAGACCTGCTCGCCCAGGTTGCTGCAAGTCTGCTGTTAGGGTAACAGGACCTGCTTGCTCGGGCTGCTGCGCCAGAACCCTAAGGGGTGCCGAAACCCTAATCTCCCACACCCAACCTTTACCGCCCTCCATGTCCCGAGTCGTCCTCTCGTCACCATTCACCGTCACCATTCCCTCCTTCGTCAGCTTCACCCTGCCCTCGTATCCATGCCTACAACCCTAACCCTAGCGTACCCTAACCTGAACCCGAAACCCTAATCCTATTCTAAAATAACCCCCAACCCAAAAACCTAATCCCATCCTAACAATTAAAACCAAAACCTTCACACTTTGAAGCAAAAACTTAACCTTCTCTCTCTCTCTCTCTCTCTCTCTCTCTCTCTCTCTCTCTCTCTCTCTCTCTCTCTCTCTCTCTCTCTCTCTCTCTCTCTCTCTCTCTCTCTCTCTCTCTCTCTCTCTCTCTCTCTCTCTCTCTCTCTCTCTCTCTCTTGCAGGATTGGAGAGACGCTGCTTTCAGACACATTTTCAGGAGCCCCGGACTAAGGGGTGGCTCTTTGACGCTCTAGTAACACCCGCATTGATGTACGCAGCAGCAGTATGGGCACCAGGGATCACAGAGGCGATGTGGACGCAGATTGAGAGGCCCCAGATCACCATGATATCACGCTTGCTGCGCAGCAAGCCCTCCGTTCCACATGACATTATACGAGCTGAGCTTGGCACACCACCGATGCTAGTGGAGGCCCTCTTCCAGTTGGTGACCTTTATACTGAGAGTCAGAGAGCTCCCCACTAGCCGACTCACCAGGCTTGCATTTGAGAGCTCTAGACATTTGGAAGAGACAGGGCATGAGAGAGTATGGTATGCACAGACTTACCGATGGTTAGCAGACCATGGCATGAGCATTACGGATCTCCCCCCTTTTCAGTATGACCTCTCTTCCCCCCACATTACCCTCTCTCGTTCGGAGAGGAATAGGATCATCCGTCAGGACCTACTACAGATACACGTCAGGGAGACATGGATAGCACCACGGGAGCCTCTTCCCACAAAGAGGCAACACTACAGAGAGCACTTCCTAACTGTGACAGCGGATGGTTTCATTCAGAGACCACGATACATGGATACATATATGGCACCAGCTCAGAGAGTGGCCATTGGGCAGCTTAGAGTATCATCACACCAGCTCGAGATTGAGATTGGGCGAGCCACACATACCCCCAAGGATGAGCGATTATGCAGGATATGTAGAGAGGAGGTGGAGGACGAGGAGCACTACACATGTAGATGCCAGGCATATGAGGACATCAGAGACCGCTACCCACAGCTCTTCAGGGGGCCTAGAGAGATCAGGGCTTTATTGGGGACAGAGGACCAGCGCCCTCTAGGTCGTTTCCTAGTAGAGCTCCAGCACCACCGCGCATCACTCCTCCAGCAGCAGCAGATGGAGATACACCTGGCCCCCCCCCCCCCCCTCAGACTCATATTACAGATTTTTTCAGACCCACATACACTCGAGGGCCCAGCTCGATGCGGGGTGTCACATTACACATAGCAGAGGAGCTTAGACGACAGCGTCAACGACCGAGACCCCTTGTCCGGAGAGCTCGTCCACATTAGAGAGAGATTCAGGCGATTCATGCACGCCATGACATGGAGATACAGAGACGTCAGCAGCGCACCCCTATCGATTTGGACGCCCAGAGCATTTTGAGGATCGCCATGATGCCTTACCCACCGATGCATTATATCCTACACCCACTCCAGGCATTTAGGGGGTTGTGACACCATCGAGCCTCCCCTCCCTATGCATATCATGTTTGTATCTCACCCATTGAGCATATAGAGTGCATACCCATAGCACCCCACACCCTTGATGCCAGCTACTATCCCTCCTTTTATACCCGTTTGTAGTACTCACACTTTATTTTCGTTTTGGATCACAGTGGATTGGATCATACTGATGTATATGTTTTGTCTCATAGGCCGATTTTGGCCTCTAATAGACGTTAAAAAGTCTTTCTTTCTTTCTTTCTCTCTCTCTCTCACCCCCCCATGGCTCCCAAGCTGGAGGAACAGCTGGCCACCTTGGAGCATGCCCTCCGAGAGTTGATAGGAAAACACAAAAAAGAAGGAGATTCTGCACTGAACGGGGTTACCCGCAGAGTTGTCTCCCTCGAAGCCAAGGTGGCAACCTTGGAGAAGGAAAACGACTCCCTTCGGGAAGAGCTTCTTGCAACCCGAAAGAAGCACTCACGGGACCGGGAGGAGTTGCACACTGAGCTTACTGATATGAAAACAAAACTGGACAACATGCACAAGGAGGGGGAGATCGCTCCAGAGCTAGAGGACATTCGGTTGACTATCAAGAAGGAGTGTATGGAGGTGGTGCACAGCGAGCCTGAGACTAAGAAAGATGGATGGGTCAAGGTTGTAAAAAAAGAACCTTCGACAGGAGGCAAAGAAGAACAACCACCATGAGGAGATCCACATAGTGCATACCACCATTGAGGAGAAGTGGATGCGACAGGCTCGCAGGCTCAATGTTCGCGTCTCCGGCCTCACAGTGACAGACGGATCACCAGAGTAGGACGGGCGTCGCTTGTGCACATTACTTGGATACCGCGCGGATGAGCCTCTCCCTTTCACCAGAGCCTCGAGAGCAGGACGGGACACCAGACGGCGCAAAGCACTTATCCTTCAGTTCTCAGATGAGGCCGGGAGGAGAGACTTCCTCATACGACGGACGGTACTACGCACTACACCGGGCACCCCCATCTATTTGGATGACGACCTCACATGGATGCAAGTAGAGCACAGACGGGCATGCATGCCGCATGTCCTCCAGGCAACACGAGAGGGACATCGCGCCCTATACAGAGATGGTCGGGTCATCATTGATGGACGGACCATTGACTAGGGATTCGCGGCCCATGAGACAGCACAGCAAGAGGTGCACATTGCAGTCTCGAGCTGCAATGGATCTTTCTGGACACATCTAGGGCGCCTCGAGGAGGTGATGGAGGGCAAAGACATTATCTTCTTGACAGAGACACACGAGAGCCCGGGGAGGAGCCTACCGAGGATTGAGGGCTATATGTGGGAGTCAGCTTACCGCCGCCAGATGAGACAGCGCACCACACGAGGATCAGGAGGAGTAGGAGTGCTCTACAGACAGTCGCTACAGCACATGGAACAGGTGGTAGCCAGAGACCCAGAGGCACGTTTCACGTGGATACGCCCCTAGCTATCAGAGGAGAGAGCGGCGTACTTTGCCGTATGCTATATTGCACCCATTGGTTCGCGCTTCACACATTCCCCCGAGCAGCTATCAGGGGCAGAGGGACCAGACACCACATCGCCATATGACTGCCTCAGTGACACGATTATGGAGTATATCGGGACGGGTGAAGTCTTCCTTGTAGGAGACTTCAATACCCGCACTCAAAGCCACCAATGTGATATCTACGACTTTGACGACCCTGAGATGCTTCGTACCATAGAGGACATGCCTACACTCAGAGCCTCAGCACACACCGCCACACCCACCTCATACGGCCAACACCTACTCCATATGGGAGCAGCACACCGTCTCGTTATATATAATGGGATGGGGACCTGGCCCACCTCGAGCGGTCTCACCTGCATTCCACCCACGACACCAAGGGGGGCAGTGTGGTAGACTATGTTATCGGACCCCCGGAGGCGACACATCTCATCACCTCATTCACTATCCCACCCTTATCGATTGGAGCTGATCACGCATATCTTGCCCTATCCATTCGCGGCTCACCATGCATATCCCACCCCGTCACCATACAGCCACGAACCCATACCACCATTCACTTTAGACATGAGCTAGCACATAACTCTAGCTCCCATGTTCGAGAGCGCATCTACTCCCTTGATCCCTCTGCCTCCTTGGACACACTCACCACCCACTTCTCCTCGATCCTCCATACATCTGCTACTCTCAGCTTCCCATACACCACCCACAGCACTGCACATTCGACACGGCTGGGGCATACACCCCAAAATAGATGGTACGATGAGGAGTGTAGGCGACTATACCGACATCTCAGAGCACAGAGTATCTTGGGATCTATCACAGAGAGGGAGGCACGACGACAGATGCGAGCCCTCACACGCCGGAAGCGGCGAGCTTTCGAGGAGCGACAAGAGGCAGAGTTGATCGACCTTCTCATGAGTAGGGATTGTGCCATCGCGTGGAGGGCACTACATGAGCCACGCCCACCTACACCCATAGCAGATCCTCCGACTTGGCACGTCATGAGAGCAATGTTGTGTTGAGACAGGATCTTTGGCAGCGCTACATTAGTCAGACATGGCACACACCACACATGGGATCGAGACTATTGCACTATCGAGACCAGTTCTTAGACATCCTCGCAGACGATTTCATCCGGCGGCCATGTTACATGGATACTTACATGCCTCATAGCTCGAGGGTAGCGATTGGCCAGTTGAGAGTCTCATCACATAGACTAGAGATTGAGACGGGAAGAGCCGCAGACATTCCCACAGAGGAGCGGATATGAAGGGTTTGCAGAGTAGAGATAGAGGATGAGGAGCACTTTGTATGCAGATGTAGCGCATATGATGGCATCAAAGGTAGATACGGGACTCTATTTACAAGGCAGCCCACCCTCCTAGAGATCATGGTTTCTAGAGACCAGCGACAGCTCGGGCGATTCCTACTAGAGATACAGAGTCACAGAGATTCCCTACTCCAGCATACTGTAGCAGCCCATACAGGAGGGAGACAGAGTCAGCTCACTGAGTTCTTTATTCCACGACGTGCTGCAGCCCTCCCCCCCTCAGCCCACACACCGAGAGGGGTGACTCTTCAGCAGGCTCAGGCTGCTCGAGCTAGGAGACGACCCCGTGCTAGAGGATATCGGGCCCCGAGACATCACCGACATCAGATTGCAGAGATCCAGGCTCGTCACCATCGCGCCATGGAGGAGAGACGATTCCAGATGATGGCTGATCCCGCTGCAGCTATCACGATGGCCCTGACTCCACCTCCACCTATGTATCACATCTTACACCCGCCCACTAGCACAGGATGGAGCTAGTTAGTCGTTTCAGATGCATTCCCATGCTTGTTGTACTACCCCTTTGCATATAGACTGTCATAGATATCGCACTCCATACACCCCCCCCCTTTCATGGGTATCTCCACACGCATTTCACGGAGATATGTATCAGCTTTACCAGTTTCTTTTTCAGCACTTTTATCTTCTCTGATAGACAGAAGATACACCCATGTACATCGATTTGTCTCATAGGCCGAGTTCGGCCTCCTAATAGACGTAAAAACACTTTCTTCTTTCTTTCTTTCTCTCTCTCTCTCTCTCTCTCTCTCTCTCTCTCTCTCTCTCTCTCTCTCTCTCTCTCTCTCTCTCTCTCTCTCTCTCTCTCTCTCTCTCTCTCTCTCTCTCTCCCCCCCCCTTCTCTCCTCCAAGCAGTTGCGCCTCATCTCCTTGCATCGCCTCCACTTCAAAGACACACACGTGTCCTCTACCCCTCCAGCACCACATTAAAACCCTTTCAAAGGTTAGGATTAATGTGCATGTGTGCATAGAGATTATATCAATCAAATACCCACGAGAAGGGTACGAGGAAGTGCATGGGGAGAAGAGATGTATCGTGATTCCACGTGGAAAAAGGAAAAGGGAGAGGGAGCAAAGTACATGCCAATGCCACTTGGAAGAAGAGGAAGAGAAAGGACACCTAGTGCTAGATGTCATGAGAGGAGGGGCACATACACTTGTGCGGAGGAGTTGAAAGAGAGGAGCGGTAAAACATAAAATTTTTAAACGGGGGGCTTTCTTTCACACAAGTTAAATCCAATTACTTCATGCCTTTGTAGTCTCTTTGCTCCTAAGAGAGGGGGGTTATATGTGCATACACTTAGAAGTACAGCAAGTACCCAATAAGTATCACTTGCAAGTACAAGGTACCCCATGTGAGTACCTTGAAGTACAGCAAGTACAACTTGCAAGTACACACAAGTACAAGAGTAGGACAAGATTGAAGTACATACAAGGATAGGGCGAGTATAACATAGGGGCTATACATATGCCAATAACCCTAAGGTGCTACTTATCTTTGTACATCTTGGTGATAGACTCAGTGTTGTGCCCCAAGCTTCTTCCTCTTCCTCTTGCTCTCTCTATGCTTTCTTGATCCCCAATCTCCAACAAAATCAAAACATTTTATGGCATCACATATGAAGGGAGCCTCTTTCTAAAAGCCTGTAGTAATGCGCTTGAGCCGAAAAAAAAAAACATGCTCCTATAACTGAGTATGCATGAAAGAAATTGAAACAAAAAGTCATTACACATATATACAAATGGTAATGTCCCATGAAATATGTATGAATATCAAAAATGCATCTCTTGCATAAAATGCATGAAAGAAGTTGAAAGCAACGCATGAGAATATAACTCCTCTCAATCAAGTGCATCTAGTGTAAGTTAGTTTTTGTGCAGGTGAGAACGAGAATGGTTGAGAGCACGTACTTGCATTCACAAGCATATTGAGACAATTAGAAAATAAGAAATTGCAGCCATGTGATTAAGGAAAAAACAGGCTATGGGGTCGTTGCAAACACAAGATAGTACTGAAGAAAACTAACAACCCGTGGTAGATTGTTGCATAAGTCAATACCCAACCAGAGAATTCCTGGAAGCAAAATGTGACCTAAGCCTGAGAGCTGCTTCTAGGAGCAAAAACAATCTCAAAGACTATCAGGATGAAAAAACAACTCCAGTGTTTTCCATTTCGATAGTCTTTACGATTGTGTTTTGCTGAAAAAAGAATGCACTTCCTTGGCTTCAACAAACTCCAAGCTGCACTGGTTTCTACTCCAAGCTGCACTGGTTTCTGCTCCTTGTAAGGAACCAAGCATACAATTACTAAGTTGAGAGTTGGGGTAGACCAAGTAGAAAAGTCAGAATGCAGCAGCATGAAAGATGCAGCTGGTAGCACACCATCAAGAGGAGAAACATGGATAGAGATAGAGAGAGAGAGAGGGGAGAGGAGGTGCTACCCTGGCTTGAGGGAAGGGATGAGAGAGATTAAGATGAAGTCACCCAATTCTCCTTGTGATCTCCCACATGGATAATCATTAGCACCTTTATTTATAGTGAAAAGGAGGTTGATCAACGAACAGGTCGTGGACCATCCAGCTTTCTCAAAGAAATAGAATAACAAAAATAAATGTTTGAGCTCATTCACAAATCTTTACAAGGGGATGTACAAAGGAGGAAAAATGAAAACCTATAAGGGACTTTACAACCAATACCTACCTGTCTAGCTACTTAGCACCTGGCTGATATCGCTTACATACCTCCCTATTTATCTAACCTATCCAACTGCCTGCTTTAACCACCAACCTACATACCTTTAACCACCTTCGTTTCCAACTTAACTACCTCCATATGTAACATACCTAGCTACCTACCTACCTCTACCTACAATCACCACACAGGAAGATGAATCTTCAAGAGGTCGAAAGGATACCAGCTAGACTTAACTGCGACTCATGAGTAGTTGGTTATCACTTCTAAGGCTTCTAGACTTAACTGCAAAGAGATCAAGGAGATTTAAAATCGTCTTCACCAAGTTACAAGTTCAAGATACTAGTAAATCCACTGTTCCCTATACAAGCGGCTCTCACCACCAAACATCTATCCATATCGCGTACAACTAGCTAGTCTCATGCATTCTCATGTTCTATCTGTTGAACTCTTTTGTTCAAACAATGGTTTGGGAATATGGATATGCCAAGACCATAAACTAGAAAGAGGAATAAACTCAAATGAGTTGCAATTCCATTATGTATGGTTATATACGAAGGGGTTGGATTTGTCATGAGCAATTGAACCTCATGAGCTCAACAATCTTAAATCTTATATGACTTAATGATTAAATTTATAATTTTTTTTTTTTTTTTGAAGAATTCTCTTCATATATAAAGTGAATCTAACAGGTGGACAACATTCCACTGAACATAACTCACATTTTGCATGCTCAAGCTAATATACATGCATGAACATTTGATTGGATGCTGCAGGAATCTATGATCTGCTGTATAGCAAAGCAAATGAAGCAGGTGGAATGAGCAGCTACACTCAGACTGAGGTATCTAGCATGTCATTGATAAGGTTGAAATTTGAAGCCACATGCAGGCTTGAGGGATGAGGAGAGAATGATATGAGAGGTATAGAGATTGCATGATAAGTACATTTTTTTGGATAAATGTACAGCTGTCTCCTTGTAAAAATGAAAGTAGATTGAAATATGAATTTGGCATACTCTAAAAAGCTGTCACGAGCTTAAATTTAGTGGGTCATATGAAAAAAGGCTGATTCATAAAAAGGGACAGCTATGAATTCTCCATAGTTGAGACTACTTGAACACACCAAAAATATACCCCAAGAATACTGGGTAAACAGTTGAGATCAGGATATACAGTATGCATATAAGCCGGTCCTCTTCCCCAATGGTCACTACCGAGTTGACGGACACAAGGAGTCATAATGGCATGCATCATTATAAAAGTAACAGCTATCTAAGCTGGATAACTGTAGTATTGGCAGAAATGAAACCATGCTATCAAAACAAAACATACACCAATTTACTACAAGCCACAACACAATAGCTCAAAATAGATGTAATTTACAACTGAATCAACACAAAAGAAGAAAACGTCTTTCTAGGGCAAACATCAATTCCAATTTGTAAGAAAGAACAGTTCAATTCAAGAAGAAGGAATTTGTCATAATGGATTTAATTCGAATGATGAAGATGCTAAGACGGAAGACCCAACAAGGATAACCTGAGTCAATGACACATTAAAAAGGATTTCTTTCATTTTTCTTATCACACACCTGTGGAAGCCCAGCAAATATAGTTTCCTGAAACAATTCAAGAAGGGCCTGCCTTACAGCTTTACTATTATCATTAATGCGTGGACATAACTTTCCAACAAGACTAACTGCACTTGATCTAAGCTCTTCAGGATGTCGAGACAGTAGATCTTTGATTCCCATGAGTGCATCTGCAAAAAGAGACTCTTATCAAAATTATTCTCATTTCTGTATTCCAAAAGTTTAATATGACAGATAAAATATGGTTCTTTCACCCTTTCGAACATTATCATTGTGATGAGTTGTCTGCTGGAATAGCTCTTTTAATGTCAGCCTTCGATTATTCACTGCAAGCCCCTTCTTATCCGCCGCCACACTTTGCCCAACCAATATAATTGCTGCAAAGTCTCTCTCTCTCTCTCTCTCTCTCTCTCTCTCTCTCTCTCTCTCTCTCTCTCTCTCTCTCTCGCGCGAAACTGATGCAGATCTAGGGTTTCGAAACTGACGCAGAGCTGTTTTTTAGGGTTTCGAAACTGACGCAGAGCTGTTTTTAGGGTTTTGAAGAGGCGAAACTGTGTCTTTTAAGGTTCTGAAGAGGTGCAGCGCCTTCTTTTAGGGTTTTGAACAGGCGCAGGTCTGGTTTTTTAGGGTTTCGAAACTGACGAAGATCTAATTTTTAGGGTTTTGAAGAGGCGAAACTCTGTTTTAAGGGTTCTGAAGAAATTCAGCTCTGATTCTTAGGGTTTTGAACATGAGCAGCTCTGATTTTAAGGCTTTGAAGGATATAATGCTCAATTTTTAGGGTTTCGAAACTCTCTTTTTAGGGTTCTGCAGCCTCCCTCTCTAAGCAATGGGGTCCAATCTCTCTCTGATCTTAGACATAGCACTGATTTTAGGGTTCCAAATCTCTGATTTTAGGGTTCTAAATCTTTGATTTTAGGGTTTCGACGCTCTGACTTAGGGTTCAGCACCTCTTTCCCTGAAGATCTGATTTTAGGGTTCTCTGTCATCTGCCTGCTGTGCTAACAGCCACAAGCATAGACACTTTTAACTCTCTCTCTCTCTCTCTCTCTCTCTCTCTCTCTCTATCTCTCTCATTCTCATGGCTCCCAAGCTGGAGGAACAGTTGGCCACCTTAGAGCATGCCCTCCGAGAGTTGATAGGAAAACACAAGAAAGAAGGAGATTTTGCACTGAACGGGGTTACCCGTAGAGTTGTCGCCCTCGAAGCCAAGATGGCAACCTTGGAGAAAGAAAATGAATCCCTTCGGGAAGAGCTTCTCGCTACCCGCAAGCAGCACTCACGGGACCTGGAGGAGTTGCACACTACGCTTACTGACATGAAAACGAAACTGGACAGCATGCACGAGGAGGGGGAGATCGCTCCACATCTAGAGGACATTCGGGTGACTATCAAGAAGGAGTGTATGGAGGTGGTGCAGAACGAGCTTGAGACTAAGAAAGATGGATGGGTCGAGGTTGTCAAAAAGAACCTTCGACAGGAGGCAAAGAAGAACAACCACCATGAGGAGATCCACATAGTGCATACCACCATTGAGGAGGAGCGGATGCGACAGGCCCGCAGGCTCAATGTTCGCATCTCCGGCCTCACAGAGACAGACGGATCACCAGAGAAGGACGGGCGTCGCTTGTGCACATTACTTGGATACCGCGCGGATGAGCCTCTCCCTTTCACCAGAGTATGGAGAGCAGGACGGGACACCACACGGAGCAGAGCACTTATCCTTCAGTTCTCAGATGAGGCCAGGAGGAGAGACTTTCTCAGACGACGGGCGGTACTACGCACTACACCGGGCACCCCCATCTATTTGGATGACGACCTCACACGGATGCAGGTAGAGCATAGACGGGCATGCATGCCACGTGTCCTCCAGGCCAGACGAGAGTGACATCGTGCCCTCTACAGAGAGGGTCGGATCATCATTGATGGACGGCCCATTGACTAGGGATTCGCGGCCTATGAGACAGCACACCAGGAGGTGCACATTGCAGTCTGGAACTGCAATGGATCTTTATGGACACATCCAGGGCGCCTCGAGGAGGTGATGGAGGGCAGAGACATTATCTTCTTGACAGAGACAAACGAGAGCCTGGGGAGGAGCCTACCGAGGACTGCGGGCTATATGTGGGAGTCAGCTCATCGCCGCCAGATGAGACAGCACACCACACGAGGATGAGGAGGAGTAGCCGTGCTCTATAGACAGTCGTTACAGCACAGGGTACAGGCGGTAGCCAGAGACCCAGAGGCACGTTTCATGTGGATACGCTTGCAGCTATCAGAGGAGAGAGCAGCATACTTCACCGTATGCTATATTGCACCCATTGGTTCACGCTTCACACATTCCCCTGAGCAGCTATCAGGAGGGGAGGGACCAGACACCACATCGCCATATGACTGCCTCAGTGACACGATTATGGAGTATACCGGGATGGGTGAAGTCTTCCTTGTAGGAGACTTCAATGCCCGCACTCAGAGCCACCAGTGTGATATCTACGACTTTGACGACCCTGAGATGCTTCGTACCATAGAGGACATACCTACACTCAGAGCCTCAGCCGACACCGCCACACCCACCTTATATGGCCGACACTTACTCCAGATGGGAGCAGCACACCGTCTCGTTATATATAATGGGATGGAGAGCTGGCCCACCTCGCGCGGTCTCACCTGCATTCCACCCACGACACCACAGGGGGGCAGTGTGGTAGACTATGTTATCGGACCTCCGGAGGCGACACATCTGATCACCTCATTCACTATCCCACCCTTACCGATTGGAGCTGATCACGCATATCTTGCCCTATCCATTCGCGGCTCACCATGCATACCCCACCCCGTCACCATACAGCCACGAGCCCGTACCACCATTCACTTTAGACATGAGCTAGCACATATCTATAGCTCCCATGTTCGAGAGCGCATCTACTCCCTTGATCCCTCTGCCTCCTTGGACACCCTCACCGCCCACTTCTCCTCGATCCTCCATACATCCGCTACTCTCAGCTTCCCATACACCACCCACAGCACTGCACATCCGACACGGCTAGGGCATACACCCCAGAATAGATGGTACGATGAGGAGTGTAGGCGACTATACCGACATCTCAGAGCACAGAGTATCTTGGGATCCATCACAGAGAGGGAGGCACGACGACAGATGCGAGCCCTCACACGCCGGAAGCGGCGAGCTTTCGAGGAGCGACAGGAGGCAGAGTTGATCGACCTTCTCATGAGTAGGGATTGTGCCACCGCGTGGAGGGCACTACGTGAACCACGTCCACCTACACCCATAGCAGATCCTTCGACTTGGCACACCTATGCCCAGAGGTTATATGACGTCCCAGGACAGCCACCATTACCGATTCCTTCCACACCGCGTCCGGTGATATCCACCCTCTTCAAAGCAGGCATGGTACGACAGGCCATCCATAGGCTACAGCATGGCCGTTCAGCAGACCACACGGGGCTACAGGGAGAGCACTTTATATACGCAGCAGATGTAGTTTCCCACTTGATCGCCCATCTCTTCAACCGTGCTTTGGTTGAGGGATTACCCGACTCATGGACTATGCATACCATTACGCCTATCCATAAGTCCGGCGATATGATGGACCCAGGGAACTACAGGACTATTATGATAGGCCATATCCTGGCCAAGATCTATGGGGCGGTACTAGAGGCAGAGCTCAGTACACACGCTGAGGCAGCGGGGATTAGAGCACCCGGCCAGGCAGGCTTCCGCCGCACTTTCTCCACCATCGACCACATCTTCGTGCTTCGTTGCTTGATTGAGAGCGCGAAGGCGAGGAAGCAGAGACTATACTGTTGCTTTGTGGATTTCCGCAAAGCCTTCGACATGGTCCCTCGAGAGAGACTACTACGGAGGCTCCAGGAGTTACAGCTTCCATCAGACATGCTATGGGCCATCCACGCTTTGTATGCACAAGTCACAGGCAGGGTATGCTGCCCCGGCGGTCTATCAGACAGCCTTGTTAGCACCATTGGTGTGAAACAAGGTTGCCCTCTCTCACCCACTCTCTTCGGTCTCTACATCGACGAGATCACGGAGTATATACAGCGAGCAGGAGGGCGAGGAGGAGACCTCGGAGGTACGCCAGTACATATCCTATTATATGCTGATGACATTGTCATGCTCTCAGAGTCACAGGAGGGGTTGCAGTCACATTTACAGGCGCTCGATACCTTTTGCATGGAGAGAGGACTCACAGTGAACCTTGGGAAGACCAAGGTCATGATCTTCCATACCTCCAGGACGGTACGCCATCGCGCCTCTTTCACGGCAGCTGGAGGACAGATAGAGGTAGTGGACTCCTACGTCTACCTAGGTATCACCTTCTCGGGCAGCACAGGGGTATTCTCCATGGCACAGGCTGCGAGAGATAGATTGACGCGAGGTTATGCGGCACTTGCAGGATTGGAGAGACGCTGCTTTCAGACACATTTTCAGGAGCCCCTGACTAAGGCGTGGCTCTTTGACACTCTAGTGACACCCGCATTGATGTACGCAGCAGCAGTATGGGCACCAGGGATCACAGAGGCGATGTGGACGCAGATTGAGAGGCCCCATATCACCATGATATCACGCTTGCTGCGCAGCAAGCCCTCCGTTCCACATGACATTATACGAGCTGAGCTTAGCACACCACCGATGCTAGTGGAGGCCCTCTTCCAGTTGGTGACCTTTATTCTGAGAGTCAGAGAGCTCCCCACTAGCCGACTCACCAGGCTTGCATTTGAGAGCTCTAGACATTTGGCAGAGACAGGGCATGAGAGAGTATGGTATGCACAGACTTACCGATGGTTAGCAGACCATGGCATGAGCATTACGGATCTCCCCCCTTTTCAGTATGACCTCTCTTCCCCCCACATTACCCTCTCTCGTTCGGAGAGGAATAGGATCATCCGTCAGGACCTACTACAGATACACGTCAGGGAGACATGGATAGCACCACGGGAGCCTCTTCCCACAAAGAGGCAACACTACAGAGAGCACTTCTTGACTGTGACAGCGGATGGTTTCATTCAGAGACCACGATACATGGATACATATATGGCACCAGCTGAGAGAGTGGCCATTGGGCAGCTCAGAGTATCATCACACCAACTCGAGATTGAGATTGGGCGAGCCACACATACCCCCAGGGATGAGCGATTATGCAGGATATGTAGAGAGGAGGTGGAGGACGAGGAGCACTACACATGTAGATGCCAGGCATATGAGGACATCAGAGACCACTACCCACAGCTCTTCAGGGGGCCTAGAGAGATCAGGGCTTTATTGGGGACAGAGGACCAGCGCCCTCTAGGTCGTTTCCTAGTAGAGCTCCAGCACCGTCGCGCATCACTCCTCCAGCAGCAGATGGAGATACACCTGACCGCCCCCCCTCAGACTTATATTACAGATTTTTTCAGACCCACATACACTCGGGGGCCCAGCTCGATGCGGGGTGTCACATTACACAGAGCAGAGGAGCTTAGACGACAGCGTCGACGACCGAGACCCCTTGTCCGGAGAGCTCGTCCACATCAGAGAGAGATTCAGGCGATTCACGCACGCCATGACATGGAGATACAGAGACGTCAGCAGCGCACCCCTATCGATTTGGACGCCCAGAGCATTTTGAGGATCGCCATGATGCCTTACCCACCGATGCATTATATCCTACACCCACTCCAGGCATTTAGGGGGTTGTGATACCATCGAGCCTCCCCTCCCCTCCCTACGCATATCATATTTGTATCTCACCCATGGAGCATATAGAGTGCATACCCATAGCACCCCACACCCTTGATGCTAGCTACTATCCCTCCTTTTATACCCGTTTGCAGTACTCACACTTTATTTTCGTTTTGGATCACAGTGGATTGGATCATACTGATGTATATGTTTTGTCTCATAGGCCGATTTTGGCCTCTAATAGACGTTAAAAAGTCTCTCTCTCTCTCTCTCTCTCTCTCTCTCTCTCTCTCTCTCTCTCTCTCTCTCTCTCTCTCTCTCTCTCTCTCTCTCTCTCTCATGTGCACCTCCCGCCGTTCAAAGCCCCCACAGATTCACACTGCCGCCCATCGCCTAATTTGAACTAAACCCTAACCCAAACTAACCCTAACCCGCAGCATAGCATGGAAATGGAATGTCCCTATCACGGACCAACAACTGTTGCCTACAGTTATTAGCCACTCCCACCCTTGCTCCATCGCGCATCGGGCGCGCTCCCGTCTTCATCGCAAGTCTTTAGGCTCAGTACACTGAGCATTTTTTCATCTTCGAATGCAATGAGCGCTACGGTTAAGAAGGACTATTTGACAAAAATGGAGGACAAACTGACCATAGCTATCAAGGAAAACAAGAAGATGGTGAACTCCACTATCACGGCCATCATCAGCCGCCTCTCAAAGCTCGAGAAGGAAGTAGAAACATATCATAAGGAGAGGGAAGCATGGAAGAAAGAGAAAGAAGAATGGGTAAGGAGAAGGCAAACATGAAAGAGGAATTGGAGCTTCTCAAAGCTTCAATGGTCTCTCTTACACCCGAAGAAGGAGAGATTAATATGAACAAGACAGAAGCTCTCAAAGAAGAACTCACCAAATCCTTGACCGAGAGCATGGAAAACAAATTAGAAGCTACCAAAGAAGGGTGGATCGACATAGTGAAGAAGAACATCAAAAAAGAAGCCAAAGAGAAAGCACAAAAGGAAGAAGCCCTCATCGTGCACACCACTATTGAGGAAGAAAAGATGAGACATGCCCGCCGTCTCAATGTACGCATCACGGGCATTGAAGAAAAAGAAGGCTCTACCCCCGAGTCCGATGGGAAGACACTATGCAAGATACTCGGCTACAAAGAGGAGTCCCCCCCATTCATCAAGTCTTGGAGAACGGGACGAGACCCCACGAAGAAGAGAGCTCTCATTCTACACTTCCCTTCCGAAGATATAAGATCTACTTTCCTACGCAAGAGGGTGATTTTGAGAGCACTTGATGGCCCCCCCATCTACCTTGACGATGATCTCACTCCCATGAAGGTAGCACACCATCGTGCATGCATGCCGAGAGTACATCAAGCTCGCAAAGAAGGAAAGAAGGCTTCATACAGAGATGGTCGTGTCATCATTGATGGCAAGGCCATCCCATAGGGATTCGCGGCCTATGAGACACTCGAGGAGATACACCTTGCAGTTTGGAACTGCAATGGAGATCTATGGACACACCCAGAGAGATTGGAAGAGGTGCGCAAAGGCAAAGACATCATTATGCTCACAGAGACACATGAGAGCCCGGACCGGGGCCTACCTCGAGTCCATGGTTTTCAGTGGGAGTCCACATACAGAGAGTGTACACGTCAGCACACCACCCGAGGATCAGGAGGAGTAGCCATACTCTTTAGAGATGGACGCACGTGATTCAGAGGCCAGATATCTTTGGATTCGACTCCAGCTCTCGCAGGAGCGGATCATCTTCATAGCATTATGCTACTTTGCTCCTTCTAGCTCGCGTTTCGCTATCATAGATCGAGAGGAGGACTCACCATACACTTGCTTGTCAGAAGAGATTACAGAGTACTCTGCATTAGGGGAAGTCTTCCTTATGGGAGACTTCAATGCCAGGACAGGCAATGATCAGTGTGAGATCTTTGACCCAGAAGACCCGGAGATACTACATACCATAGAGGATGAGTCTACAGCTCGAGCTTCAGCTGACCCTACACACACTCACTATGGCACTCACCTACTCAGACTAGGCTCTCGACATAATCTCGTTATCTATAACGGGATGACTCAGTGGCCTACCTCAGGAGGATTGACATGCATACCACACTCAGTCACAGATGGCGGGGGAAGTACAGTAGATTACGTCATGGGGTCCAGAGAGGCCATCCACCTACTTACCTCATTCACCATCCCACCCATACCCATTGGGGCCGATCACACATACCTCGCACTCTCCCTGAAGGGAGACACCCCTACACGCATACCCGCAGCACGCATCCCACACACCACCATCCACTTCACACACGAGCTAGCTCACATATATGCGGCTCGAGTCGAGAAGGGTCTTCTCTTACTTCATCCTGACACTCCACTATCCCTACTCACCTCTCAGATAGCATCAGTTCTTCAGACATCAGCCATCAGCTCCTTCCCACACACCATCCATTCTCGTCACACACCTCCTCCCGGGACTATGCCACAACATCGTTGGTATGATGAGGATTGCAGAGATCTTTACCGCCGACTACGAGCTCAGCGAGCATTGGGAGAGATCACAGAGAGAGAGGCCAAGGGACAGATGAAGACTCTCACACGTCGAAAGAGGCGAGCCTTTGAGGAGGCACAGGAGCTTGAGCTATACCATCTCTTTATGAGTATGGACAGTGCTGCAGCATGGCGCAGCCTACGAGAGCCACGCCCGACCACACCTATTGGAGACCCACACACATGGCATGATTATGCTCAGAGGTTATATGAGGTACCTAGGCAACCTCCCATTCCCCAGCCACTTGAGCCTCGCCCTACTAGTTCTTCTCTCTTCACAGCAAAGATGGTTGAGAGGGCCATACGTTGACTGCGACATGGACGTTCGACAGACCACGCAGGATTGCAGAGCGAGCATCTCATATATGCAGCCTCCACTATAGCCCCGTTGATTGCACATGTCTTCAACCGGACTATAGGAGAGGGATTCCCAGAGGAGTGGACTAGGCACACCATTGTGCCTATCCACAAATCTGGCGACACCCTGGATCCAGGGAACTACAGGACCATCATGATTGGCCACACCATGGCCAAACTATACGGTGCCATACTTGAGGAAGAGCTCAGTTCATATGCAGAGAGTGAGGGGCTACGAGCACGAGGCCAAGCAGGTTTTCGACGAGCTTTCTCTACTATTGATCACATCTTCATTCTGCGCTGCCTCATTGATGGGGCAAGGATGCGGAAGAAGAGGTTATATTGCTGCTTTGTGGACTTCCGCAAAGCTTTTGATACAGTGCCGCGAGAGAGGCTCTTCCAACGCCTCCAGAGCTTGGGAGTACCATCAGGGATGATTTGGGCCATCTATGCACTCTATGAGCAGGTGACTGGGAGGGTACGGTGTCCAGGAGGTATGTCTGAGGCCATTGCTAGCACCATCGGTGTTAAGCAAGGCTGCCCACTCTCTCCCACTCTATTTGGTCTCTACATTGATGAGATTGAGGACTACATTCTCCGAGCTGGAGGAGAGGGTGCAGACCTCGCAGGTACACATGTCCACATTTTATTATATGCCGATGACATTGTCTTGATCTCAGAGTCACCCGAGGGATTACAACGCCACCTTGAGGCCCTGGATGAGTTTTGTACACAGAGGGGCTTGACAGTAAACCTTGGCAAGACCAAGGTCATGATCTTCCACACCTCCCCCATGGTGAGGAATGGAGCAGGATTCAGAGCTGGTGGTGGACAGATTGAGGTGGTCACTTCCTATGTCTATCTCGGAGTCACATTCACGAGCTTGCCTGGCCCCTTCAGCATGAGACAGGCAGCCACCGATAGACTCACACACGGATATGCAGCTTTAGCCATGTTAGAGCGGAGATGTCACCAAGCACACTTCCAGGAGCCCCGCACGAAGGGCTGGCTATTTGACACACTGGTCAGACCAGCTATGATGTATGCTGCGTCGGTTTGGGCCCCAGGTCTCACAGTCACCCAGTGGAGTGCGATCGAGAGGCCACAGGTACGTATGATCTCGCGATTATTTCGTGGGAAACAGTCGGTGCCACATGACATCATCAGGGCAGAGCTAGCTGCACCACCCATGGCAGTAGAGGCACTATTCCAGACTATCTGCTTTATTCAGAGGATTAGGGACCTCCCTACAGATAGACTCACACACAGAGCTCTTGAGGCATCTATACAGATATCAGAGTTAGGATATGAGAGAGCTTGGTACACTCAGGTTAGAGTCTGGTTTGATAGTCATGGACTTGATATGGACAGATTGCCGCCTTTTCAGTATGACCCAGACTCACCTCACATCCACCTCTCTCGTCGTGAGAGGAATGTTGTGCTCAGACAGGATCCCTCGCAGCTCTACATTAGTCAGACATGGCACACACCACACATGGGATCGAGACTATCGCACTATCGAGACCAGTTCATAGACATACTAGCTGACGGTTTCATCCAGCGACCACGCTACATGGATACTCACATGCCTCATAGCTTGAGGATAGCGATTGGCCAGCTGAGGGTCTCATCACACCGACTCGAGATTGAGACGGGCAGAGCCGCAGACATTCCCAGAGAGGAGCGGATATGCAGAGTATGCAGAGTAGAGATGGAGGATGAGGAGCACTTTGTATGCAGATGTAGCGCATATGATGGCATCAGAGGCAGATACGAGACTCTGTTTGCAGGGCAGCCCACCCTCCGAGAGATCATGGACTCTAGAGACCAGCGACAGCTCGGGCGATTCTTACTAGAGATACAGAGTCACAGAGATTCCCTACTCCAGCCTACTGTAGCACTCCATACAGGAGGGAGACAGAGTCAGCTCACTGACTTCTTTATTCCACGACGTGCTGCAGCCCTCCCACTCTCAGCCCACATACCGAGCGGGGTGACTCTTCAGCAGGCTCAGATATCTCGAGCTAGGAGACGACCCCGTGCTATAGGATATCGGGCCCCGAGACTTCACCGACACCAGATTGCGGAGATCCAGGCTTGTGACCATCGCGCCATGGAGGAGAGACGATCCAAGATGATGGCCGATCCCATTGCAGCCATCAGGGTGGCCCTGACTCCACCTCCACCTATGTATCACATATTACATCCCACCCACTAGCACAGGATGGAGCTAGTTAGTCGTTTTAGATGCATTCTCATGGTTGTTGTACTACCCTTTTGCATATAGACTATCATAGATATCGCACTCCATACACCCCCCACCACTTTCATGGGTATCCCCACATGCATACTACGGAGATCTATATCAGCTTAACCAGTTTCTTTTCAGCACTTTTATCTTTTCTGATTGACAGAAGATACACCCATGTACATCAATTTGTCTCATAGGCCGAGTTCGGCCTCCTAATAGACGTAAAAACACTTTCTTTCTTTCTTTCTCTCTCTCTCTCTCTCTCTCTCTCTCTCTCTCTCTCTCTCTCTCTCTCTCTCTCTCTCTCTCTCTCTCTCTCTCTCACTCACTTGGCATAGCTATGCACGGAGCCTATACGAGATCCCAGACCAGCCTCCCATTCCCAGACCGAAGAGCCCACGTCCTACTACCTCTGACTTCTTCACACCCACTATGGTGGGTTGCACTATTGCCCGGCTGCAGCATGGCAGGGCCCATGATCATTTCGGTTTACAGGCAGAGCACCTCATCTATGGAGGCACGACTCTCGCACCGCTCATTGCCCATCTCTTCAACCGTGCATTGGTTGAAGGGTTCCAAGACTCATGGATTGAGCACACCATAGTGCCCATTCATAAGTAAGGTGATACTATGGATCCAGCTACATACCGGACGATCATGATTGGCCCTATATTGGCCAAGTTATATGGGGCGGTACGAGAGACAGAGTTGAGTACTCTCGCTGAGAGGAAGGGCATCAGGGCTCCAAGACAGGCAGGTTTCAGACGAGATTACTCTACCATTGACCACATCTTCACTCTGAGATGCCTGATCGACCAGGCCAGGGTGAGGAAGAGGAGATTATATTGTTGCTTTGTGGACTTCCGCAAAGCATTTGACACTGTTCCCAGGGATCGACTCTTCAAACGACTACTTGACATCGGAGCTCCGGAGGAGATGATATGGGGGATCTACGCCTTATACGAGAGAGTATCTGGTAGAGTCAGATGTCCAGGGGGCTTATCTGATCCACTTGCGAGCACTATCGGGGTGAAGCAAGGATGCCCTCTCTCACCCACCCTTTTGGTCTCTACATTGATGAGATAGTGGACTTCATACAGCAGCAGGGGGGAGATGGCATTGAGGTACACGGGTCCACTGTCCATATTCTTTTATACGCTGATGATATTGTATTGGTTTCACAGTTTGCAGAAGGTCTACAGCATCATCTACACGGCCTAGATGACTTTTGCAGACACAGAGGTTATCTGTGAACCTTGGTAAAACAAAGGTCTTGATCTTTCATACATCAGCACAGGTATGCAGACATAGTTTGTTCACAGCAGCAGGTGGACCCATCGAAGTGGTCGGATCATATGTTTACTTGGGGGTGACATTTACAGCAGCATCAGGGGTCTTCTCTATGGCTCAGGCAGCCCGTGACCGCATCACACGTGGGTACGCAGCACTAGCTTTGATGGAGAGACAGTGCCCCCAGGCATATTTTCAGGAGCCCCGCACAAAGGGGTGCCTCTTTGACACTTTGGTTACGCCAGCGCTCATGTATGGGGCAGCCATATGGGGACCAGGATTAGCTACATCAGTATGGACAGCATTAGAGAGGCCCCTCATGATTGCCAGACTTATCCGCAGCAAGCCTTCAGTACCACATGATATCATTAGAGCAGAGCTCGCTGCACCACCGATGCTAGTTGAGGCACTATTCCAGACAGTATGCCTATTACACAGACTTCGGAGCATGGATACAGAGCGCATTGCTTATCGTGCTTTCGAGGCATCACGTGATATGGCATTAGAAGGCGACACCTCCTCATGGTATGCACAGACACGAGACTGGCTTGCCCACCATGGCTTTGACATAGACAGGCTACCACCACTACAGTACGACTCTCATGCACCCACCTACTCGCTCTCTCATCAAGAGAGGAATAGGATCATTCGTCAGGAGATATGGCATACATACATACAGAGGACATGGGTGAGCCCTAGGGGTACATTGCCACCGAAAATGCTCTACTACCGCGAGCATTTTCTACATATATCGGGCACGGGCTTCATCGAGATTCCGAGATACATGTAGACCTACCTTCCCCACCACCTACGAGTCGTCATTGGGCAGCTCCAGGTTTCATCACATCAGCTCGAGATTGAGAGGGGTCGGTCGAGGGGAGTCCCCCGTGAGGAGAGGTGGTGCCCAGTATGCCAGACAGAGGTAGAGAGTGAGGAGCATTTTGTTATCAGATGTCCAGCATACTTAGACCTACGAGCACAGTTCCAGATCGAGGAGTCATTCCAGCTGTGCATGACTATGGGAGACCAGAGACGCTTGGGACGCTTCTCACAGCAGCATACGAGAGGCGAGAGCGGTCACTACAGCCCATACATCAGCCACGGGTGAGTACCCAGCAGACCATTACCCAGTTCTTTCAGCGAGTTGAGCTACATCAGAGAGGTCCATCTATAGGGCTCACGCTACACCAGGCAGTAGCACAGAGAGCACGGCGCCGACCACACATGGGCGGATATCGTCGACCACGACTATGTCGGGAGGATATCTCACGCATCAGGATTGCCTACGACCACATGATGGAGCATAGGCGTACCACCACCCCCTAGGTTGTCTTCCTTCAAGAGGCACTCAGACCACCACCGATGTACCACATACTACACCCACCTCCACCCATCACTAGTAGCTAGGGCGTTTTACTCACATTTTGGATCCCCCCATGTATTAGGTGGCCACTATCTGCAGAGTCAGAGCCACATCTCCGCAGTCTTTTCCAGCCCTATATAGCTTTGTGTAGCGATATACTTTTTATTTCATTTTATCTTCTACACAAGGTTACTACGCTTGTACATGGTTTTTGTCTCATAGGCCAAGTTTGGCCTCCAGAAGACGTTAATATGACTTTCTCTCTCTCTCTCTCTCTCTCTCTCTCTCTCTCTCTCTCTCTCTCTCTCTCTCTCTCTCTCTCTCTCTCTCTCTCTCTCTCTCTCTCTCTCTCTCTCTCTCTCTCTCTCTCTCCCGAATTAGGGTTCGCGAGCTGCTGTACCTGCGCCTGCTGCACCTGCCCCCCGAGCTGTACCTGCCGACCTCCCGAGCTGCTGTACCTGTACCTGCGCCACCGAATTAGGGTTCGCGAGCTGCTGTACCTGCGAGCAGCTGCAGCTCTGCAGTTAGGGTTTCGGGGCAGCTGAACAGAGGGCGCCGCAGAGCAGGAGAGTTCTGTAGTTAGGGTCTCGGGGCATCAAAGAAGAGGGGCGGGCAACTGAGCTGAGGACCACCGAGATGAAGAAATACTCAAGTTCAAGCGAATATAGTGATCTGTCTGAACCCTCTTCTATCTATGACCTTCCCAAAACTGAAACCCTAACCCTAGTTCAAACTTAGCTTGAAACCCTAACCCTAGCTAAACCCTCAAACCCTAACCCTAACCCTAGCTAAACCCTCAAACCCTAACCCTAACCCTAGCTCCCAAACCTTCCCTGAACTCTAACCTTAACCTGAAACCCTAACCTTGATCTGAAACCCTAATCCTGATCTGACCTGAAACTCGAGCTGAAATCTCTGAAATGGCTCCCATGGACCGGAGGGAAGTGGACGAACTTATCGCTAAAGCCCTCAAAGAGGCCAAAAAGGAAGCAGACCGCAACCTCAATATGGAGATACGAAAAATGATGGAAAAGTTCAAAGGACTCGAAGAACAAGTAATGGATAAAGTCAAAGGACTCGAAGAACAAGTGAAGACTCTCACAGAAGAACGAGACCATTGGAGGACAGCCTATGAGCACATGAAAGAAGAGGGAGAGATCTCCAACGTGGAGACGCTCAAAGAGGAGATAAAGAAGGAAATCAAATCGGAGGTAGAATCTACTCGAGAGTCGTGGGTGGAAGTAGTTCACAAAAGGGTTAAGAAGGAAGTTAGGGAAGACGTGCAGAAAGAAGAGCTCACACGAGTTGAGGATACACTTGAGGAGGAGAGGCTTCGACACACTCGAAGACTTCACATTCGGATTACAGGCCTACCCGAAGGGGCATCACCGGGGGCGGACGCCACTGACATTTGCCGTCGACTTGGATACGAGAGCATGCCCTTCACAGGCACATGGAGGGTTGGGAAAGATACATCGCGTTTGCGAGCACTCATCCTTAAGATGAGCTCCGAGGAGGCACGGACCGCCTTTTTTAGACGTCGATCAGTACTACGTGGACTACCAGGCGGCACCCTCTACATGGACGAGGACCTCACGCGGATGCAGGTGGCACACCGACGCGCTTGCATGCCACAGATACTCCAGGCACGCCGAGAGGGGAGGAAGGCCTTTTACCGTGATGGTAAGGTCTTCATAGATGGACGCCCTATCAAATAGGGCCACGCGGCCTATGAGACATCACCACACCAGGAGACACCACTCAGAGGAGCAGTGTGGAACTGCAACGGGGCACTCTGGACGCGACCAGACAGACTCGAGGAGATCCTGGGATCACATGACTTTGCGTGCATCACAGAGACACACGAGAGCCGAGAGAGAGGTCTACCACGCATTGCAGGTTTTCATTGGGAATCTGCATTCAGGACCACGACCAGACAGAGTACAACGCGAGGGTCGGGAGGTGTGGCCATCATATTTAGACAAGAGATACAGAGCCGGATCCATATTATAGGAAGAGATGAGGAGGCACGATGCATGTGGGTTCGCATGGAGATAGCACAGGGGAGTTGGGTCTACATTGCTATATGCTACTTCCCTCCAGGCGGATCTCGATATGCAGGACAGGATCTTGGGGGACCGATCCGAGATAGAGACTCACCATACACAGCACTTTCAGATGAGATACTACATTACAGCACGCTAGGTGAAGTCTTCCTTATGGGGGACTTCAATGGCCGCACTCAGTCACATCAGTGCGAGGCATACGACATGGATCAGCCACATCTTATGAGGACCAGAGACCCAAATGAGATGAGCACCAGTAGAGTATCGGCGGATATGGGTCAGGACACCACCAGATATGGCAGACATCTACTTGAGCTAGGCAGCCGACACCACCTCGTTATATATAACGGGATGAATCGTTGGCCAGGTTCGGGCGGACTTACTTGCTTCCCTCACGGGGGAGGTGAGAGCACAGTCGACTACATTTTAGGTACCACCTCTGGAGCTTCACTCATCCCCTCACCTAGTATTGGACGACGCCCACTTGGGGCTGACCATACATTTATCACATTCACACTCTCATCCCCTATTCCATTAGACCCTCCCTCACCCAGTCAGACACACACCACGATACACTTCACACACGAGCTCTCACACGTTTATGCACACCATTTACACACCCGCCTACTCTCCCTCGATCCACTATCACCCTTGGACACACTTACATCACAGTTCACCACCATCCTACAGCACGCAGCTCTCTATAGCTTTCCACACCGCACCCATATACACCCTCCACGCACAGGTACCATGCCCCAGAACCGCTGGTATGATGCAGATTGTCGTGAGCTACGGAAGCACCTACGGATTTTAGAGCATAGAGGAGATATTACACACACACAGGCACAGCGTCGCATGCAGAGCCTTACTCGCCGCAAACGGCGGCATTGGGAGGAGAGACAGTATTGGGATATTTATCATTTGCTCATGAGTCGAGACAGTGTAGTGGCATGGCGACATTTGAGAGAGAGGAGACAAGAGACACCCATCCGAGACCCGAGCACTTGGCATAGCTATACACGGAGCCTATACGAGATCCCAGACAAGCCCCCCATTCCCAGTCCACAGAGCTCACGTCCTACTACCTCTGACTTCTTCACACCCACTATGGTGGGACGCGCTATTGCCCGTCTACAGCATGGCAGAGCACATGACCCCTTCGGTTTACAGGCAGAGCACCTCATCTACGGAGGCACGACCCTGGCACCGCTCATTGCCCACCTCTTCAACCGTGCATTGGTTGAAGGGTTCCCTGACTCATGGACTGAGCACACCATAGTGCCCATTCATAAGTCAGGTGATACTATGGATCCAGCTACATACCGGACGATCATGATTGGCCCTATATTGGCCAAGTTATATGGGGCGGTACTAGAGACAGAGTTGAGTACTCTCGCTGAGAGGAAGGGCATCAGGGCTCCAGGACAGGCAGGTTTCAGACGAGATCACTCTACCATTGACCACATCTTCACTCTGAGATGCCTGATCGACCAGGCCAGGGTGAGGAAGAGGAGATTATATTGTTGCTTTGTGGACTTCCGCAAAGCATTTGACACTGTTCCCAGGGATCGACTCTTCAGACGACTACTTGACATCGGAGCTCCGGAGGAGATGATATGGGGGATCTACGCCTTATACGAGAGAGTATCTGGTAGAGTCAGATGTCCACGGGGCTTATCTGATCCACTTGCTAGCACTATCGGGGTGAAGCAAGGATGCCCTCTCTCACCCACCCTCTTTGGTCTCTACATTGATGAGATAGTGGACTTCATACAGCAGCAGGGGGGAGATGGCATTGAGGTACACGGATCCACTGTCCATATTCTTTTATACGCTGATGATATTGTATTGGTTTCAGAGTCTGCAGAAGGTCTACAGCATCATCTACACGGCCTAGATGACTTTTGCAGACACAGAGGGTTATCGGTGAACCTTGGTAAAACCAAGGTCTTGATCTTTCATACATCAGCACAGGTACGCAGACATAGTGTGTTCACAGCAGCAGGTGGACCGATCGAGGTGGTCGGATCATATGTTTACTTGGGGGTGACATTTACAGCCGCATCAGGGATCTTCTCTATGGCTCAGGCAGCCCGTGACCGCATCACACGTGGGTACTCAGCACTAGCTTTGATGGAGAGACAGTGCCACCAGGCATATTTTCAGGAGCCCCGCACAAAGGGGTGGCTCTTTGACACTTTGGTTACGCCAGCGCTCATGTATGGGGTAGCCATATGGGGACCAGGATTAGCTACATCAGTATGGACAGCATTAGAGAGGCCACAGATCCTCATGATTGCCAGACTTATCCGCAGCAAGCCTTCGGTACCACATGATATCATTAGAGCAGAGCTCGCTGCACCACCGATGCTAGTTTA
Source organism: Ceratopteris richardii (assembly GCA_020310875.1). Classification (NCBI taxonomy): domain Eukaryota; kingdom Viridiplantae; phylum Streptophyta; class Polypodiopsida; order Polypodiales; family Pteridaceae; genus Ceratopteris; species Ceratopteris richardii. The sequence continues at coordinate 39,516,271 of CM035433.1, forward strand.
GGCACTATTCCAGACAGTATGCCTATTACACAGACTTCGGAGCATGGATACAGAGCGCATTGCTTATCGAGCTTTCGAGGCATCACGTGATATGGCATTAGCAGGCGACACCTCCTCATGGTATGCACAGACACGAGACTGGCTTGCCCACCATGGCTTTGACATAGACAGGCTACCACCACTACAGTACGACTCTCATGCACCCACCTACTCGCTCTCTCATCAAGAGAGGAATAGGATCATTCGTCAGGAGATATGGCATACATACATACAGAGGACATGGGTGAGCCCTAGGGGTACATTGCCACCGAAAATGCTCTACTACCGCGAGCATTTTCTACATATATCGGGCACGGGCTTCATCGAGATTCCGAGATACATGCAGACCTACCTTCCCCACCACCTACGAGTCGTCATTGGGAAGCTCCGGGTTTCATCACATCAGCTCGAGATTGAGAGGGGTCTGTCCAGGGGAGTCCCCCGTGAGGAGAGGTGGTGCCCAGTATGCCAAACAGAGGTAGAGAGTGAAGAGCATTTTGTTATCAGATGTCCACCATACATAGACCTACGAGCACAGTTCCAGATCGAGGAGTCATTCCAGCTGTGCATGACTATGGGAGACCAGAGACGCTTGGGACGCTTTCTCAGAGCAGCATACGAGAGGCGAGAGCAGTCACTACAGCCCATACATCAGACACGGGTGAGTACCCAGCAGACCATTACCCAATTCTTTCAGCGAGTTGAGCTACATCAGAGAGGTCCATCTATAGGGCTCACGCTCCACAAGGCAGCAGCACAGAGAGCACGGCGCCGACCACGCATGGGCGGATATCGTCGACCACGACTATATCAGGAGGATATCTCACGCATCAGGATTGCCTACGACCACATGATGGAGCATAGGCGTACCACCACCCCCTGGGTTGTCTTCCTTCAGGAGGCACACAGACCACCACCGATGTACCCGCCTCCAGAAGACGTTAATATGACTTTCTTTCTTTCTTTCTTTCTCTCTCTCTCTCTCTCTCTCTCTCTCTCTCTCTCTCTCTCTCTCTCTCTCTCTCTCTCTCTCTCTCTCTCTCTCTCTCTCTCTCTCTCTCTCTCTCTCTCTCTCTCTCTCTCTCTCTCTCTCTCTCTCTCTCAACGACAGCCTGCTCCGTCACCCCCTCCATGGCTCGCGACCTGCACTGCTCTGTCTGCTACGCAACAGCCTCAACAACAGCCTCTCGCCTCCCTCAGCCCCTCCCGCGCTCTGCTCGATTTGCACGAAAACCCTAATCACCACCTCTCCCTTCTCCCGCAGCTCTGCCCCGTGCAGAAACCCGTGCAGACCCCCCCATGTATTAGGTGGCCACTATCTGCAGAGTCAGAGCCACATCTCCCCAGCCTTTTCCAGCCCTATATAGCTTTGTGTAGCGATATACTTTTTATTTCATTTTATCTTCTACACAGGGTTACTACACTTGTACATGGTTTTTGTCTCATAGGCCAAGTTTGGCCTCCAGAAGACGTTAATATGACTTTCTTTCTTTCTTTCTTTCTCTCTCTCTCTCTCTCTCTCTCTCTCTCTCTCTCTCTCTCTCTCTCTCTCTCTCTCTCTCTCTCTCTCTCTCTCTCTCTCTCTCTCTCTCTCTCTCTCTCTCTCTCTCTCTCTCAACGACAGCCTGCTCCGTCACCCCCTCCATGGCTCGCGACCTGCACTGCTCTGTCTACTACGCAACAGCATCCACAACAGCCTCTCGCCTCCCTCAGCCCCTCCCGCGCTCTGCTCGATCTGCACGAAAACCCTAATCGCCACCTCTCCCTTCTCCCGCAGCTCTGCCCCGTGCAGAAACCCTAAAACGAAGCGCCAACCCCCCCCCCCCCCCGACAGCCTGCCCGCAGCCCTCACGCCCTGCACAACCTATCCTCACCCTTGCTCCATCACGCATCGGGCGCGCTCCCGTCTTCATCGCAAGTCTTTAGGCTCAGTACTCTGAGCATTTTTTCATCTTCGAATGCAATGAGCGCTACGGCTAAGAAGGACGATTTGACAAAAATGGAGGACAAACTGACCATAGCTATCAAAGAAAACAAGAAGATGGTGGACTCCACTATCACGGCCATCATCAGCCGCCTCTCAAAGCTCGAGAAGGAAGTAGAAACATATCATAAGGAGAGGGAAGCATGGCAGAAAGAGAAAGAAGAATGGGCTAAGGAGAGGGCAAACATGAAAGAGGAATTGGAGCTCCTCAAAGCTTCAATGGTCTCTCTTACACCCGAAGAAGGAGAGATTAATATGAACAAGACAGAAGCTCTCAAAGAAGAACTCACCAAATCCTTGACCGAGAGCATGGAAAACAAATTAGAAGCTACCAAAGAAGGGTGGATCGACATAGTGAAGAAGAACATCAAAAAAGAAGCCAAAGAGAAAGCACAAAAGGAAGAAGCCCTTATCGTGCACACCACTATTGAGGAAGAAAAGATGAGACATGCCCGCCGTCTCAATGTACGCATCACGGGCATTGAAGAAAAAGAAGGCTCTACCCCCGAGTCCGATGGGAAGACACTATGCAAGATACTCGGCTACAAAGAGGAGTCCCCCCCATTCATCAAGTCTTGGAGAACGGGACGAGACCCCACGAAGAAGAGAGCTCTCATTCTACACTTCCCTTCCGAAGATATAAGATCTACTTTCCTACGCAAGAGGGTGATTTTGAGAGCACTTGATGGCCCCCCCATCTACCTTGACGATGATCTCACACCCATGCAGGTAGCACACCGTCGTGCATGCATGCCGAGAGTACATCAAGCTCGCAAAGAAGGAAAGAAGGCTTCATACAGAGATGGTCGTGTCATCATTGATGGCAAGGCCATCCAATAGGGATTCGCGGCCTGTGAGACACTCGAGGAGATACACCTTGCAGTTTGGAACTGCAATGGAGATCTATGGACACACCCAGAGAAATTGGAAGAGGTGCGCAAAGGCAAAGACATCATTATGCTCACAGAGACACATGAGAGCCCGGACCGGGGCCTACCTCGTGTCCACGGTTTTCAGTGGGAGTCCACATACAGAGAGTGTACACGTCAGCACACCACCCGAGGATCAGGAGGAGTAGCCATACTCTTTAGAGATGGACTTCAGAGCAGGATACAGATAGTCGCACGTGATTCACAGGCCAGATATCTTTGGATTAGACTCCAGCTCTCGCAGGAGAGGATCATCTTCATAGCATTATGCTACTTTGCTCCTTCTAGCTCGCGTTTCGCTATCATAGATCGAGAGGAGGACTCACCATACACTTGCTTGTCAGAAGAGATTACAGAGTACTCTGCATTAGGGGAAGTCTTCCTTATGGGAGACTTCAATGCCAGGACAGGCAATGATCAGTGTGAGATATTTGACCCAGAAGACCCGGAGATACTACATACCATAGAGGATGAGTCTACAGCTCGAGCTTCAGCTGACGCTACACATACTCACTATGGCACTCACCTACTCAGACTAGGCTCTCGACATAATCTCGTTATCTATAACGGGATGACTCAGTGGCCTACCTCAGGAGGATTGACATGCATACCACACTCAGTCACAGATGGCGGGGGAAGTACAGTAGATTACGTCATGGGGTCCAGAGAGGCCATCCACCTACTTACCTCATTCACCATCCCACCCATACCCATTGGGGCTGATCACACATACCTCGCACTCTCCCTGAAGGGAGACACCCCTACACGCATACCCGCAGCACGCATCCCACACACCACCATCCACTTCACACACGAGCTAGCTCACATATATGCGGCTCGAGTCGAGAAGGGTCTTCTCTTACTTCATCCTGACACTCCACTATCCCTACTCACCTCTCAGATAGCATCAGTTCTTCAGACATCAGCCATCAGCTCCTTCCCACACACCATCCATTCTCGTCACACACCTCCTCCCGGGACTATGCCACAACATCGTTGGTATGATGAGGATTGCAGAGATCTTTACCGCCGACTACGAGCTCAGCGAGCATTGGGAGAGATCACAGAGAGAGAGGCCAAGGGACAGATGAAGACTCTCACACGTCGAAAGAGGCAAGCCTTTGAGGAGGCACAGGAGCTTGAGCTATACCATCTCTTTATGAGTATGGACAGTGCTGCAGCATGGCGCAGCCTACGAGAGCCACGCCCGACCACACCTATTGGAGACCCACACACATGGCATGATTATGCTCAGAGCTTATATGAGGTACCTAGGCAGCCTCCCATTCCCCAGCCACTTGAGCCTCGCCCTACTAGTTCTTCTCTCTTCACAGCAAAGATGGTTGAGAGGGCCATACGACGACTTTGACATGGACGTTCGACAGACCACGCAGGATTGCAGAGCGAGCATCTCATATATGCAGCCTCCACTATAGCCCCGTTGATTGCACATGTCTTCAACCGGGCTATAGGAGAGGGCTTCCCAGAGGAGTGGACTAGGCACACCATTGTGCCTATCCACAAATCTGGCGACACCCTGGATCCAGGGAACTACAGGACCATCATGATTGGCCACACCATGGCCAAACTATACGGTGCCATACTTGAGGCAGAGCTGAGTTCATATGCAGAGACTGAGGGGCTACGAGCACGAGGCCAAGCAGGTTTTCGACGAGCTTTCTCTACTATTGATCACATCTTCATTCTGCGCTGCCTCATTGATGGGGCAAGGGTGCGGAAGAAGAGGCTATATTGCTGCTTTGTGGACTTCCGCAAAGATTTTGATACAGTGCCGCGAGAGAGGCTCTTCCAACGCCTCCAGAGCTTGGGAGTACCATCAGGGATGATTTGGGCCATCTATGCACTCTATGAGCAGGTGACTGGGAGGGTACGGTGTCCAGGAGGTATGTCTGAGGCCATTGCTAGCACCATCGGTGTTAAGCAAGGCTGCCCACTCTCTCCCACTCTATTTGGTCTCTACATTGACGAGATTGAGGACTACATTCTCCGAGCTGGAGGAGAGGGTGCAGACCTCGCAGGTACACATGTCCACATTTTATTATATGCCGATGACATTGTCTTGATTTCAGAGTCACCCGAGGGATTACAGCGCCACCTTGAGGCCCTGGATGAGTTTTGTACACAAAGGGGCTTGACAGTAAACCTTGGCAAGACCAAGGTCATGATCTTCCACACCTCCCCCATGGTGAGGAATGGAGCAGGATTCAGAGCTGGTGGTGGACAGATTGAGGTGGTCACTTCCTATGTCTATCTCGGAGTCACATTCACGAGCTTGCCTGGCCCCTTCAGCATGAGACAGGCAGCCACCGATAGACTCACACGCGGATATGCAGCTTTAGCCATGTTAGAGCGGAGATGTCACCAAGCACACTTCCAGGAGCCCCGCACGAAGGGCTGGCTATTTGACACACTGGTCAGACCAGCTATGATGTATGCTGCGACGGTTTGGGCCCCAGGTCTCACAGTCACCCAGTGGAGTGCGATCGAGAGGCCACAGGTACGTATGATCTCGCGATTATTTCATGGGAAACAGTCGGTGCCACATGACATCATCAGGGCAGAGCTAGCTGCACCACCCATGGCAGTAGAGGCACTATTCCAGACTATCTGCTTTATTCAGAGGATTAGGGACCTCCCTAGAGATAGACTCACACACAGAGCTCTTGAGGCATCTATACAGATATCAGAGTTAGGATATGAGAGAGCTTGGTACTTTCAGGTTAGAGTCTGGTTTGATAGTCATGGACTTGATATGGACAGATTGCCGCCTTTTCAGTATGACCCAGACTCACCTCACATCCACCTCTCTCGTCGTGAGAGGAATGTTGTGCTCAGACAGGATCTCTGGCAGCTCTACATTAGTCAGACATGGCACACACCACACATGGGATCGAGACTATCACACTATCGAGACCAGTTCATAGACATACTAGCTGACGGTTTCATCCAGCGACCACGCTACATGGATACTCACATGCCTCATAGCTTGAGGGTAGCGATTGGCCAGCTGAGAGTCTCATCACACCGACTCGAGATTGAGACGGGCAGAGCCGCAGACATTCCCAGAGAGGAGCGGATATGCAGAGTATGCAGAGTAGAGATGGAGGATGAGGAGCACTTTGTATGCAGATGTAGCGCATATGATGGCATCAGAGGCAGATACGAGACTCTGTTTGCAGGGCAGCCCACCCTCCGAGAGATCATGGACTCTAGAGACCAGCGACAGCTCGGGCGATTCTTACTAGAGATACAGAGTCACAGAGATTCCCTACTCCAGCCTACTGTAGCACTCCATACAGGAGGGAGACAGAGTCAGCTCACTGACTTCTTTATTCCACGACGTGCTGCAGCCCTCCCCCCCTCAGCCCACATACCGAGCTGGGTGACTCTTCAGCAGGCTCAAATATCTCGAGCTAGGAGACGACCCCGTGATATAGGATATCGGGCCCCGAGACTTCACCAACACCAGATTGCGGAGATCCAGGCTTGTGACCATCGCGCCATGGAGGAGAGACGATCCCAGATGATGGCCGATCCCGTTGCAGCCATCAGGGTGGCCCTGACTCCACCTCCACCTATGTATCACATATTACATCCCACCCACTAGCACAGGATGGAGCTAGTTAGTCGTTTTAGATGCATTCTCATGGTTGTTGTACTACCCTTTTGCATATAGACTATCATAGATATCGCACTCCATACACCCCCCACCACTTTCATGGGTATCCCCACATGCACACTACGGAGATCTATATCAGCTTAACCAGTTTCTTTTCAGCACTTTTATCTTTTCTGATTGACAGAAGATACACCCAGTACATCGATTTGTCTCATAGGCCGAGTTCGGCGTCCTAATAGACGTAAAAACACTTTCTTTCTTTTCTTTCTTTCTTTCTCTCTCTCTCTCTCTCTCTCTCTCTCTCTCTCTCTCTCTCTCTCTCTCTCTCTCTCTCTCTCTCTCTCTCTCTCTCTCTCTCTCTCTCTCTCTCTCTCTCTCTCTCTCTCTCTCTCTCTCTCTCTCTCTCTCTCCTCCCCCCCCTCCCTCCCTCCCTCCCTCCCTCCCTCCCTCCCTCCCTCCCTCCCTCCCTCCCTCCCTCCCTCCCTCCCTCCCTCCCTCCCTCTCTCTCTCTCTCTCTCTCTCTCTCTCTCTCTCTCTCTCTCTCTCTCTCTCTCTCTCTCTCTCTCTCTCTCTCTCTCTCTCTCTCTCTCTCTCTCTCTCTCTCTCTCTCTCTCTCTCTCTCTCTCTCTCTCTCTCTCTCTCTCTCTCTCCCCCCCCCTCCCTCCCTCCCTCCCTCCCCCCCCCTTCCCCCCTCCCTCCCTCTCTCTCCCCCCCTCCCCCCCTCCCTCCCCCCCTCCCTCCCCCCCCCTCCCTCCCTCCCTCGCAGTTCAAGGCTGCTCTTGGGATCAGAAGAACAGAAGAAACAGGCATGGGCCTTGGTCATCGACTAATTTGTCCCTCGCAACGAGGCCTTCCAAGCACGGGATGAGTGTCAGAACCTCCAACAGAACAGATTCATCGCAACATACATCTCTCAGTACCGAAAACTCATGCTTCACATCTCCGATATGACAGAGCTAGACCGCCTACATGGTTTCCTATACGGGTGCTCACCTTACTACCAAAAGGAAGTTGAGAAGCGGAGCCCTCAGTCGTGGGAAGAAGCGGCAAACATAGCCGAACACTTAAACGATGCCTACTCGAACCGGCAACCCAAACCCTAGGACCGAGGGCAAGGATGCAGAAGGGACACTAACACTGAGTTCAACCAAAGCCAGATGCAACGAAGGCCGATCGAATACCCCCCGTGGCCAAGGCCAAAACTAAAATACAGGACAGCGTGCCCTACCCACACCTCAGGACAACCGAAGGAACTCGCCCACCATAAGAGACCAAAACCGAAGGGAGTCAGGACCCAAGACTGGTGTGCCGATTTTGCCGAGGAAACCACCCATCTCACCTTTGTCGCCGACAACCACAAGACACCAGGGTCACCTCCACAAGAGGTCCTCCCCACGAAGAAGCATCCACGTCAGGCCCAAGAATCATGGAGGTCGAGAGCAGCGAATTCGACATACCAGAGTCCCCACAACCAGCATCATACAAAGGCAAGCCCAAATGTAACCCGATCACACTACCAATAGTCCACCAAACATTCGTTATGGGCAAAATTCGGGTCCTCGATGTACCTATGCTAGTTGACACCGGTGCCACACATAACTTCATGACACCAGACCTAGCCCACTGCCTTAGGCTCGAACTTAGCAAACCCCTCTGAATGTCAGTGGTATTCGCCAAAGGGCATAGCAACCATGTTCGACACGCCAAAGGGGTACCCGTTTACTTAGGACAGTAATTCGGGCACTTAGACTTTCTAGTCTTGCCGATGGAGTCCTTCGAAGCCATCATTGGACTCTCCTTCATGGACCAACACATGATCTCATACTTCGGGAAAGGGGAAGACAAACTCCTAGATCAAAACGGCCAATCCATCATAGCTGACTGTCATCGCGTGCAATCTGCCCGAGAGGAATCTTTCATTGAGAGAGTGCCGAAGCACAAGAAGGCACGAAATTGCTCCCATCACGATCGTCGACAGAAACCGAAACGAGTACCAACGGCACAAGCATGAGCCCCTTCCTCTCACCATGCACCCAACACCTTATCACACAAGCAATTCAGCAAGGCCGTGTATCAAGGCGAGATAGCACATCTATGCCTCTTACGACGAGTCAAGACAGAGACAAAACCGGCCCCAATTGATGTATCCAAGATTGGTCACCCGAGCTTCATGTTCCTACTCCCACCGGGACTTCCACCTGCACACAATGTACAACATCGTATCGACACCTTGCCAGACCAACCGACCCCTTCACAGGCTCCTTATAAGATGAACAAGACAGACTTGAAAGAGCTTAAGCGCAAACTACACGAATTGGAGAAACAAGGCTACATCCACCCAAGCAACTCCCCGTATGGAGCGCCGGTCCTCTTCATCAAGAAGAAGGATGGATCATTACACTCATGCATAGATTACCATCAAAAGCAAGTACCCAATTCTAGTTATGGAGGAACTACTAGACCACTTGGGCAAGGCCAAGTACTTCACAGTGCACACTTATAGATCTTCGGTCGGGATATCATCAAAACCGGGTAGCCAACGAACATGTTGAGAAGACCGTGTTTCGCACATGCCATGGAAGCTACGAATGGTCAGTGATGCCGTTCGGACTCACTGGAGCCCCCGCCACATTTTGCCGCAAGATGAACGATGACTTTCGGGACATGCTTGATCTCTTCCTCATCATATACATTGACGACCTCCTGAATCATAGCCGCACATTAGAGGAGCACTACGAACATGTGAAGGCCATGCTACAACGCCTACAGGAACGACGCCTCTTCACTAAACTAACCAAGTGCGAGTTCTCCATGAGGAGGTAGAATTTCTGGGATTTATAATCTAAGAACGTGGGCTTCATATCAATCCCAAAAAAGTAGAAGCCGTGCTTAAGTGCCCCCCCCCCCCCCCCCCCCAAATGACAGTCACAACAGTCCGAGAATTCATTGGATTTTGCCGGTTCCCTCGTCGCTTCATTCGAGATTTTAGCAAGCTCAGAGCTCCACTCTTGGAGTTGATCAAAGAGAAGGAGGACTTCAAGTGGGGTCAAGCCGAGGAAGATGCCTTCGAAGCTTTTAAGGTCGCAATGTGCAACGCTCCTCTCCTCAAGCTTCCAGAGTTTGACAAACCCTTCGAGATTCATGCATACGCATCCGGTACTGCGATTGGAGGGGTCCTAATGCAAGATGGGCAACCCTTGGCCTATGAATCACACAAGTTCACAGACGTTGAGTTAAGGTGGAGCACTCCTGAGAAGGAAATGCTCGCAGTCATCCATTGCCTACGGAAATGGCGACACTACGTTAAGGACAAAGACACCAAAGTGTTCACCGACAATATCTCACTTAAGTATTTTCCCTCTAAGCCAAAGCTAAGTCCAAAACAAGCTAGATGGAAGGGTTTCCTCGCCGAATTCGATATCGAGATCATCCATAAGCCGGGGAAACATAATGTAATGCCCGACGCACTAAGTCGAAGACCCGAAATTCAAGCTTTATCCACGATCTCCTCTGATCTAAAGGGCAGAATCAAGAGGGCTCAAGGGCACGATGACCGAGTATAGGAAATCATAGACAAGGTTTGAAACACCTCACATGGAGGGAGATACGCCATTGAAGACGGGGTGCTCTACCGCAAAGGCCGAATATACGTTCCCGAAGACTTTGAATTACGCAAAGAATTGCTTTGGGAAGCTCACGATTGCAAAGTGGCAAGGCATGGTGGCCGAAACCACAGCTATGACTCATGAGTTGCTACACAAACACTTCTACTGCCCGGCATGAAAGCTCAAGTCCAAGAGTATGTGGAAACATGTCCAATGTTCCAACTGGTGAGGCAGGATAGAATCAAACCGGCCAGCCTCTTACAACCTCTTCTCGTGTCGAATCGACCTTGGGACATGATTAGCATGGACTTCATAACAGAGCTTGCACCATCCCAAGGATACTCAATCATATTCGTCGTGGTCGACTACTTCACCAAACAAGCCCATTTCATTCCAACGAAGCCTCCCGTGAACGCAACGACAGTGGCCCAACTGTTCTTCGCATACATAGTCAAGTATCACGGCTTACCTCTCGCCATCGTTTCGGATCGGGATGGTCGCTTTCTAAGTCGGTTATGGACCGAACTCTTTCGCTTGCTCGGCACGCAACTCAGGTTCTCTAGTGCGTATCATCCACAAACTGACAGGCAAACTAAGCGGGTCAACCAAACAATCGAGGAATACATTCGCAACTATGTGCAAACGAACCAACGTGATTGGACAAAACATTTAGACATCTTGGAGTTCCATTACAATGCCTCTGTTCATTCAAGCACAAAAAAGACCACGTCTGAGCTCGCCACCGAAAAAGAAGTCATAACCCCGCTAGCCCTCACAACAAGATTCCACTTTGGCCACCGACGACCCCGATTGCGGAGCATTTCTCGATCAATGGAAGACAAAGCTGGAGAAGGCCAAGGCAAGCTTACAGAAAAGCAAGGAATGCATGGCAAGATACGCGAATCAAAAATGAGGATCGGGTGAAGTTTTCCAAGCTGGAGACTTAGTCCTTGTGAGCGCACCAAACATCACACTTCCCCGAAACATCACACAGAAGTTCAACCACCGCTACTTTGGTCCGTACAAGGTAGCGAAACAGATCAACGAAGTCACATACCAAGTGGAGCGGCCCAACAACGCCCAATTCCATAACGCATTTCACGTGAGCTTACTCAAGCTATTCAAACCGGATGCGAAGTATGGACATGACGTCCTCGTGCTTCAAGACGGCGAGAACCAGTTCGAACAAAAGGCCATCTTATGAGATCGCAACACACGCAAAGGGCCTCAATTCCTCATCAAATGGAAAGGCCCACCATTAGTCGACGCCGAATAGTTCCCGGCCAACACCTTTGGTCCGGACCATCCTCTCGTTCGAAACTATTACCATACCTCTTAGGCCTACCAGGGCCCCTTAGGCTTTAGCCCATTGTAATGTTCTCAACATTTTGAAACACACCAAATTTTGTAAACTCTGAACCCGCTTGTTGAGGGCAACAAGCTCTCCAAGCCAGGGGAATATGACAGCCCCTGTTTTTCTATACGGCCTATGTTGGTGCTTAGGGGGTATGCCTGCTGCACCTAATTGTGCGAGCCTATGAGGGGTACTAGTACTCCTCATGCCAAGCTCTCATCGTCATCCCTTGTAAAGCGAGTTGCGAACATAATCTAAAAACGTGTTCTTTGGCAATCACCTTGGCGTCCCATGTCAAGTCTCGCATGCTTGGGTTGAACATCTCACCTCCCTCCCTCCCCCCCCCTTCCCTCCCTCCCTCCATCCCTCCCCCTCCCCCTCCCCCTCTCCCTCTTTTAGGGTTCTGAAGAGGTGCAGCGCCATCTTTTAGGGTTTTGAACAGGCGCAGGTCTGGTTTTTTAGGGTTTTGAAACTGAAGAAGATCTGATTTTTAGGGTTTTGAAGAGGCGAAACTCTGTTTTAAGGGTTCTGAAAAAAATCAGCTCTGATTTTTAGGGTTTTGAACATGTGCAGCTCTGATTTTAGGGCTTTGAAGGAGGTAATGCTCAGTTTTTAGGGTTTCGAAACTCTCTTTTTAGGGTTGTGCAGCCCTGATCTTAGGCATGGCACTGATTTTAGGGTTTTGATGCTCTGATTTAGGGTTCAGCACCTCTTTCCCCAAAAATCTGATTTTAGAGTTCTCTGTCATCTGCCTGCTGTATTAACAGCCACAAGCATCTACACTTTTAACTCTCTCTCTCTCTCTCTCTCTCTCTCTCTCTCTCTCTCTCTCTCTCTCTCTCTCTCTCTCTCTCTCTCTCTCTCTCTCTCTCTCTCTCTCTCTCTCTCTCTCTCTCTCTCTCTCTCTCTCTCTCTCTCTCTCTCTCTCTCTCACACCCATGTACATCGATTTGTCTCATAGGCCGAGTTCGGCCTCCTAATAGAAGTAAAAACACTTTCTTTCTTTCTTTCTTTCTCTCTCTCTCTCTCTCTCTCTCTCTCTCTCTCTCTCTCTCTCTCTCTCTCTCTCTCTCTCTCTCTCTCTCTCTCTCTCTCTCCCCCCCTGGGTTGTCTTCCTTCAGGAGGCACTCAGACCACCACCGATGTACCACATACTACACCCACCTCCACCCATCACCAGTAGCTAGGGCGTTTTACTCACATTTTGGACCCCCCCATGTATTAGGTGGCCACTATCTGCAGAGTCAGAGCCACATCTCCCCAGCCTTTTCCAGCCCTATATAGCTTTGTGTAGCGATATACTTTTTATTTCATTTTATCTTCTACACAGGGTTAGTACACTTGTACATGGTTTTTGTCTCATAGGCCAAGTTTGGCCTCCAGAAGACGTTAATATGACTTTCTTTCTTTCTTTCTTTCTTTCTTTTTTCTCTCTCTCTCTCTCTCTCTCTCTCTCTCTCTCTCTCTCTCTCTCTCTCTCTCTCTCTCTCTCTCTCTCTCTCTCTCTCTCTCTCTCTCTCTCTCTCTCTCTCTCTCTCTCTCTCTCTCTCTCTCTCTCTCTCTCTCTCCCCCCCCCCCGCCATGGCTCCCAAGCTCGAGGAACAGCTGGCCACCTTGGAGCATGCCCTCCGAGAGTTGATAGGAAAACACAAGAAAGAAGGAGATTCTGCACTGAACGGGCTTACCCGCCGAGTTGTCTCCCTCGAAGCCAAGGTGGCAACCTTGGAGAAGGAAAACGAATCCCTTCGGGAAGAGCTTCTTGCTACCCGAAAGCAGCACTCACGAGACCGGGAGGAGTTGCACACTGAGCTTACAGATATGAAAACAAAACTGGACAGCATGCACGAGGAGGGGGAGATCGCTCCACAGCTAGAGGACATTGGGTTGACTATCAAGGAGTGTATGGAGGTGGTGCAGAGCGAGCTTGAGACTAAGAAAGATGGATGGGTCGAAGTTGTAAAGAAGAACCTTCGACAGGAGGCAAAGAAGAACAACCACCATGAGGAGATCCACATAGTGCATACCACCATTGAGGAGGAGCGGATGCGACAGGCTCGCAGGCTCAATGTTCGCGTCTCCGGCCTCACAGAGAAAGACGGATCTCCAGAGCAGGACGAGCGTCGCTTGTGCACATTACTTGGATACCGCGCGGATGAGCCTCTGCCTTTCACCAGAGCCTAGAGAGCAGGACGAGACACCACTCGGAGCAAAGCTTATCCTTCAGTTCTCAGATGAGGCCGGGAGGAGAGACTTCCTCAGACGACGGGCGGTACTACGCACTACACCGGGCACCGCCATCTATTTGGATGACGACCTCACACGGATGCAGGTAGAGCACAGACGGGCATGCATGCCACGTATCCTCCAGGCCAGACGAGAGGGACATCGTGCCCTATACAGAGACGGTCGGGTCATCATTGATGGACGGCCCATTGACTAGGGATTCGCGGCCTATGAGAAAGCACAGCAAGAGGTGCACATTGAAGTCTGGAACTGCAATGGATCTTTGTGGACACATCCAGGGCGCGTCAAGGAGGTGATGGAGGGAAGAGACATTATCTTCTTGACAGAGACACACGAGAGCCCGGGGAGGAGCCTACCGAGGATTGAGGGCTATATGTGGGAGTAAGCTCACCGCCGCCAGATGAGACAGCGCACCACACGAGGATCAGGAGGAGTAGCCGTGCTCTACAGACAGTCACTACAGCACAGGGTACATGTGGTAGCCAGAGACCCAGAGGCACGTTTCATGTGGATACGCCTCCAGCTATCAGAGGAGAGAGCAACTTACTTTGCCGTATGCTATATTGCACCCATTGGTTCGCGCTTCACACATTCCCCCGAGCAGCTATCAGGGGGGGAGGGACCAGACACCACATCGCCATATGACTGCATCAGTGACACGATTATGGAGTATACCGGGATGGGTGAAGTCTTCCTTGTAGGAGACTTCAATGCCCGCACTCAGAGCCACCAGTGTGATATCTACGACTTTGACGACCCAGAGATGCTTCGTACCATAAAGGACATGCCTACACTCAGAGCTTCAGCCGACACCGCCACACCCACCTCATACGGCCGACACCTACTCCAGATGGGAGCAGCACACCGTCTCGTTATATATAATGGGATGGGGACCTGGCCCACCTCAAGCGGTCTCACCTGCATTCCACCCATGACACCACAGGGGGGGCAGTGTGGTAGACTATGTTATCGGACCCCCGGAGGCGACACATCTCCCTCATTCACTATCCCACCCTTACCGATTGGAGCTGATCACGCATATCTTGCCCTATCCATTCGCGGCTCACCATGCACATCCCACCCCGTTACCATACAGCCACGAACCGATACCACCATTCACTTTAGACATGAGCTAGCACATATGTATAGCTCCCATGTTCGAGAGCGCATCTACTCCCTTGATCCCTCTGCCTCCTTGGACACCCTCACCGCCCACTTCTCCTTGATCCTCCATACATCTTCTACTCTCAGCTTCCCATACACCACCCACAGCACTGCACATTCGACACGGCTGGGGCATACACCCCAGAATAGATGGTACGATGAGGAGTGTAGGCGACTATACCGACATCTCAGAGCACAGAGTATCTTGGGATCCATCACAGAAAGGGAAGCACGACGACAGATGCGAGCCCTCACACGCCGGAAGCGGCGAGCTTTCGAGGAGCGACAGGAGGCAGAGTTGATCGACCTTCTCATGAGTAGGGATTGTGCCACCGCATGGAGGGCACTACGTGAGCCACGCCCACCTACACCCATAGCGGATCCTCCGACTTGGCACACCTACGCCCAGAGGTTATATGACGTCTCAGGAGAGCCACCATTGCCGATTCCTTCCATACCGCGTCCTGTGATATCCACCCTCTTCACGGAAGGCATGGTACGACAGGCTATCCATAGGCTACAGCATGGCCGCTCGGCAGACCACACGGGGCTACAGGGAGAGCACTTCATATATGCAGCAGATGTAGTTTCCCACTTGATCGCCCATCTCTTCAACCGTGCTTTGGTTGAGGGGTTACCCGACTCATGGACTATGCATACCATTACGCCTATCCATAAGTCCGAGGATATGATGGACCCAGGGAACTACAGGACTATTATGATAGGCCATATCCTGGCCAAGATATATGGGGCAGTACTAGAGGTAGAGCTCAGTACACACGCTGAGGCAGCTGGGATTAGAGCACCCGGCCAGGCAGGCTTTCGCCGCACTTTCTCCACCATCGACCACATCTTCGTGCTTCGTTGCTTGATTGAGAGCGCAAAGGCGAGGAAGCAGATACTATACTGTTGCTTTATGGATTTCTGCAAAGCCTTCGACATGGTCCCTCGAGAGAGACTACTACGGAGGCTCCAGGAGTTACAGCTACCATCAGACATGCTATGGGCCATCCACGCTTTGTATGCACGAGTCACAGGCAGGGTACACTGCCCCGGCGGTTTATCAGACATCCTTGTTAGCACCATTGGTGTGAAACAAGGTTTCCCTCTCTCACCCACTCTCTACGGTCTCTACATCGACGAGATCACGGAGTATATACAGCGAGCAGGAGGGCGAGGAGGAGACCTCGGAGGTACGCCAGTACACATCCTATTATATGCTGATGACATTGTCCTTCTTTCAGAGTCACAAGAGGGGTTGCAGTCACATTTACAGGCGCTTGATACCTTTTGCATGGAGAGAGGACTCACAGTGAACCTTGGCAAGACCAAGGTCATGATCTTCCATACCTCCAGGACAGTACGCCATCGTGCCTCTTTCACAGCAGCTGGAGGACAGATAGAGGTAGTGGACTCCTACATCTACCTAGGTGTCACCTTCTCAGGCAACATAGGGGTATTCTCCATGGCACAAGCCGCGAGAGATAGATTGACGCGAGGCTATGCGGCACTTGCAGGGTTGGAGAGACTCTGCTTTCAGACACATTTTCAGGAGCCCCGGACTAAGGGGTGGCTCTTTGACACTCTAGTGACACCCGCATTGATATACGCAGCGGCAGTATGGGCACCAGGGATCACAGAGGCGATGTGGGCGCGGATTGAGAGGCCCCAGATCACCATGATCTCACGCTTGCTGCGCAACAAGCCCTCCGTTCCACATGACATTATACGAGCTGAGCTTGGCACACCACCGATGCTAGTGGAGGCCCTCTTCCAGTTGGTGACCTTTATTCTGAGAGTCAGAGAGCTCCCCACCAGCAGACTCACTAGGCTTGCATTTGAGAGCTCTAGACATTTGGCAGAGATAGGGCATGAGAGAGTATGGTATGCACAGACTTACCGATGGTTAGCAAACCATGGCATGAGCATTACAGATCTCCCCCCTTTTCAGTATGACCTCTCTTCCCCCCACATTACCCTCTCTCGTTCGGAGAGGAATAGGATCATCCGTCGGGACCTACTACAGATACACGTCAGGGAGACATGGATAGCACCACGGGAGCCTCTTCCCACAAAGAGGCAACACTACAGAGAGCACTTCCTGACTGTGACTGTGGATGGTTTCATTCAGAGACCACGATACATGGATACATATATGGCACCAGGTGAGAGAGTGGCCATTGGGCAGCTCAGAGTATCATCACACCAGCTCGAGATTGAGGTTGGGCGAGCCACACATACCCCGAGAGGTGAGAGATTATGCAGGATATGTAGAGAGGAGGTGGAGGACGAGGAGCACTACACATGTAGATGCCAGGCATATGAGGACATGAGAGACCGCTACCCACAACTCTTCAGGGGGCCCAGAGAGATCAGGGCTTTATTGGGGACAGAGGACCAGCGCCCTCTAGGTCGTTTCCTAGTAGAGCTCCACCACCGCCGTGCATCACTCCTCCAGCAGCAGATGGAGATATACCTGCCCCCCCCCTTCAGACTTATATTACAGATTTTTTCAGACCCACAGCCACTCGAGGACCCAGCTCGATGCGGGGGGTCACATTACAGAGAGCAGAGGAGCTTAGACGACAGCGTCAACGACCGAGACCCCCTGTCCGGAGAGCCCGTCCACATCAGAGAGAGATTCAGGCGATTCACACACGCTATGACATGGAGATACGGAGACGTCAGCAACGCACCCCTATCGATTTGGACGCTCAGAGCATTTTGAGGATCGCCATGATGCCTTACCCACCGATGCATTACATCCTACACCCATTCCAGGCATTTAGTGGGTTGTGATACCATCGAGCCTCCCCTCCCTATGCATATCATATTTGTATCTCACCCATTGAGCATATAGAGTGCATACCCATAGCACCCCACACCCTTGATGCCAGTTACTATCCACTCCTTTTATACCCGTTTGCGGTACTCACACTTTATTTTCCTTTTGGGATCACAGTGGATTGGATCATACTGATGTATATGTTTTGTCTCATAGGCCGATTTTGGCCTCTAATAGACGTTAAAAAGTCTTTCTTTCTTTCTTCTTTCTTTCTTTCTCTCTCTCTCTCTCTCTCTCGTGCATTGCTTATCGTGCTTTCGAGGCATCACGTGATATGGCATTAGCAGGCGACACCTCCTCATGGTATGCACAGACACGAGACTGGCTTGCCCACCATGGCTTTGACATAGATAGGCTACCACCACTGCAGTACGACTCTCATGCACCCACCTACTCGCTCTCTCATCAAGAGAGGAATAGGATCATTCGTCAGGAGATATGGCATACATACATACAGTCTACAGAGGACATGGGTGAGCCCTAGGGGTACATTGCCACCGAAAATGCTCTACTACCGCGAGCATTTTCTACATATATCAGGCACGGGCTTCATCGAGATTCCGAGATACATGCAGACCTACCTTCCCCACCACCTACGAGTCGTCATTGGGCAGCTCCGGGTTTCATCACATCAGCTCGAGATTGAGAGGGGTCGGTCCAGGGGAGTCCCCCGTGAGGAGAGGTGGTGCCCAGTATGCCAGACAGAGGTAGAGAGTGAGGAGCATTTTGTTATCAGATGTCCAGCATACTTAGACCTACGAGCACAGTTCCAGATCGAGGAGTCATTCCAGCTGTGCATGACTATGGGAGACCAGAGACGCTTGGGACGCTTTCTCACAGCAGCATACGAGAGGCGAGAGCGGTCACTACAGCCCATACATCAGCCACGGGTGAGTACCCAGCAGACCATTACCCAGTTCTTTCAGCGAGTTGAGCTACATCAGAGAGGTCCATCTATAGGGCTCACGCTCCACCAGGGAGAAGCACAGAGAGCACGGCGCCGACCACGCATAGGTGGATATCGTCGACCACGACTATATCAGGAGGATATCTCACGCATCAGGACTGCCTACGACCACATGATGGAGCATAGGCGTACCACCACCCCCTGGGTTGTCTTCCTTCAGGAGGCACTCAAACCACCACCGATGTACCACATACTACACCCACCTCCACCCATCACTAGTAGCTAGGGCGTTTTACTCACATTTTGGATCCCCCATGTATTAGGTGGCCACTATCTGCAGAGTCAGAGCCACGTCTCCCCAGCCTTTTCCAGCCCTATATAGCTTTGTGTAGCAATATACTTTTTATTTCATTTTATCTTCTACACAGGGTTACTACACTTGTACATGGTTTTTGTCTCATAGGCTAAGTTTGGCCTCCAGAAGACGTTAATATGACTTTCTTTCTTTCTTTGTCTCTCTCTCTCTCTCTCTCTCTCTCTCTCTCTCTCTCTCTCTCTCTCTCTCTCTCTCTCTCTCTCTCTCTCTCTCTCTCTCTCTCTCTCTCTCTCTCTCTCTCTCTCTCTCTCTCTCTCTCTCTCGCTTTCTCCCTCTCTCCCCTCCTCTCCCTCTCTCTCTCCCTCCCTCTCGCTCTCCCTCTCCCTCCCTCCCTCCCCCTCTCCCTCTCTCTCCCTCTTGCTCGCTCCCTCCCTCTCGCTCGCTCCCTCCCTCTCTCTCCCCCCCTCCCTCTCTCTCTCTCTCTCTCTCTCTCCCTCCCTCCCTCCCCCCCCCCTCCCTTCTCCCTCACGGCAATGGATCTCTCGAGCTAACCCATGTCCTCTGTATGTATGTATGCCATATCTCTTGACGAATGATCCTATTCCTCTCCTTGTGGGAGAGAGAGTAGGTGGGGGCGTGGGAGTCATAATGTACCGATGGTAGTCTGTCTATGTCAAGTCCATGGTGGGCCAGCCAATCTCATGTCTCTGCTTACCATGAGGAGGTGTCCCCCGCAAAGGCCATGTCTCGTGATGCCTGGAAAGCTCTGTGATGCGCTCTCTATCCATGCCCTGGATCCTCTGTAATAAGCATACTGTATGGAAGAGTGCCTCTACTAGCATCGGTGGTGCAACAAGCTCTACCCTTACGATATCATGAGGTACCGAGGGTTTGCTACGGATGAGTTTGGCAATCATGAGAACCTATGGTCTCTCCACTACTGTCCATGCTGATGCTTGTAACCTTGGCCCCCATATGGCTGCTCCATACATAAATGTTGGGGTGACTAAAGTGTGGAAGAGACCCTTTGTGCGGGGCTACTGTAAGTAGGTCAGGTGGCACTGTTTCTCCATCAAAGCTAATGCTACATATGCTCGTGTGATGCGATCTCGAGCTGCCTGAGACATGGAGAAAGCCCCGAAGGTTGCTATGAACGTCACACCCAGATATACATATGAGCTGACTACCTTGATGGATCCGCCTGCGGCTACAAAAGAACTATGCCTCCTCACCTGCACTGACGTATGAAAGATCTGAGCCTCGGTTTTACCAAGATTCATTGATAGCCCTCTATGTGTGCAGAAGTCGTCTAGACAGTGTAAATGATGCTGGAGACCCTCTGCAGACTCTGAAACCAAGACAATATCATCAGCATATAAAAGAATATGGACCATGGTCCCTCGTACCTCAATGCCATCCCCTCCCTGTTGTTGTATGAAGTCCACTATCTCATCAATGTACATCTCGAAAAGTGTGGGCGAGAGGGGGCACCCTTGCTTCACCCCGATGGTGCTAGCAAGTGAATCTGATAGGCTGCCCGGACATCTCACTCTACCCGATACTCTCTCATATAAGGCGTAGATCCCCCATATCATCTCCTCTGGAGCCCCGATGTCAAGTAGGTGTATGAAGAGTCTCTCCCTAAGGACTTTGTCGAAGGCTTTGCGAAAGTCCACATAGCAGCAATATAATCGTCGTTTCCTCACTCGAGCCTAGTCGATCAGGCATCTCAAAGTGAAGATGTGGTCTATGGTAGAGTAATCTCGTCCGAATCCTGCGGCCTGCCTGTCCTTGAGCTCTGATACCCTTCCCCTCGACGAGGGTGCTCAATTCTGTCTCTAGTATTGCCCCATATAGCTTGGCCAGTGTGGGGCCAATCATAATAGTCTGGTATGTAGCTGGATCCACAAGATCGCCTGACTTATGTATGGGCACTATGGTGTGCTCAGTCCATGAATCAGGGAACCCCTCAACCAGTGCTCGGCTCAAGAGGTGGGCTATGAGTGGTGCTAGAACCGTGCACCCATAGATGAGATGCTCTGCCTGTAGACCAAAGTGGCCACGGGCTCTTCCATGCTCTAGGTGAGTGATCGCACGGCTCACCATCCGGGGTGTAAAAAAGTGAGAGGTGGTAGGGCATGAGCTCTGTGGCTTGGAGATGGGTGGCTGGTTTGGAATCTGGCTGCCATGCTGTAGGTGAGTGATCGCATGGCTCACCATCGAGGGTGTAAAAAAGTGAGAGGTCGTAGGGAGTGAGCTCTATGGCCTTGGGATGGGCGGCTGGTCAGAGAGAGAGAGAGAGTTTTTACGTTTATGACATGCGAAAGTCGGCCTACGAGACTAAATATAAGATACATGATGCTGATGTCATCGGCCTATGAGACAAAATATAAGATACATGATGCTGATGTCATCGGGCTATCACAAAAGTAAGAGAAGATCATAAAAACCTAATACAATCTAGTCTCAAACATGTGTGGTAAGATACTTAGGCTGATGGAACCCTATCTCTGAGGTTATATGCATGTTTATATGCTCAGGGCACATAGTTGGACCAGATCGCGATTTTTTGCTCTATATAAAAATCGTAAAAATCGTTCAGCGATTTAAACCTCTGCCAACGATTTTTATACCTAATTGGACGATTTTTTTTTTTATGAGCAGTTCTTAAAAACATTACCTAGCCTCTAACAGGAGAGAGAGAGAGAGAGAGAGAGAGAGAGAGAGAGAGACTTAATCTTAGCCTTTAAGCTTTAGGGAAATACAAGTTCAGCCTTGCCTTCAGCACTTGCCACTATCCTTAAGCTTTCCAATAATCCATCTTTACATCTCTAGTGATTAGACAAATTATAATAGACATTAGTGATTCCATATTATGGTTGGACCTTGAAAGTTGTCTCTTTATGCTATGTTTGTAGTCTGTACATTTACAAGTTACAATAATATTTATTGATTGAATCATATTTCCTATCACTTCTTTGCCTACTTAAAAGTTAATACTTATGAATCATTGTACTGTTTTACAAATTACATTTGATATAATCTATGATGTGAAATCATGTGATATATCATATATTATCATTATTCATGCAAATATCTATGTATATCTATAGTTTTTATGAAAAGAATAAAAATCTCTCTTAGTGGATAAAAACCTCGATTTTTATTTTGGGTCTGAACGATTTAAACGATTCAAACGATTAAATCCCGATTTAAATCTTGCGATTTAAATCTCTCGGGCCAACTATGTCAGGGCAATACAATCATGAAGATGCATTTGTCTACTAGCTCCATCTAGTGGTAATGGAGGGGTGGAGGATGTGATACATAGGTGGTAGAGCTTCTTGTATGAAAGCTATAGAATCTGCTCTCATCAGGGCTACTCGCTCAGCAGTCTCCTCGCGATGTCGGGCTCGAATGTCCTCTGTCTGGCGATTGTATAGCCTCACTCCTCTGAGCGCTGTGACTCGTGGTTGTCCCCTTGTGTGTGTGTGTGTGTGTGTGTGTGTGTGTGTGTGTGGGGGGGGGGGGGGGGGGGGGGGGGGGGGGGGGGGGGGGGGGGGGGGGGGGGGGGGGGGGG
>CM035433.1:40148877-40496377 GCA_020310875.1 Ceratopteris richardii
CACATGCATACACACACATACACACATAGACACACACACACATACACACATAGACACATAGACACATACACACATAATGCATATGCATATGCATACATACATAATTACATGCATACACACACATACACACACATGCATACATATGCATACACACATGCACACGTAGAGAGACATACACACACATACACACACATGCATACATATGCATACATAATGCATATGCATACATAATGCATATGCATACATAATGCATATGCATACATAATGCATATGCATATGCATACATACATGCTTACATGCATACAAACACATACACACAGATACATATACACACATAGACACACATACAAACACACACAGGTAGAGAGAGACACACACACACGTAAAGAGACATATACACACATACACATACATGCATACATATGCATACAGAATGCATATGCATACAGAATGCATATGCATACAGAATGCATATGCATACAGAATGCATATGCATACATAATGCATATGCATACAGAATGCATATGCATACAGAATGCATATCCATACAGAATGCATATGCATACAGAATGCATATGCATACATAATGCATATGCATACATAATGCATATGCATACATAATGCATATGCATACATAATGCATATGCATATGCATACATAATGCATATGCATATGCATACATAATGCATATGCATATGCATACATAATGCATATGCATATGCATACATAATGCATATGCATATGCATACATAATGCATATGCATATGCATACATAATGCATATGCATATGCATACATACATACTTACATGCATACACAGACATACACACACATATGCATACATACATATTTACATTCATACATAGACATACAAACATATACACACACATACACACACACATGCATACATAATGCACATGCATATGCATAGGTATATGCTTACATGCATACACATACAGATGCACACACATGGACACATGCACACACATGGACACATACACACAGATTTACACACACACACATAGACACACACACATACACAGACACATTTACACATGCATACACACACATACAAACAGACATACACACACACACTTACACACATAGACACACACACATACACACATATAAACTTACACACACAGAGATACACACACACATATATAAACAAACACATAAACACATAGACACATACAAACTTACACACACACATACAGACATCCACACATATTTACACACACACATACACATGCATATAGACATATATATAGATACTTACATATATACACACATAGACACACACATACACACATAGAAACATACACACTTACACACATCCTTACACACATCCATACACACGTCCATACACATTTACACACATACATACAAATGCATAGACACATATATATAGATACAACGTATATACACAAAGACACACACAGAGACACACATAAACACACACACACACACACACACATAGACACACACACATGGACACATACACACATATATATGCATAGACAGACACATAGAGGCATACACACATATATATGCATACACACACATAGAGACACATACACACACACATACACATGCATGCATGCATATGCATACATAATGCATATGCATACATAATGCATATGCATACATAATGCATATGCATACATAATGCATATGCATATGCATATGCATATGCATATGCATATGCATATGCATACATACATATTTACATGCATACACACACATACAAACACATACACACACATGCATACATTTGCATACATAATGCACATGCATATGCATACATACATGTTTACATGCATACACACAGTCACATATACACCATACACATATGCACACATACATATGTACACATATATATATATATTGATTTCTAACCCATTTTGTTTTATATGTTAGGTATTATGGATCCTAATAGACAGAGAAAGGCGAAACTCACTCTCATAAAACGTCTTATGAGAGCAAGAGTTCCGTTTGATACTCTAGGGGTCATCATGCATGAGTACTCAAAGATGCCTGATGATGAGCTGGATTATACGATCCAGATGCTTACCCAACGATCAGAGGAGGACTCTTCTGTGGCTTCACATGTGAGAAGACAACAATCACATGCAGGAAGACAACTATCTGCTCATAGGTATGTTTTTTTTTCATAAACTTTTTTAATGATATTATAACACACATTTTTATTTATTTTTATCTATCTATTTTAAGGAACCCTATACCACCTCCAGATCATGATAGCAGAGCAGAATTTCCTATGAGGACATGCATAGGCACCTTAGGGCTAGAGTGTGATATAGAGCCAAAGGGGAACATTGTGTACATAGGGAATGGATTGGAGTTCAAGAGAAGAATGCGGGCGTTATGCGACTCTTACCTGCACCTTGTCCACTTACCATGGAATTAAGTATAAATTTTACATATAAATTGAAATAAATATCTTATGTTTTATTTACATGATTTTTTTTATTTTTGTAGTGAGCATGATGAGAGGGATAAAAAATACGTACTTAGTTCACTTGAGACAGAGTTTGGGATAGGATGGTCGCATAAATGGTGTCTAAAAGAAATGTGGACAAATATGGCTCATTATCGCGATAATGCATGGTACGCATTGCATTTATGTATATATACATGGATATGAGTATGTGTGTTTATGTATGAATGTATGTATATGAGAGAGAGAGAGAGAGAGAAGAGTGAGAATAGAGGTACAAATACACGCATACACACACATATACATCATACATGCACATTTAGACACATATACACATACATGCACATTTATACATCTACTCACATACAAGCACATTTTTACACACACATACACATGCATGCAGTTACACACATGTAATGAATACACATAGACACATACACATACTCACATACACATACACATACTCACATACGCATACACATGCATAATCATATGTACACACACATAGACTCATATAATCATATTTACATGCATATATACATATGAACATGCATACGCACACACACACACACAACACATGCATACAGACATATAGATACACATACATACACATGCATACACACATATAGAAACACATACATACACACATGCATGCACACTGATATATCTATATGTATATATATATATATATATATATATATATATATATATATATATATATATATATATATATATATATATATATATATATATATACATACATACATACATACATACATACATACATACATATATATATATATATATATATATATATATATATATATATATATATATATATATATATATATATATATATATATATATATATATATATATATATCGATATTTATATATAAATAAATAAATAAATAAATCCTATTTCAAAAATCCTAATTGGAAAACACTAATTTTGATATTAGGGTTTTAAAAACCCTAATTTAGAAACTCTAATTCAACCTTTTAGCCATATGATTGAAGTATATGTACACATTGCATATATTCCTCCGACGTCCTACTAGAGGGATGTCTGTCCTCCCAACCTTATGCCTCTATATATAGCCGCTCGAATCAATGAGGATCATAATATATATAAAGATATATACACATCATGTAGATACACATACATAAATATAAAATGGAGTAAATATGTATCACACATACATGCCTAAATGCACACATAAATATATATATACATGCATACATATTTACATGTACACATTTACACATAGACACATATAAATATATACATGTAAACATAACATATACATGCCTACGTGCACAAATGTATACTTATAAATGCATACAAAATTATAAGCACTTGCATATATTACATGAATACATGAATATTTTACATAAATGCATATGCATATATACACATATGCATACTAACACATGTATACATATATCACACAGATGCACACACATACATATACATGAAATACATATATATGCATATTAACATATGTATACATATACTACACATGAATACACATACATATGCATACATCCATGATAAAAATTTGCTCTTCGAAGATAAAGCTATAAATAAAATAATTAGGCATACCCCCAATCTTCATGTTCTAACTTAAAAGAACATGATTTCATCTTTTTAGTAGGAGTCTATTATCTGATATCCATTCAGAAGCTTCAAGTTATTGATCGATAACTAGAGTAGAATTTACTATCTAATATGCTCATATGTTTTCATTATTGCCATCATTTTGGTAAGAAATCAATATAATCTCATCTTCATTATCCTTATTGATTTCATTTATTTCTTCTATTGTTAAATCTGTGTTCTCATGAGTCACATCATCCATTGATGGATTAATATTGATTTTTGGTAATTCCTCTTCCTCATTAGTAGAATTAGCATGTAGAGTATTATCCTCTTCATCAAAAAGATTAGTATCATTATCATGTATAATGATTCTAATTTCTCTTTCAGATGTTGATGTTTGAGTATCTGATGCTGAATCATCAAGAGGACTTTCTTATTCTCTCTAACAATAAACTGTTCAAACAATGACCTACCTCTAGGTTGAACATGAATGACTTGCCACCAAGGGTGAGCATCTAGGTTTTTTTAAAGAAATGCTTGTTCAATATGCCTAGGAAGAATATATGGTTCTTTAGTAGATCACATTACCTTAGCAAAATCAATTGCTCAAAACCAAGATAATTCCTTTCTTAATGTGGAATTACTATCTTTATACTCGGCTCGAAACCAATCAATTCAAAATGACCTATCAAAATATATAAAAACAAAAACCCATTATTAGGTGCTTAAAAAAATAACTAACTCTATCATAAAAAATGTAAACTTTTTTCTACCTCTTTGAATGTACGAAATGAAATTTGGTAGATACCAACAATAGTTCCTACATAACCAAGTTCGCTGTCTATAAGGTTCGTGTCTTTTGAGCTAGCACGTGATAGTTGCTTGAATGAAGCAACAATACTAGAATCCTCTCTTTTACATAAAGAATCACTTGCTTTGATTCTAATATGCTATCCAAAAGCCCACATATTAGTGAACATTCGAGTGCAAAAGAAATTAAATTAGTAAATAGAAACTAATATACATATATGAAAAAAATAAAATATTATTAAAATAAAAGTAGCTTTCATTCACAACCTATCATTAACTCTCTCTACTGATCTAAGATTTCTTCATTATTTGCGTTGGCGTATTGCAAACGACTATATAGCCAATCCGTGAAAGAAGATATATCTGTAATCTCATTATTATCAAGATTACATCTATATCTTTTGTTTCTTCGTCTTTTCATTTGGAGATTTTGACGTTCTTGTTCGTACTCGCTAAGGAATGCTTGCATGCATTCGCTATTATATGCTACAAAAGTAGAAACACCATTTTTTTCTTGAAATGTAAATAAAAATGGAACTCCCTTACCTGATAATACCTCATCTGTTATTTGTGAAGAAGACTCGTTGGTCGATGCATGTGGAGCTTCTTCATGAACTCTATCAAGGTACTCACTAACGTAATACATGCACTCTTCAAGCTCCAACCCTTTGCCATGGATCCTTCTGGTTTCGCTCTTTGTTGCACATAACCTTTTAATATTCCCATAAATCGCTCGACCCAAAACATCCATCGAGTGTCAATAACACCTGCAATCTCTATTTCATCTACAAGATGGACTAATAAATGAACCTGAACATCAAAAAATGAAGTAGGAAGTTCTTTCTCCATCAAACATAGTAGCTCTTTGCATTCACGTTTTTTTTGTGGGATCAAGTTTTTGTCAATCTCTTTTGATGTAATCCACCTATAAATATCATAAAATAAATTATATAGAACTTAATTCAAAAATAAAAGATATCCAATATTCAAACATATTAAATATAAAAGGATTATAATTACCATATAAGTGATCCAAGACGATAGATCACATCTCATACTCTTTTCGTTGTCGGCGCGAAAGTAGTGGGTGGTGGATCAGATCAACCGCTGGAATTACGGCGCATGCTGAGTGCTTGGAGCGAACGCAGGCATAGTGAAAGTCTCAAAGACCAATATATAATTTCATTCATTCATCCTAGGAAAATCTTTCAAGCATCAATTTAAATATGAAATAAAGGCTTGGATATAGTCTATTCACTCGCAAGGATATGTACAAATAATCGATGTGAACTAGACTATTGAGTTTAGTAAATGTCAAAGAAACTACACTTGCTGACATCTATAAGAAAGCGCTATCAACAGTTATTGTTTGAGTATTTGTTTATACCATGGATAAATCTGAATAACATGAGATAAGATATATAAGCATTCGCAGGGAGAAATCAGTCCATTCTCACGAGGTAGGTAATGCAGAGAAACGTACGCATTCAACTCATGAATTGAGATGTTGAAGCCAATGTCATGTGTCCGTGCAAAGGTTTCTGACTATTATCAAGGTGTTTAAGTGAGGATGTAAGCGAAAAAACTAATCAGTTCCATTCACATGGCGTACAGAACATTTGCACGAAGATAAGCATTCATATTCTGTACGATCAAGTTTATGCATGAAGATCATATCCTATATATATTCGGGTCGTCCTACGCAGGAAATGGCCAATGATCAGACACGCATACGGCTGATCGATGTTCCCTGGTAGATGATGTGTCCGTCAGATCAATTACGTGGAGATTTAGCCTTCAGTGCCGAGTCCTTAAGTGCAGATGATTCATTGGAGAATAATTGACAAAGTTACCAGATGATTTAACAACGCAGTCAGATGATTGGAGAGACGATGAGAATTCTTCGCTTCGGTAGCTCATACAAAACACATGAATCGACTATCAACTTCAGAGAATTTTGCGGAACTCCGTCTATTGTGCTAATCAAGTCGGTGCTGCTTTTCTTTGGATGTCGTTCGTCAGTTCAAGCTTTTTCCTAGCAGTGCCATGATCGTTGTTAGAGTAGGAGGATTAGAAGAAAGATCATTAAGAGACAATTGATCCATTGAGTATGGATCAATTCGTGTACTCGCCACAGATGATTCCCATCCTTATTCCTTTTTCCCTTCAACCTGTGCCATAGTTCGTGGAGAGGTTCTATCCTCTGGACCATATGGAGGAGTAAGAATGCTTCTATACATCATCAAAACTTAAGCTTGAATGTTTCCCTTCTTGTATTGCATAAAGAGTTGTACATTACTAGATCTAATCGTATAAAAGCTATCAGGGATGCTCCCTAGGATTGCTTAACCAAAAATGAAATTGTTTCCTCCTACCCTTACACCAAATGGAAAAAATTGATGCTTGACTTGTATTGCCCTAAAAGGCTTCTCATGTTGTGTAATCTTTAGCCTGTATTTATAAAAAAAAAAGATGCAACTGTCTAGACTCTATCGGGATTCGGTACGCGATTCTAATTTGAAGTTTTGGGCCCTTGCGCCCGCGAAGCCTGACAAAGGGTTGAAATGACTAAGGTGTCGAGTTGCGTCCCTCTAACTCTCCGTCGGGCAAAAAACCAATAAGAAAACAAATATTTCGCACGAAAATGGGCCTTTTATTTGTAATGAAAGACAATGCTGATTGAATTCCAGAAGAACCAACTAATTTATCTGTTCATTCTCCAATATATCATGTGACAAGCGACAACATGATGCATCCT
This sequence comes from Ceratopteris richardii, assembly GCA_020310875.1. Lineage (NCBI taxonomy): Eukaryota > Viridiplantae > Streptophyta > Polypodiopsida > Polypodiales > Pteridaceae > Ceratopteris > Ceratopteris richardii. The sequence continues at coordinate 40,156,509 of CM035433.1, forward strand.
CGGATTTGAGCTCCCACCATGCAGTGCCTAACCAGGTTTCATATGGCCATTGGCCAGTGCATCCACTCACTTTTGTCCACCCATTGCCCATTGCTCAGCCGAGACCGATTTGTAAATTGGCCGCATACCCGAATTTGTCCATCCTAAGCCGTTTGTCTGGGTGGTTGGGCCTCTTGCCTCTTGAGGCGGGAGCAAAGGTTCAATCCCCACCGGCACCATGTGAGGGACATGTTTACTTGGAAAGTTGTACCTTGTGGCTGATGTGCCACCATTTGTCCTGCCTCGTGGTAGATGTGACCACAGTTTAACCCAGCTATGTAAACCCCTCTCCTTGTGAGAAACGAAGGGTACCATGGGTACTCTACCCTTCCTTGTACAATTGCAGTTTCAAAGTTAAAGCCTGGAGGAGTAGGCGTCGGCCCAACCTCCCTTAAAAAAAAAAAAATCGAATGCCCATTGCAATTTGCCACCCCACATGTCTACTGAAAGGTAAGTATACAGATGAGCCCGTCATTCGACAATAGATGTTTCTAGCCTATTTTGACAGGAAAAATTACTCTTCTGACAGGTAAAAAGCCGTCAAATTTAGGCCTTGTTAATAATAGTATGCCTCCCGAACAACAGAGTTGAAGAAGTTGAGTAGCTTTTCCAGTTATTTTGCCGTTGTGTATGCGTTCCTCTTTTCTGTTTTCCATCAGACAAAACGACTCTATCTAGTTTCCGATCCATGGCATCCGGAGTGTGGAATCTTGGAACATTCAAAATGCCAAGAAGCTATGGAACAAAGGCTTCAAAAAATGGAAACATCTCTGGAAACAAGACACCAACCGCTGGATCAACTTTGAGGACATTGACCCTAGCATCAACATTTCGCATGAAGAATGGAACACCTTGCAAAGCAGATGTCTCGCCTGGGACCGACACAAAGTTCGCCTTCTCATGGGACACGACATGTTGACCCCGCTTGGTCTCAAATGGCACAATGGGAATAGCCTATCAAAAATCCCGAACATCAAAGAAAGGATCGACTATCAGGTTAACCTCAACAAAAAGTGGTGCCTGTCATGGACGCGGCTTCGGTGGGACATGAAGTTCATGGCTATCTGGCACCCCCTCATAGAAATCAAAAAGTCTGTCCTCTTATGGCAAATTCTTCATCATGGAATCTGGACCAACCTTAAGGCTAGCAAAATTTGTGGGATCCCTCCCTGGTGCAAACGCTGCTACCGGTCTATCGAAGATGTTTCACACATCTTCTTTACCTGCCCCAACTCCAACAGACTCTAGCAGGTGGTTGGAAAGAGAATTAGACTTCAAAAACATCTCAGTTGGCAGCAAGCCCTGCTGGGAGAAGCGATCGGCTGCTCCGTGACTCTCTGGAACGCCATCAGAGGGGAGGTCCTATGGAAAATCTGGCGGGAAAGATGTGCTTTCAACTTCGGTGACTCCCCCAAGGAGTGGTCAATTGAGAAATCCCTGTTCCTCCTTGGCAAAAGGATTGTCAACTGTAAAAAATCACCCCCCTTTAGGCATCATCAAGTACTCCTTTTGATCGATAACAAGCTTAAACCTAAGTGGGCCCCACATGAGGGTGATGAGAGGGTAATTAACCTTCTTTGTAATGTCATCTAAGCTCTATAAAAGCTTCCCCTGCTTTGTGGGATTTGGGGGGTCCCGTGGGCACTAGTCCCCTTCTCTTGTACTTTTCTTTATTTAATTCAAGTCCGGGAGAGTAGGCTAATGCCGAACTTCCTTTATATTAAAAAAAAAAATCAAAGCACAAGAATCAAAATGGGTGATATCTAAGGTTATCGTGAGTCACAAGTCGTGACCCATTTGTTCTTCAGACGAGTACAACTTTCTCTCAGTCACGTGTGCTTATATCTCTAGAGTCTATCGGCTTTTCCAGTATGACGTTCAGGAAGTCAGTAAACAGATGTACGTGTTGCCCATAGAACTGACATGAATGCGAGCTTTTTCACATCACAAATAAGGCTGGATTCACACAGTCCGATGATACTATTGTGTTGTCCAAATATCGAGTTTTTGTTCGCTAAAAAAAAAAGAAACAAATTTATTCCGCTCTGACATGCCATGGTTATCGATCAATCTCATGATTCTCATGATTGCTACGACAAGCGGCACTGAAGGCTAAATCTCCACGTAATTGATCTGACGAACACATCATCTACCAAGGAACATCGATCAGCCGTATGCGTGTCTGATCATTGGCCATTTCCTGCGTAGGACAACCTGAATATATATAGGATATGATCTTCATGCATAAACTTGATCGTGCAGAATATGAATGCTTATCTTCGTGCAAATGTTCTGTACACCATCTGAATGGAACTGATTAGTTTTTCGCTTACATCCTCACTTAAACACCTTGATTATAGTCAGAAACCTTTGCACGGACACATGACATTGGCTTCAACATCTCAATACATGAGTTGAATGCGTATGTTTCTCTGCATTACCTGCCCCGTGAGAATGGACTCATTTCTCCCTGCGAATGCTTATTAATCTAATCTCATTTTAGTCAGATTTATCCATAGTATAAACAAATACTGAGACAATAACTGTTGATAACGCTTTCTTATAGATGTCAACAAGTGTAGTTTCTTTGAAATTTACTAAACTCAATAGTCTAGTTCACATCGATTATTTGTACATATCCTTGCGAGTGAATAGAGTATATCCAAGCCTTTATTTCATATTTAAATTAATGCATGAAAGGTTTTCCTAGGATGAATGAATGATAATGTCTCAAAACAAAAGTGATGAATGGTTTATTTCCAAAGCTCGTAAGAGTACGGTGAATATGGTTTTGTAATTGACTCTTCATATTTTTTATGAAATTGTATATTGGTCTTTGAGACTTTCACTGTGCCTAAGTTTGCTCCAAGCACTCGGCGTGCGCCATAATTCCAGCGGTCAATCTGATCCACCAACCATTACTTTCGCGCCGACAACAAAAAGAGTACGAGATGTGATCTATCATCTTGGATCACTTATAAGGTAATTATAATCCTTTTATATTTAATATGTATGAATAGTGGATATCTTTTATTTTTGAATTAACTTCTTTATAATTTTTTTTATGATATTTATAGTTGAATTACATCAAAAGAGATTGACAAAAACTCGATCCCACAAAAAAAATGTGAATGCAAAGAACTATTATGTTTGATGGAGAAAGAACTTCCTACTTCATTTTTTGATGTTCAGGTTCATTTATTAGTCCATCTTGTAGATGAAATAGAGATTGCAGGTGTTATTGACACTCGACAGATGTTTTGGGTCGAGTGATTTATGGGAATATTAAAAGGTTATGTGCAACAAAGAGCAAAACCAGAAGGATCCATGGCAAAGGGTTGGATGCTTGAAGAGTGCATGTATTACGTTAGTGAACCTTGAAAGAGTTCATGAAGAAGCTCCATGTGCATGGACCAACGAGTCTTCTTCAAAAATAATAGATGAGGTATTATCAGGTAAGGGAGTTCCATTTTTATTTACATTTCAAGAAAAAAATGGTGTTTCTACTTTTGTAGCATATAATAGCGAATGCATGCAAGCATTCCTTAGCGAGTACGAACAGGAACTTCAAAATCTCCAAATGAAAAGATGAAGAAACAAAAGATATAGATGTAATCTTGATAATATAGAGATTATAGATATATCTTCTTTCACGGATTGGCTATATAGTCGTTTGCAATACGCCAACGCAAATAATGAAGAAATCTTAGATCAGTAGAGAGAGTTAATGATAAGTTGTGAATGAAAGCTACTTTTATTTTAATAATATTTTATTTTTTTCATATATGTATATTAGTTTCTATTTACTAATTTAATTTCTTTTGTAGGCTCGAATGTTCACTAATATGTGGGCTTTTGGATAGCATATTAGAATCAAAGCCAATGATTCTTTATGTAAAACAGAGGATTCTAGTATTGTTGCTTCTTTCAAGCAACTATCACGTGCTAGCTCAAAAGACACGAACCTTATAGATGGCGAACTTGGTTACGTAGGAACTATTGTTGGTATCTACCAAATTTCATTTCGTACATTCAAACAGGTAGAAAAAAGTTTACATTTTTTATGATAGAGTTAGTTATTTTTTTAAGCACCTAATAATGGGTTTTTGTTTTTATATATTTTGATAGGTCATTTTGAAGGTTGAATGGTTTCGAGCCGAGTATAAAGGTAGTAATTCCACATTAAGAAAGGAATTATCTTGGTTTTGGGCCATTGATTCTTCCAAGGTAATGTGATCTACTAAAGAACCATATATTCTTCCTAGGCATATTGAACAAGCATTTCTTTATAAAAACCCAGATGCTCACGCTTGGTGGCAAGTCATTTATGTTCAACCTAGAGGTAGGTCATTGTTTGAACAGTTTATTGTTAGAGAGATCGAAGAAAGTCCTCTTGATGATTCAGCATCAGATACTGATACATCAACATCTGAAAGAGAAATTAGAATCATTATTCGTGATAATGATACTAATCTTTTTGATGAAGAGGATAATACTCTACATGCTGATTCTACTAATGAGGAAGAGGAATTACCAAAAATCGATGTTAATCCATCAATGGATGATGTGACTCATGAGAACACAGATTTAACAATAGAAGAAATAAATGAAATCAATAAGGATAATGAAGATGAGATTATATTGATGTCTTACCAAAATGATGGCAATAATGAAAACATATGAGCAGATTAGATAGTAAATTCTACTCTAGTTATCGATCAATAACTTGAAGCTTCTGAATGGATATCAGATAATAGACTCCTACTAAAAAGATGAAATCATGTTCTTTTAAGTTAGAACATAAAGCTCGGGGGTATGCCTAATTATTTTATAAATAGCTTTAACTTCGAGGAGCAAATTTTTATCATGTATGTATGCATATGTGTGTGTATTCATGTGTATTATATGTATACATATGTTAATATGCATATATATGTATTTCATGTATATGTATGTGTGTGCATCTATGTGATATATGTATACATGTGTTAGTATGCATATGTGTATATATGCATATGCATTTATGTAAAATATTCATGTATTCATGCAATATATGCAAGTGTTTATAATTGTGTATGCATGTATAAGTATACATTTGTGCACGTAGGCATGTATATGTGATGTTTACATGTATATATGTATATGTGTAAATGTGTACATGTAAATATGTATGCATGTATATATATATTTATGTGTGCATTAGGCATGTATGTTTGATGCATAATATATCTACTCCATTTTATATTTATGTATGTGTATCTACATGATGGGTATATATCTTTATATATATTATGATCCTCGTTGATTCGAGTGGCTATATATAGAGGCATAAGGTTGGGAGGAGAGACATCCCTCTAGTAGGATGTCGGAGGAATAGATGCAATGTGTACATACACTTCAATCATATGGCTAAACGGTTGAATTAGAGTTTCTAAATTAGGATTTATAAAACCCTAATATCAAAATTAGTGTTTTCAAATTAGGATTTTTGAAATAGGATTTATTTATTTATTTATTTATTTATTTATATATAGATATCGAAGTGTATATATATATATATATATATATATATATATATATATATATATATATATATATATATATATATATATATATATATATATATATATATATATATATATATATATATATATATATATATATATATATATATATATATATATATATATATATATATATATGAGTGTGCATGCATGTGTGTATATATGTGTTTCTATATGTGCGTATGCATGTGTATGTATGTGTATCTATATGTCTGTATGCATGTGTTGTGTGTGTGTGTTTGTATGCATGTTCATATGTATATATGCATGTTAATAAGATTATATGAGTCTATGTGTGTGTACATATGATTATGCATGTGTATGTGTATGTGAGTATGTGTATGTGTATGTGAGTATGTGTATGTGTCTATGTGTATTCATTATATGTGTGTAACTGCATGCATGTGTATGTGTGTGTAAAAATGTGCATGTATGTGTGTATATGTATAAATGTGCAAATATGTGTGTATTTGTACCTCTATTCTTACTCTTCTCTCTCTCTCTCTCATATACATACATTCATACATAAACACACATACTCATATCCACGTATATATACATAAAAGCAATGCGTACCATGCATTATCGCGATGATGAGCCATATGTGTCCACATTTCTTTTAGACACCTCTTATGCGACCATCCTGTCCCAAACTCTGTCTCAAGTGAACTAAGTACGTATTTTTTATCCCTCTCATCATGCTCACTACAAAAATAAAAAAAAATCATGTAAATAAAACATAAGATATTTATTTCAATTTATATGTAAAATTTATACTTAATTCCATGGTAAGTGGACAAGGCGCAGGTAAGAGTCCCATAATGCCCGCATTCTTCTCTTGAACTCCAATCCATTCCCTATGTACACAATGTTCCCCTTTGGCTCTATATCACACTCTAGCCCTAAGGTGCCTATGCATGTCCTCATAGGAAACTCTGCTCTGCTATCATGATCTGGAGGTGGTATAGGGTTCCTTAAAATAGATAGATAAAAATACATAAAAATGTGTGTTATAATATCATTAAAAAAGTTTATGAAAAAAAAACATACCTATGAGCAGATAGTTGTCTTCCTGCATGTGATAGTTGTCTTCTCGCATGTGAAGCCGCAGAAGAGTCCTCCTCTAATCGTTGGGAAAGCATTTGGATCGTATAATCCAGCTCATCATCAGGCATCTCTGAGTACTCATGCATGATGACCCCTAGAGTATCAAACGGAATTCTTGTTCTCATAAGACTTTTTATGAGAGTGAGTTTCGCCTTTCTTTGTCTATTAGGATCCATAATACCTAACATATAAAACAAAATGGGTTAGAAATCAATATATATATGTGTACATATGTATGTGTGTATATGTGTATGGTGTACATGTGAGTGTGTGTATCCATGTAAACATGTATGTATGCATATGCATGTGCATTATGTATGCATATGCATGTGCATTATGTATGCATGTGTGTGTATGTGTGTGTATGCATGTAAGTATGTATGTATGCATATGCATATGCATTATGTATGCATATGCATATGCATTATGTATGCATATGCATATGCATTATGTATGCATATGCATATGCATTATGTATGCATATGCATTATGTATGCATATGCATGCATGCATGTGTATGTGTGTGTATGTGTCTCTATGTGTGTGTATGCATATATATGTGTGTATGCCTCTATGTGTCTATCTATGCATATATATGTGTGTATGTATCCATGTGTGTGTCTATGTGTGTGTGTGTGTTTGTGTGTGTCTCTGTGTATATACGTTTTATCTATATATATGTGTTTATGCATTTGTATGTATGTGTGTAAATCTGTATGGATGTGTGTATGGATGTGTGTATGGATGTGTGTATGTGTATGTGTAAGTGTGTATGTTTCTATGTGTGTATGTGTGTGTCTATGTGTGTATACATGTAAGTATCTATATATATGTCTATATGCATGTGTATGTGTGTGTGTGTAAATATGTGTGGATGTCTGTATATGTGTGTGTAAGTCTGTATGTTTCTATGTGTTTATGTGTTTGTTTATATATGTGTGTGTGTATCTCTGTGTGTGTAAGTTTATATGTGTGTATGTGTGCTATGAAGAGATGGATAGGTATGTGCTTGAAGATGAAGAGGTGTTGCAAAATCCTTGATCTACACCAGCCAAATGATCTCCAGGAGTATATGGTGGGCCCTTTTAGCTTGCCAATGGATGTATTAGACACCCTATGTACCTTGGAAGATCACTCTTAAAAAGATAGATCAAAACAGATAAGTTGGAGTTAGCTCAGAGGTGAAAACTTGCTATTCTTGGTTCATACACCTGTCCAGTGTTTTACATAATTCTCTGAGCACAGCAGCAATTAGCTCAATTCCTCTTGGGGAAGTCTAGGCAACTTAGAGATCTAACTTTCAAGAGTAATCTCATCAAAAATAATGAACCACACACTGAGAATGAGTTTTAACAAGTGATGACATCATCCCGATTTTCACGGGCTGCTACAGAAATAGACTAGTGAGCAAAAAAATCAACATAACTCAAACTGTAGAAATCCAATGATTATGACAATTTGTATGCTTATACTAGATAGTAAGCTGAATCCAACAAGCTTTAAATCACTGAATTTGGATAAGTAACCATTGAGAAATGGCTCTGACAAGATGAGTGAAAAAGTCGGGTACCTGACAGAGAAGTGAAGATGAACAGACCCTGTTGACTTCAAATGAACATAACTGAAGATTGAAACATCCAAATGACATGAAAATTTGTGAGCGTATAGTAGACTTGTAGAGCTAACTTTACCTAGTTAAATCACTGAAAATGATGCACCAAGCTCAGAGAAAACATCTCTGCAAGCTGACTGAGAAAACTTAGAGTAATGGCAGTGAGTAGTACACTTCACAAGAACATGGAAAGATGAACTCAAATAATCATGAAAATGAAAGTATATTGCTTGTACAATACAATGACTTACTGATACATATGTGTGCCTTGTAATCACACCTTGATATTGCATAAAGCTCAGCTCTTGGAGGTCTTCACATAGGTCTCTCTAACCACGACTAAAACTGCCATCTATTTATAGTTGAGTTTGGGAGGCTAACTTCCCTCAATCACTCTCCAATAAATCAATGATTGATTTGATTCTCTACCTAACACAAATCACGAATTCGTGGCTCCTCTTTCCATTCTTGATCAAGTGGACTCAACCACTTAAGATTCTCTTACTTTTACATTAAGTAAACTCTTCAAAAGTTACAAGAGGTAGTTCACAAGTTAACTTTACATAGTCTTCTTTTTAAAACTTCTTCTAAGACTTTGTGAGACTCAAACCAATACTTAGGCTTGTCATAGACTTGCTCCAACAGCTCCCCTCAAGCCAAGTATGCTTGAGGTCTTCAATCTTCCAAGATTACCTGCAAACCAATCATAGCCTTGAATTTGCAAAGCTTTGTACCATCCAATGCTTTGGTTAGAATATCTGCACATTGTTGATGAGTGGACACATATGATATTTGAATCTCTTTGCTTAGAACCTTCTCTCGTACATAGTGATAATGAACTTCAATATGTTTAGTCCTTGCATGAAAAATAGGATTAGCAGCCAAGTGAATAGAACTCATATTGTCACCAAAAATAGTTGGAGTTCCAAACTCCAATCCAAGATCTTTGAATAATGTCTTCATCCACATAGCTTCTTGTGTAGCTATGGCAAGACCTCTATATTCAGCTTCAGTAGAAGAGAGAGCAACTGTGGGTTGCTTCTTGGATGACCATGAAATAAGCTTTGAACCTGCAAAGGTAAGATAACCTGAAGTGCTCCTTCTATCTTCCTTGGAGCCAGCCCAATCTGCATCAGAAAATAGCTTCAAACCTAAATCAGATACATAAGGATAATAAAGTCCTTCATTTATGGTTCCTTTGAGATACTTGAGAATCCTTTTGGCAGCATCCATATGTGGTTTCCTTGGTGTGTGCATAAATTGACTTAGCACACTCACATTGTAACATATATCTACTCTTGTCAATGTGGCATAGTTGAGACTACCCACTAGACTTTGATATGATGTGATGTCCTCTATGAGTTCACCTTCATGTGAGCTCAATTTGTGATTGACCTCCATTGGAGTACCTGCAATCTTACAATCTTGCATCTTGAATTTTGCCAACATGTCCTTAATGTACTTCCTTTGAGTGAGAAACAAACCATGATCTTTGTAGACAACTTCCAAACCTAGGAAGTAGGTAAGTGAACCCAAATCACTTATCTTGAACTCTTCTCTCATCTCATCTTTGATCTTCTTCATACCATCTACATCATTTCCTGTCAATATAATATCATCTACATATACACATAGGTAGATGACCTCGGAATTACTCTTTTTAATAAAGAGTGAAGGATCTGCCTTGCTTGGTTGAAAGCCTTTGTCCTGCAAGAATGAAACAAGCCTGAAATTCCAAGCTCTTGGAGCTTGCTTGAGACCATACAATGCTTTGTTAAGTTTACACACATAATCAGGATAAACTTGATTCTCAAAACCAGGTGGTTGTGCCATATATACCTCTTCTGTTATCCAACCATTCAAAAATGCATTCTTTACATCTAGTTGAAGTATCTTCCAATTCTTGGAAGAGGCAATACTAAGCAAAACCCTAATAGTAGGCATCTTTGCCACAGGAGAGAAAGTCTCCTCATAATCAATTCCCTGAGTTTGTGCAAAGCCTTTTGCCACAAGCCTTGCCTTATACCTGTTAATTGAACCATCAGAATTCTTCTTGAGTTTATAGACCCATCTTGAGCCTATTACCTTCATGGATGAAGTCTTGGGCACCAAATCCCAAGTCTTGTTTTCCTCAAGTGCTTCGATCTCTTCCTTCATTGCGTGCTTCCATTCTGTTTTTGCTTTGGCCTCTTCAAATGATGATGGCTCCTCTTGGTTTATGTCATGTGCTATGTAGATAGAATGTTTAGTTACTAATGAGGTGTCAAACCCATACCTTTCTGGTTTTTTCTTTTCCCTCATAGATCTTCTTAGGCCATGATGTGATGATTCTGCCTCATGTCCAAGTTCCTGCAATTTTGCTTTACCTTTAGACTTCCATGCTTTGATCTTTTCCATGTGAGATTCTTCATCATCCTCTGAGGTGTCTTGTTCTTCAATCTTCGGTTGTTCTCTACCAAGCTTTGGAAAATCTCCTTCAAGATCATATGGTAAATTGACCTTCCTGCATGAATCTTCATACCATGAATTGTTCTCATCAAAAACTACATCTCTGCTTACCAAGAATCCTTTGTTGGTAGGGTTGTATAACTTGTAGCCCTTTTGATTGTTGTCATATCCAATAAATACACACCTTTCGATCCATCTTGCCTCTAACCTGTGAAGGAACATGAGCAAAAGCAATACATCCAAAAATTTTACAATGATCTAAGCTTGGTCTTCTTCCATTCCAAGCCTCATATGGAGTCATCCCATCAAGGGATTTTGAAGGCAACCTGTTAATCAAGTAAGTGGCTGTAGATACAGCCTCAGCCCATAAGTAATTAGGTAAATGCTTTTCATTTAACATAGACCTTGCAGCTTCAACAATTGTCCTATTCCTCCTTTCTGCCACTCCATTTTGCTCAGGAGTGTACCTTGTAGTTACCTCTCTTTTGATTCCTCTTTTTTGAAGAAAAGAATCAAACTCATGGGAGAAGTATTCTCCCCCTCCATCTGACCTTAGCCTTTTTAGTGATTTACCTGTCTGATTCTCCACAAGAGCCAAATATCTTTTGAAACATGAAAAAACTTCATCTTTGTGTTTCATAAAGAATAGGATAGTCCATCTGCTGCAATCATCAATAAAGGAAACATAATACCTTGATTCAGATATTGAAGCTTCCTTGCTAGGTCCCCATACATCTGTATGAACCAACTCCAAGAGATCTCCATGCATATAACCTTTCTTCATGAATGGTAACCTGTGAGACTTTCCAAATTGACATGCACTACACTTATAAATCATATATTGTTTTGACAAATTAGGAAGTCCAAGTACACTTTGGTCCCTGCAGATTTGCTTTAATGACCTTTCACCAATATGTGCTAACCTTTTGTGCCATACTTCCAATTCTGTGAGTGTCTGACTACCATAATTAAAGAGAGCAATGTTTCTAGTGTCCTGTAATTCAAATGTGAACAATCTACCTGTCTTTTCACCTTTTGCAATTCTTCTGAATCCTTGACTTGGATCTTCAACAAATGCTCCTGCTTTTGTGAACCTGACTTGCAACCCTTTCTCTACTATCTGCCCAACACTTATCAAATTCTTTGTAATGGTAGGGACATAGAGTACCTTACTGAGTAGGTTTATGTTTCCATCAGGTGCTTTGACATTGCCTATTTTCTCCACAGGATGTTTTGTATCATCTCCTGTTTGTACCTCATGCTTATTCCTTGGATCTTCTAAATTTGATAGGAGTGCCACATTTCCTGCCACATGATTTGAACAACCTGAATCTATGTAGAAAACATGCTCATCAGATTTACCTTGTGGCATAGCCATGTTCATGATCAATAATGAATCCTCTTTGTTTGAGTCTTCTGTGTAGTTATTGTAGTCTCTCCTTCCTTTGTAGCCTCCTTGATAGTTTGAATGATTGTAGTTGTTGTAGTTGCCATGGTAGTTGTTGAACCTTCCTCTTGAGTATCCATAACTTCCTCTATTGTATCCTCTGCCTCTTTGATTCCTGGAATTCCTAAAGCAATTTTCAGTTGTATGATTAGTTAGTCCACAAATAGAACATGAGTTCGAGTCTTGGGATCTCCCCCTGCCTTGTCTACCTCCTCTTCCTCTACCTCTGCCATGTCTTCCTCTACCTGCATAGTTAGCTTGATATGTACCTGCTTCATCATCCACTTTCTTTGCCTTTCCTTTGTTATCTTTGGACTTGCTTTTATCAGTGTATAAAGCTGAAGATTGATTACCTTTAGAGCTTTCTCCATTTTTGATAAGCTTTGCCTCTTGAGTAAGTAGTTGTCCAATGAGTGTATTGAAATCAGGTACATGCATGTCCATGTACAAATCCATAGCTGTGGTGAATGCTTCCCACTTGTCATCTACCTTCAAGCCATTGATGACCTGCCTTACAATTTGCTCTTCATCTATTACCTCTCCAATACTTCCCAACTGATCCGCTATGTCCTTGAGCTTTGTGACAAAATCAGTCACATTTTGTTTGGGAGCCTTCTTGAGAGTTGTGAACTCCAGCCATAGTTGATGCTTCCTAGCTTTGGTACTTGAAGAAAAGAAAGCTTCAAGTGCATCCCACACTTCCTGAGATGTCTTACAACTTCTAATGTGAGGCAACAAAAAATCTGAGATAGAGTTGAGGAGATAAGACCTTGCAAGTGCATCCTTGGAGCACCATGTGCTCAATCTTTCTTGCTCTTCTTGTGTTGGTTGACTTTTGTTTCTGAAACTTGGCATAACTTCATCTGCAGCCACATAACCATATAAACTTCTACCTTGGAGATAAGCTTCCATTCTTAATGACCAAGCTGAGTAATTACCTCTATCCAATTTTTCAATTGATGAAGGAAATCCATCTGCCATGTTGTCCAACCTTGCTCTGATACCACTGTGAAGAGATGGATAGGTATGTGCTTGAAGATGAAGAGGTGTTGCAAAATCCTTGATCTACACCAGCCAAATGAACTCCAGGAGTATATGGTGGGCCCTTTTAGCTTGCCAATGGATGTATTAGACACCCTATGTACCTTGGAAGATCACTCTTAAAAAGATAGATCAAAACAGATAAGTTGGAGTTAGCTCAGAGGTGAAAACTTGCTATTCTTGGTTCATACACCTGTCCAGTGTTTTACATAATTCTCTGAGCACAGCAGCAATTCTCAATTCCTCTTGGGGAAGTTTAAGCAACTTAAAGAGCTAACTTTCAAGAGTAATCTCATAAAAAATAATGAACCACACACTGAGAATGAGTTTTAACAAGTGATGACATCATCCCGATTTTCACGGGCTGCTACAGAAATAGACCAGTGAGCAAAACAATCAACATAACTCAAACTGTAGAAATCCAATGATTATGAAAATTTGTATGGTTATACTAGACAGTAAGTTGAATCCAACAAGCTTTAAATCAATGAATTTTAATAAGTAACCACTGAGAAATGGCTCTGACAAGATGAGTGAAAAAGTCGGGTACCTGACAGAGAAGTGAAGATGAACAGACCCTGTTGACTTCAAATGAACATAACTGAAGATTGCAACATCCAAATGACGTGAAAATTTGTGAGCATATAGTAGACTTATAGATCTAACTTTACCAAGTCAAATCACTGAAAATGATGCACCAAGCTCAGAGAAAACATCTCTGCAAGCTGACTGAGAAAACTGAGAGTAATGGCAGTGAGTAGTACACTTCACAAGAACATGGAAAGATGAACTCAAATAATCATGAAAATGAAAGTATATTGCTTGTACAATACAATGACTTACTGATTGTTGCTCTAGCACAATGGTGAGAACCACGTTAAGAAGCTCCACCTCCTTAATGTCAATCCGCGGAAGAGATAGGAGTGATATGAAGATCGTGAATGTGAGATGAAGTGAGAGTGAAGGTGAGAAGCATAGAAATGCACACACACATGCACACACACTACGAAGAGACAAGCAAGACACAATGGAAGGTGGGAAATCAACTCTATTACTCAAGAACACTATTACAAGCTCAAAATAGCTCTAAGCTCTTCTCTACTCCAACAAGCTAACCTCAAAAATGAGCTCTCTAGCTCTTTTTATAGTTTCTAGACTAGTTTTGACCGGTTTCACATCTAGTGACCAGCATAGTTAAAAATTAGGTCCTAGATGCTATTTGGAAGGGTAAACGATGTCTAAAAATAACGAAAATTGGTACGCGCATTCTACGTAAGCTCCTCAAGCTCAAGGACTCCTCGGCTTGCACAAAATGGAGCTATGGATTACAAAATGGGGTTTTCTATGTTACATATGTTACAATAGTGATAAAAATCACTGTTGGAGGTTTTTGGAAAGTATTTGAAAACATAATTATTTGAAAAACGATTCGACTGGCTCCCTGCTTTTTCGTTACATGGTTCCGCATCGTCTGTGCCTCTGGCTGCTTCCAACACCCCCCTCCCTCTCGCTTCTGTCGTCCCTGACAGAACCTTGCTGTGAGATCTGTCGGATATAGTTCTGTAGGAGGTCTTGAGCGAGGGTGTGCTCGGAGATACGAATGCCTCGGGCCAGGTCTGCCTCGAGTTTCTCCCAGTCGATTGGTTGCGGTTCATCCGGTGGAGGGAGCTGATAGTGTGTGGAATAGACCATTCATTCACAGGTAAGTGTAATAAATGTGTAGGCCTGCTTATGAATACCTCTGAATGGTATTCCTAGAAGCCGGTTGTGAACATCTCTTCGAATGTCTGCTTGTAGCACGCCGGCAGGTACTTTATTCTGTAGTGCCAGGCATAACACACCCGTAGCGATGGCGTCTTACTCATATCATATACCAGATCGAAATTGCCATGCTCAAAGCCCGGGGTGTTGACATGGGGTGCCTTGACGCGTCGGAAGACTTTAAAAATCATTTGCATCATGTCAAAGATTTTGACAGTCATATGCGCCGCTATATCATCCATATGCTTTAATCTAGGGAGCTAGTGGCGAATTGTAGCCATCATGTAGCCAACAGTTGGTAACTCAATGGGTGGCTTAAAATAGGGGTAATTCAACCAGTCTTGGCACTGCTTATTGTTTTGTACCTTAATAGCAAAGGCAGTCCAGGAGCGGCGTCGTGGCACTGGTCCCCAACACGGATTGTACTTCAAATGCAAAGGTGCCTTTACCCATGTACTCATCATCTCTGGATACTGCTGTAGTAAATTTTTTCGCCACTCTGGTTGATAGATCCTTCCTTGCTGTGCATCTCGTGGCAAATCATCCGCCTCGAATTGAGTTGCATGCGATGGTTTTTTACTTGTCTCTTTCTCAATGGCTAACTGGTATTCGGCCATTAACATGAAATACGGTTTATACTGGAGCTCATGCCCAGATATGTATCGTCGCGGGGCCAATTGAGCAAAGAATGGAGACTGTAATATTCTTTCTTCTATCATCGCCATGGCATGTAATTGTGCCTCTACTCTAGCTGAGTGCGTTGTTCCAAGTTCCTCAATAGTCTTCATCCACGCGGGGGTCGGAAGTTCGTACGTCATCTGGCCTTCGGCCGTGACGCGTCCGCTTGGGATGGGTTGTGGCTCGTATGCCTCTTCAAATGTTTCCTCCACCGGGATGGTGACCGTTTCTTCCTCAGCTGGAAGCTCAGGTGGGGAATCTGGCCTTGGTGGTGCTTCATATACTGCAATCCTTGATTCAAGGGTCGATACCTAGGCCCGTAATGAGTTGAGTTCCTCTAGGAGGTAAGGAAAGGGGTCCACAGGTGCTGGTATGTCTTGGTGTGCCGGTTCTCGTAACTGGAGTAATTTGTGATCTTCTTTGAGTTTCTGTAACTCCTCGTTCATGCGGTCGTATTCATCTAGTAATCTTACATGATCGTCTAGCAGCATTCTCATCGAGTCTGAAGGAATGGCTTTGAACCTGCTAGGACTGAGTGGTTGGTCTGGGTGGTCGAGCGCTGCTTCTAAGTTTTCTCGGTTCTGATCCTGTAAGCGCTGGTTTTCTTCCTTGGCGGCTGCTAGGTGTCTTCGTAGTAAGCCCATGTTTCGTGTTAGCGTAGCATTGCGGACTGTCTAGGCTCTTAATAAATTATCCAGGTCAGCAGTGGCTTCCTTGGTCTTCTCTTCGCTTTCTAGTTCCAATTTGTGATAAGCCTCGCGTAATTCCTGGTAGCGGGTGTTCAGAGAGGCATTCTCAATAGACAATAAATTAAGCTGCGACTATAAGTCATTGGTTGTCCTCTGCAGCTGCTATCACCAAGAGATGTGAACTCATCTCTTACTTGCGTCATACACATGAACATCTGTCGGAATGCATTATCTACAGTGGGTGATAGTATTAATGGGGTGCTAAATGAAGATGCAGTTGGTGTAGATGCAACGGGAATGGGGAATGGGGATGGGAAGGTGGATGATGTAGTGATTGTTGAAAATTGTGATGTGCCTAAAAATGTTTGTGTCGGGAGTGAAGTGAGTGATGGTGCAGCGGGTGGTGAGATGTCCATGTTAGTGGACGTATCTAGTGCGGTGACCGTGAATATGGGTGTGATCGTGGGTGCTCGTGCTGGTGTAAATACGGGATTTACAAATGTTGAGGGGTAATTTACAGGGGGGTTGGCTGGAGCAGCTTGGTGGAAAGGGGAAAGAGGGGTTACAGTGGGTCGGGGAGGTGAGACGGGGGAGAAGGTTAAGGGCGGGGGGAATGGGAAAAGGGGTCTTGGAGTTGTGGGGAAAGATGGAAAAGATTGATGAAGGAATGGGTTGGGTAGAAAGGTGGGAGTGGGAGGGGGTAGACTAGGGCTAATGGGCGCAGGAATTGTGGGGTTAGTGGTCGTAAAGACAATTTCTGCAACGCCACCGGCGAATGGAGATGTTGGTCTGGGGGAAGGAGGGTGAATAGGGGAGGCTGGATGGACAGGTGGTGAGAGAGGAGCGGTTGGGGTGGTCGGTACTTCAGTGACTACTGAGGTTTGTACAGCTGTAGCGCGGGGTGGGGAATCTACAAAGATGGTTTCTACGGCCAATGAACTTTCGGGGACGAGGCGTGCCTCACTGGCTTGTTCTGAAGATTGTGCTCCGGTTGGTACATGAATGTATTCGCCGGGCTTTGAAAGTAGTCGTACTCTGCGGGGTCAAACTGTGGCAGTGGCTTGCATTGCAAGTACCTGAGGGCTTCGTTGGAGCCTACTGATTTGACTAATTCTTTGAATCCTTTGATGTATGCGTCTTCGAATCCGCCTGTGACAAGTTCTTGTTCTATTATTTTTTGGCTCTCTTCCTCTGTCAGCTTCTTGCGTGCCAAAACTTTTTCCATAGTTCTATACAACTTCTTGATAGCTAGAGTGTAAGCTGCTGCTTCGTAAGTTTCATCTTCATGGGTACTTGTATCCCCATGTGTGTCTGTTTGTTGGCCTTGGCCATCTGTCTGTTCCTGCTCTTGGGATTCATGTGTTCCCTGGCTAGCTTCGTCGTCTCCTTCGTCGTCATCGGTTGCTTTTTTTTCGTCATCAGAGCTGGACACGACCTGTCCTTGTGGCTGATCCCTGGGTGTGGTAGGGTAGCTAGGCCTTTCAAATTCTTGAGAAAACATTTGTCCTTCTGAAAACTGGAACTCATTGGAGAATGCATCGGGCATCTCAAAATCAAACGTTTGGTCCAGTGCCTCTGCTTGTCCTGGTTCTAAATGCGGTATTGGAAAAGAGAAAGCTTCCGCACCAATAGTGGTGGGAAGTTCAGCTGCTGTGGTGATAGGTTCTATGGTTGTGGCTGCTTGGGGTGCGACAGTACTGGTGGTGCCCTCCGTTACCACTGGTCTAGATAACCTTATGCGAATAGGTTGTACTGTGGGAGTGGCTGTTGTAGGTGACTGCTCTGGAGATGGTTGTGGCGAGGGTGATTCTGGGACTTGTAGGCACGGGATAGTACCTCTCATCCGCTTTCCGGCTCTGCCTTTGCTAGACTTTCTAGCCTTCCTAGTGGTCCCTTTGAATGCTTTCAGTTCCTCACTGGTCATGGCACGCTCTATGGGTAAATCATATGCCAAGCACATATATATGATCCTGGTGAGGGCGCAACACCCATTGATTACCTTCTTTCGCTCCCATCGATGTTGTGCCAAATAGAGCTGATCAATGATCCAGCTGGCTAGATCAACTGTTTGTCGTCCAGTACATGCTAAGTATAATCCAAACCAGATTCTCTTGTGGGGCATGGTAAAACGATCCTGAGCTGGGAAAGCAAAGTGCTACATGCATATCCGTAATGGCTTAGGGAGCTCAGGTGTTATAGCAGAAATATCCTTCCACTTAGTTACGTCACCACGTTTCATCTATCCCATAGGTGGGTTATCAATTGGCATGGGTCCCGGAAATCCCTGGAACTCTGGCGGTGGAGCGGTCGGGTGGGATTCTGCGCGTAAAACATTGAGGGGCACCGCAGCGACACTGGGGCCTGCTTCCGATGGTCCTGCTTCGGTTTGCATGATGACTGATGAGCTAATGGAAAAGATCTGCTACAAAAGATTAACACATTAGTATGGAAATTAATTATGATCCCATTAAGGTGAGACCGCAATCCCTTTCCATAACCGATGTGTAACCCGTGTAGCCAAGTGTCGTGAAGTGATTGATGCAATGATTATTTGCAAAACTAATGCAGGTCTCTAGACGCCTACATGGTTCAGATTATGCATACATTTCTTGATGAGCCGTTATTATGCATGATGTGGGGTTTGGGTGTATGAATTTATACAAGGTTTGGTTGAAGGTGAATTAGTACAAGGGTGGAGTTTAAACGGGGTGGGAGAATTGTTAGATACGATGGTACAAGAAGACGTTTGGATACATTTCAGTATCCATTTCCTAAGAGTCTTTGAGTGGGTGGTGTGTTTCTGCTGAGGGACAAAAAGTGGTATCGGGTTCGGTGGTATTGAAGGATGAGGAGATTTCTGAGGGGTATATATTACATGGCTAGGGGGTTGGGCTATAATACATTGTTTGGGTACCCAAATCTGCATGGGTGTGGGTCTATGGATAAGGTATTTCTTGGCGATCCAAATTTGTCGAGTAATTGTAGAAGAAGATCGAGGGGACTTTGGATGCTGACTCTGCTTCTGTTGAAACTTTGTCTTGCTCTCGTCTGCAGTGTTGCCAATAGCCTGTGGTTGCTGTCCTTTTGGCACCCATATTTGTCTCGTGCCACTTGTTCCGTGATGTTGATACTGCTGCTTTCTTTGCCTTGTCTGGTGGTGTCGTCGGTCTAGGTTCCTCTGTTGTGGTTGACTCCTTCGAGGTTGGGTTTGAGAGGTCCATTGGACGCTCTGCTTTGGAAAAGAAGGGAGATCCAACACTTGCGTGACCTGCCCATTAGGAAGTGATTCGTTCTTTATCTTTAATCTAGGCCAGTCCGCAGCAAGTTTGGAAGGATGAGCACCGCAGGGTGTTGTGCTCATTTGGCCGCTGATGCAACCCACCTGACCGCTGATTGTGTTCATCTGCCCTAGCGGTTGGGTAGCTGCCCCTTCTAGTTTGTAGGAAGCCCCAGGGAAGATCTCCTGTCGTCCTTTTGATTGACAATTGTCCCTAGCCAAGCCCGAGTGGGTTGGTGTAGACGTGACGTGACTGGTCTGACCCAAGATCTTCCGGTCTTCCGTCGCATGCGTTTCATAGGGTCTAGGGTTACAAACCTCAATCGGAATGCCGTTAGGGAAGTCAAGCGGTATCACTCGCTTTTGCTCTAAGGTTCCAATCTGTAAGGAGCCTTGTCTAAGATTTAGGTCCACTGAGTGATCGTATAGCCAATCTTGGCCAAGGATTAGGGGTTCTATCAGGTCGTCATCATGGCACACTAGTAGCTTCGCTGTCATGGTCACATCCTTAATGAGGATAGGAAGGTCCACCTCACCCATGCAAGGGGTTTCCATGCCTCCTAGGCCTATGAGGTATGCCTCAATTGGCCGCATTTCTATTCCTGAATCCTTATAGTGGGACCATCTAATAGCACTAGTCGCAGCACCTGAGTCAATTAAAGCCCTGAGCTTTTGGCAAGGGTTGTCGTGCTCTAGCCTGACTGTAATGAATGGTCTCCTATCCACTATACTAGGATGAGTGGTTGACTTTACTTGACACATGGCCATGTGATATCTGGGTGTAGTTTCCAGATGATTATAATGTTCTCTCCCTAGTCCTTGTCTTCTTAACTTCATGCGTTTAATGCGTTCTATTGCTTCTGCCTGAGCTTCCGCTCGTATTCTATTTTCTTCCTCCTTACGCTTCTTTGCCAACGTGAGTCGTCTAAGCATATCCTCAGTAAGAGGTTCCTGATATAACTTGACTCTACAGCCACTAATATAATTAGGCATTATATCTCCTTCTAAAGTGGCTAATTGTACTGCTCCACTTGTTGAGAGTCTGTTAATGATCATAGATCCATAACCTCGCTTTTCTAACTTACGTGCGTGTTGCTTTAGCGTATATACTAGAACTAAATCTCCTTCTTTTAGGCCTTTATCTTTCACATGTGCATCAAAATATGCTTTCTGTCGTTTCTTTGCTGCGTATATTCCTGCTGCTGCCTTTAGCCTGGTTTCTCCTAATCGTTCCAAGTCCATTATTCTCGCTGATAATTCATGGCCGGTCCACTGATGTTCTTGTGCAACCTTAAGGGTCGGTATCAAGAAGTCCAAAGGGAGCACAGCATTCTGACCAAAAACCATCTGAAAGGGAGTTGCATTGAGTACGGTCTTGTAGGCCACTCGATATGCCCAAACAGCGTGGTGTAGCTGTTTGTCCCAATCTGAACGTTTGTTGTTCACGAGTTTCGTCAGTACGTTACAAAGGATCTTATTAGTGCTTTCAGCCTGACCATTGGCCTGAGGATGATATGGTGCGGATTTCTTGTGAATCACCATAAAATCCTGTAACAAATATTCAATGACTTGGTTTAGAAAGTGAGTGCCTCGATCGCTCACCAACTCTATAGGCAGTCCATATCTTGTAAAGACATTTTCAAATAAGAATTTTGCAGTTGTGTGTGCATCATTCTTTTTTGTGGCTTTTGCCTCTACCCATTTCGTCAGATAATCTGTGGCAACAATAATGTATTCTGCATGTGTACCTTTTGCAGGTGGGTTAATGGGTCCTACAAAGTCTATACCCCACTTTGAAAATGCACGTCCGCCCATCATGGGTTTCAATGGCATTTCGTCTCTGCGAGTAGGAAACTGAGTTCTTTGGCACACATCACATCTCTTGACATAGGTATGAGCATCCATGTGAAGAGTGGGCCACCATAATCCTGCAAAGAGGATGGCTTTGATTATCCTATCGGGTCCAAAATGACCTCCTGCAACACCTTGGTGTGCAGTCTCTAGTATGCTCAGATAATCGCTCTCATGAACACATTGTCTTAGATATCCATCTCGTCCTCTTTTGTATAGATTATCGCCAATAAGTGAATAATCTTGAGCTTCCTGCTCTAGACTGCGTTGTCGTGCTAAAGTCATTCCTTGAGGGAATGTCTTCGTCCTCAAGTATGTCACTAATTGTTCACTCCAGTCTGGTGTGAGAGACACATGATACAATGTAGCATGCTCTACTGGTGGTCTTTCACAACAAACGTGGCATTCTTTACACAACCTGTAGACATCTGCTTCCATCGTAGCCCAATATACTCCTAGTCTATGCAGAGTCTGTAATGTTCGATGTTTTGAATGATGTTGCTTTAGTGCACCTACATGTGCTAATTGCAACCAATTCACATGTTCTGATTCATCTACACAACAAGCAAGAATCTTTTGATTATCCTATTTATATATGCTTCCTGCCATGATTTGATATCTCTGAGATTTGGTAATCTCTCCTTCTTTGATCTTTATCCTAGGATTCTTGGGTCCATATGTGAGAATAGGGACTATAGGCTTAGCCCATTCTGGTGCTATCTCAAGATTAAACAAGTATGCATCTGGTAGATCATCCGCTAGTCCTTGAGGAGCTTCTCCTGAGGTTAATCTCGAAAGGTGGTCAGCTCTAAGATGTGTCTTTCCTTTCCTGACTACTACTTCAAAATCATACTCCATGAGTAATAGAAACCAACGTATCAATCGTCCTGTGTTACATGGTTTGTTGACTAGGTACAATAGGGCTTGATGATCCGTAAAGAACTTGAATTTGTTGGCCAACAAGTAGTGCCTAAACTTCTTTACTGCGTAGATCATCCCTAATCCTTCTCGTTCCGTCGTGGTGTAATTTCTTTCTGCTGCGTTCAATTGTCTGCTCGCGTAGGCTATGGGAAGATCTATGTTACCTTCATTCGTGGGTTGTGCTAACACGCATCCTATGGCATAATTGGATGCATCCACATGTACATGGAATGGCTTACTCCAATCTGGGGTTGTCAATATAGGTGCTGAGCACAAGCGTCGTTTAAGTTCATTGAATGAATTTTCACATTCATCTGTCCATTCAAAGTTGGTTAAAAGAGAGTACAAAGGCTTGGGTATGATTGCATACATGTGTATGAATCTCCTATAATAACCGCAATGACCCATAAATGCCTGTACCTCTTTCACATTAGTTGGTCTAGGTAAATGTGCAATTACCTTCACCTTTTCTTCATCCGTAGAGATTCCATTTTTTGACACAATGTGTCCTAGAATTTTGCCTTGTCTGACCATGAAAACGCATTTTTCTGGGTTCAAACAAACCTGATATTCTCGACATTTGTCAAATATTTGTCTTAACTCTGGGATATGTGTCTGTCTTACATTTGAATGTGCACATAAGTCATCGACATAAACTTGCAAACTCTTGCGTAAGAATTCCTTAAAAACATGACACATGAGTCGCTGGAAAGTGGCAAGTGCATTTGTTAAGCCAAATGGCATCACACGAAATGCAAATATGCCCCATTCAGTGGCAAAAGCCGTATTGTGTTGGTCCTCTGGAGCAATGGCTACTTGATTATAACCTGAGAATCCATCAAGAAAGCTGTAAACTTCCTTGCCCGCAACTCTTTCCAATAGATGTTCCGTGAAAGGAAGAGGATAACTATCTCTAATCGTTGCGGCATTAACTTTTTTAAGGTTAATACACACACACAATTTTCCATTCTTCTTGGGCACAACCACAATGGGGGATACCCATTCGGTATGCTCAATTTCGTAAATGAATCCTGCTTCTATCAATCGATCTATCTCATCTTTAATCTTCGCAGCGTAGTTATCATTGTACGTGTAAGGTTTCTGTTTTGTAGGTTTTGCATTTGGAGTCATAGGGATTCTATGAGAACATATATCTGGATCTACTCCTTTCAAATCTTTGTAACTCCACGCAAAAACATCTCTATATTCGCGCAATAGGGCAACTAGCTCTTCTTCTTCTTCAGTTGTCAAATCATGCCCTATGTATGTACATTTTTCTTCTTCTCCTTCTATGCCTACTATTATTTTCTTGGTTTTCTCTCGGTTATCATATACTTGTCCGTCATTCACATTTCTATTAGGCATTCGTACCATGATTCTTCTATCTTCGATTTCATATTTCTTGAAGTTCTCGGGTACCTCAAACAAGGATTCTTCTTTTTCTGACATGGTTTCTTTCTTCTTTCTTTTCTTGCCTTCACTCTTAGTAGTCACTTCCATGGCTAACCTCACGTCATTCGTAATTTCTTCGTGTCTCTGAGTGTGAGTCTCTACCTCAAAAAAGTATTCTTCCTCTGATGCAAAGGGTGGGTCCATGATAATTGATTCTAAATCAAAATCACTTGCATCTTCAAAAGCATCAGTGTTAGGTTCACACTTTTCTAAAATTGCATCGCCCATGATTGGCTCTATCGTGAAAACTGAGATATCATAGCCATCCTCGTCACAGTGGGGTGTCCATTGTTCTTCATTGATGGCTACGTCCATGGTTGCTAGGATTTCCGCCCAACCATGGGGTTCAAACTCTTCGTCTGGGAATACTACAGGTGCATAAGCTGGATCTTGAAGTGTTCATGGATGTTGTTCTGCACCTAAGGTCCTTGCTTCTAATCTTTCTTCCTCTTGTTTGGCTACTTTACACATCCATAAATGAGTATCCTCATGCAACCAAGAAGGATCTGATTCTAATGAGTGCACGGATTCCGTTTCTACTGGTGTCTTATTGTGATGGTATTCCATTGTATTGGGGGTACATCTCGATGTGAATAGTCTTTAAGATTGACTTTGGTAGTCACTCCTAAATGTTGCAAGTACAAAGAATTAGTTCCCCAATCTTGTACAATTTGCAACTGACGCATGAATGGTCATCCCAATATCATCTCATAAGCATGATTTTTTGCAAAGTCACAAATGGCAAAGGTATGCTCGAATTCCACACCACAAGTGGTGAGAGATATGCCTTCTAGTAAGCCTAATGGTTTTTCTATGTGTCCATCAGCCATTTGTAGCTTCATCCTGGTGGGTCTCAATGTTGGCTTACCCCATCGTTTCCATAAAGCGATGGTAGCTATGGCTACTCCGGCTCCTGAATCCAAGATGGCTTTCGTGGTGTAGCCCTGATGGGTTGTCGAAAGATAAGTGTTACCTTCCTCTCCTTCGCTTACATCTCCGATCTTTTCTACGGGTATTTCTGGTACCTTGTTTTGTGATGCTATTTGTGAGGGAGTAGTAGCAAGCTCAGGGAATTGATTTGCTACATGTTTCCACAATTCTGGTTTTACCTTTAATAACTCCTCCAGAGTAAGGTTACATTGTACTTTGGTATTCTTGATCACTTCCGTGTTTCTAGGGATTACTGATTCTTCATTCCTCACTATTATCGTGGGTGCTCTCATACTAATGGACTTTGCTTCCCAAGGTCCTGTGAACTGAGGTAATTCTTGTAAAGAATTAGATTCAAATCCTGTGTGTTCACTCCGTTGTTCTTCCTCTACATCATCGTAAATGGAGGGAATGTCTTAGGGAAATTGTTCCTGCAAGTCGTCTATTTCTTGAATAGGAGGATGGGTTCCTTGTTCTTTTCTCCATTTCTCTTCTTGGATTTCTCTCAAAAATTCATGTGAGTACCTATGTATGGAAGACAGGTTGTCTTGACTTTCTGAGTTGGGTACTTGAGACAGGGATGGTGCATTCCTTTCCTGTGTCTCTGGGACAATAGGGTTCCTAGGCTGATTTTTTTTCTCTTTGCTCTCTATCAAGTATTCTAGCCTCTCCATTAGTCCTTGAAAGTGTAATTCTGGTTTTGCCATGTTATTCCAATTGAGATATCTAGAGGCTTCAAACAAAGCTTGTGCTAGTTCTACCATCTTCATGCAAAGTTTAGTTCTCTCAATTTCTAGATCAGCCCGAGGGTAGTTTTTGCTCATTTCAGCTACCTGAGGTCCCTCTTTTAATCTAGCCTGATATGCACGAAACAACATGTCTAGATTTTCTGGTATGGGTTCCGCTAAAACTGATCCTGATTTCTGAGCTGGATTCTCTTGATTCAATTCCTGTGAAGTTAATTCTTGGATTTTGGCTCTAGATTCCTTCAAACTTCCTTCCAACTTAGTTATCTTTTTACTCCATTTTCTCTTAATTCTTTCTCTAGAATCTTTCCAAGATTTTGTCTTTTTACTGCTAGATTCTACAACTTCACTAGTTCCGACTACTTTCTCTTGATTAAGCTTTTGGTTCTGTAAGAGCGCCTGGGCTCTTGTGATAGCTTGGATAGGCACGTATGTAGGGTTGGATCCATTTGCGTTATTTACAATACCTATCACGTTGATCGGTTTCACATTCGAAGCGTTAACTGGATTCTTGGGACAATCTTTGATTATGTGCTCCTTGCCACAATCGGCACAAAAGCCTTGGATGTTATAGTACTGTGATTGTTCTGCTATCGGGGGATGTGGACAATCCTTTATGAAATGATCTCCTTGGCACCTAAAGCATGGTCCTCTAGGGCCCTGTGGTCTTTGTTGTCTCAATTGGGGCCGTGGATTTGGGTTGGTGTACATCACATTAGCATAGTCGGGCTCCCAACTAGGTTCCACTGGTGGACTATCATAATGATATGTCTCCACATGTTCTGGTGACTCTGTGTAATATGCGGGTGGACTATCTACATGCGTAGAGTCAAAACTGTTTGAGTGTGGATCACTCTCTGTGATCAAAGGTGAAGAAGGTACTAAGGCCCTACTTAGGTTCTCTTCTGCAGCAGCGTATTTGACTGAGATGACATTCGCTGGTGGGGGTGGCTATTGAGCTAAGACATGTTGAGGTCTCTGTTGAGCCTGGTATGGGTAGTTCTGAGGAGGCCTATAGTAATAAGGCTGAGCATTGTATTGGCCTTGATACCTACCTAGCTGCGGGTGTGCTTGCGGGTAGTTCTGTCTCACGGTTTGTTTGTTGTATGGGCAGTCCTGAGCCGTATGATTCGTGTATCTTCTCTCAATTGTACAATATTGGCCACTAGGGTTGGCTTGTGGTTGTGGTGCATTGGGACACACATTTGCCATATGATCACCACCACAGGTGTAACAACGCTTGTTAGTTAGCACCCTAGGTTTACTAGAAACTCCTAGTTTCTGAGCCACTTTTTCTGCTAGGTCCTCTATCGAGCTAGACAATTTTTTGGATGCTAGAGATGAACAGTCTGAGTCCTTATAGACCTTTGAGAGTTCCAACTCGTCTCCTAAGTTGTCCTCAATGTCTATACAAATTCTTACACATTGCTCTAGCATTCTGGGTTCTTTTAGGTACACATAGGAGCGTAGTTTAGAGCTCAACAAGCCATCTAGAAACAATGACACTTGCTTGGCTTGTGAGGGTAGCTCTTGCATTGGACATCGTTCAACATATTGTCTAAACCTACGTCCTGCTAGTCTGACTGTTTCTTGAGGGGTCTGTTTAAAGCTATGAATCAACGAAGACGTGTCATGTCTAATCCCACTTTTAGAAAATTTGGTGATGAATGACTCTAAAAAGTGATGGATGTCTCTAAATTGCCTTTGTTGCAGAGGTTGGAACCAAGTTAAAGCGGTATTCTTTAACGTTAGTCCAAATGCGTTGTATTGCGTGAACATGTCTTCGACTTGTTCGGCTCTTAGTACTTGCTTGAATTCTGCGACGTGGTCATAGGGATCTCCTGTCCCATCAAAGTAATTTTTCATTGAGTTTACTAACTGTGTGGGTCTCAATATTCTTGCGTGTTCGCGTGGCCTAGGTAGAGGAAAATCATCTCTACCACCTAGTACTCCATGATCTCTTTGTCTATCCGCTCTATTAGTGTTCGGGGTTGTTCTATCTCTCCCTATGGGATGAGTGAAGCTTACTTCCGGTCTCTCTTTATTTCCCTCTCTTTGATTTCCATGGGCTGAGGATGTTCCTGCCCCTTGTTGACTTGTATTCATGTTCGTTCTAGATGGAGGGAATACCAATTCACCTCTCCATGTGTATGTGTTTTTAGCGCGGTCAGGCACCACAAAGACTCTTTCTGAAGTCTCATCCAGGTATACAACCTTTCCAGGTGTATCCGGGTCCTTGAACTCGTATATAGTGATGATACCTACCTCACTAAGTATTTCGGTCTTGTACCTCCAAAAGGCTTCATCAGTTTCTTTATTTACAAACAGCTCTATGCTTCTGTTGTCCTGAGGGATCCAATCCGGGATTAGTACTCGTGTCAGTACAGATTTCCCTCTAGGTGTTCTAGGCTCATCTAATGGTTCTTTTCCTTGAGATTTTGCTTCCGTCTCTGGTTGAATCACGCCAAACTCGTTGGTATTGTTTGGCTGCGTACTTAAGATGTACATCGTTCCTTCCTTGTCTATGTGCGCGTCTCTCTCGAATTTCACCACTGGATGTTCCAATCCAATGGGTTGATCGGGGTTGTGCATTTGCACCACTTGCCTTCGCAAACCATCCTCATAGATGTGAGCACCTAATCGGTTGGTTCGGAGAAACTCTAGTTGTGTCCTATAGGGTCCTTCTGGCTTTTCTAAATAGGCTACATTCGACCCTCCTTCTGGTCTTTCTGTGCTAAATGCCATTTCTGAATCACTAGTATCTGAGCTCTCGTAGGGATAATTACTATTCAATTGCTGAGCCCACGATCGTGCAGTAGTTCTTACACTTGCCTCTGATGATCTAAGGCTTCGTCGGTCTGACTTACCTATATGTTTGCCCGATCTAAGGTTCATTAATTTTCTTCCTTGCACACTCAGTACACGCTCAGATCGTCACCGATTCTTTGTTATTACTGTCTTGATTCTTTTTAGATTTCTTTAGATTCTTGTCTTAATGTATGCGTCAGGAATTCGACTTTCCGTTATAATTTTGAGTTCTCGTTCCGTCAGACTTAGGCGCTTTCCTTTAGGTTTTCGTATCACACACCTTTACTTGTAGTCTTAGACTTGAAAGAATTAAATATCTTGAACTTGAGGCGTTCCTATCGTCTTAATCCACAATGCTAACGTTTATCCTAAGCTAAGAATTGACTGAGGGGGTTGAGTAATCTTCCAACCTCGAGTCAGCTTTTTTGGTTGCTCTGATGCCCAAGAAGCCGCGCTTCCCAAGCTTTATGCCCTTCACTGCCTTGCCTTGGTTGCCTTCGATTGCCCTTGCTAGACCTGGAAAAATCCAATATAGACCAATTCATAGTTGGATGATCAAGCACTTGAGTATATACACCTTTTAAGTCCCTTCCCTTTTGCCCAACTTTTCAATGCTTGCCCCCTGGCTTTCTAGTCCCAAACTAGGTCAACCTCAAAATAGCTTATCTAAAAATAGACGTATCCTTAAAAAAAAAACAGTTGAGGTCACGTAGTACTCGTCAAGAGCTTTCTAATGAGCTATTAAGCTCAAAAAACGGACTTCGGATGAAAAAGTTATGACTGTTCAGGCCCTGGGGGGTAAAAACTGACAAACAGGTTTTTCTCCAAATATGAGCTAAGGGGTCTCCTATGAGTCTAATCACCCAAAAATTTCCCAAAAATAGCCCCAAAATTGGCCAAAAAATGAAACCCTAAAATTTGCGATGGGGGTGCACAATCGCGATGGTCTGAGATGATCGCGATGGTCTGGGACCGTCGCGATGGCGTGAGGGTGCACCGTCGCGATGGCGTGAGATTGCACAATCGCGATGGTCTGGATTTGCACAATCGCGATGGCGTGAAATTGCACCATCGCGATGGCGTGGAAGTGCACAATCGCGATGTCGTGAAATTGCACCGTCGCGATGGCGTGAAAGTGCACAATCGCGATGGCGTCAGTCAATGGTCAACGTGGACAATCGCGATGGTCCAAAGTGAACTGTCGTGATGGTCTGGGCGCGATGGCGTGAGCCAATCGCGATGGTCTGGGCGCGATGGCGTGAGCCAATCGCGATGGTCTGGGCGCGATGGCGTGAGCCAATCGCGATGGTCTGAATTTTTGAAGTGTCGCGATGGTCTGAAGTGCACCGTCGCGATGGTCTAGATTGCCACGTGGCACCGTCAGCGCGATGGCATGAGCCAATCGCGATGGCGTGACACAATCGCGATGGTCAGAGACCGTCGCGATGGTCCGGCCAAGCCGTCGCGATGGCGTGAGCCAATCGCGATGGTGTGACACAATCGCGATGGTCAGAGACCGTCGCGATGGTCCACCAAAATGCAAATTTTGTGAATGCAGCTATGGATTCCTGTAGGTGCAGGTGTGCTCTTCACGCTGGTGTGGTCGCCTTCTCCAAATTCCGAACTTTGCAGACCATCGCGATGGTCTGACACAGACGGAATTTTCTGACAGAACTGGAGTTTTTACCTTTTTGCAGCCTTCCTGATGCACTGGAGCTCTGTACCTGCAAGAAAACTCAAGAAAACAAAAGTAAACACAAGCACAAAAGCTCTCTCTCACTCTCTCGCATGCACAAATGAGGGGAAATGAGGAGAATGGGGGGATATAGTGAATTTTCTGATTTTTTTGGAGATGAAGATGATGATGCGGTGATGAAGATGGAGTGTGGGGGAGGTGAAAAACACTAAAAACTAAGTAAAAACAACAACAAAAACTGAAATTTTTACCTTCCAACGCCACTTCTTGCTATACTCTTACCATCACCCATTCGTCCTAGACTCGATCCCCGGCAACGGTGCCAAATTTGGTGTTGCTCTAGCACAATGGTGAGAACCACGTTAAGAAGCTCCACCTCCTTAATGTCAATCCGCGGAAGAGATAGAAGTGATATGAAGATCGTGAATGTGAGATGAAGTGAGAGTGAAGGTGAGAAGCATAGAAATGCACACACACATGCACACACACTACGAAGAGACAACCAAGACACAATGGAAGGTGGGAAATCAACTCTATTACTCAAGAACACTATTACAAGCTCAAAATAGCTCTAAGCTCTTCTCTACTCCAACAAGCTAACCTCAAAAATGAGCTCTCTAGCTCTTTTTATAGTTTCTAGACTAGTTTTGACCGGTTTCACATCTAGTGACCGGCATAGTTAAAAATTAGGTCCTAGATGCTATTTGGAAGGGTAAACGATGTCTAAAAATAACGAAAATTGGTACGCGCATTCTACCTAAGCTCCTCAAGCTCGAGGACTCCTCGGCTTGCACAAAATGGAGCTATGGATTACAAAATGGGGTTTTCTATGTTACATATGTTACAATAGTGATAAAAATCACTGTTGGAGGTTTTTGGAAAGTATTTGAAAACATAATTATTTGAAAAACGATTCGACTGGCTCCCTGCTTTGTCGTTACATGCTTCCGCGTTGTCTGTGCCTCTGGCTGCTTCCAACACTGATACATATGTGTGCCTTGTAATCACACCTTGATATTGCATAAAGCTCAACTCTTGGAGGTCTTCACATAGGTCTCTCTAACCACGACTAAAACTGCCATCTATTTATAGTTGAGTTTGGGAGGCTAACTTCCCTCAATCACTCTCCAATCAATCAATGATTGATTTGATTCTCTACCTACCACAAATCACGAATTCGTGGCTCCTCTTTCCATTCTTGATCAAGTGGACTCAACCACTTAAGATTCTCTTACTTTTACATTAAGTAAACTCTTCAAAAGTTACAAGAGGTAGTTCACAAGTGAACTTTACATAGTCTTCTTTTTAAAACTTCTTCTAAGACTTTGTGAGACTCAAGCCAATACTTAGGCTTGTCATAGACTTGCTCCAACAGTGTGTGTGTCTATGTGTGTAAGTGTGTGTGTGTATGTCTATGTCTGTATGTGTGTATGCATGTGTAAATATGTCTGTGTATGTGTGTGTGTCTATGTGTGTGTGTAAATCTGGTTGTATATATGTGTGTATGTGTCCATGTGTTTGCATGTGTCCATGTGTGTGCATGTGTGCATGTGTCCATGTGTGTGCATGTGTATGTGTATGCATGTAAGCATATATCTATGCATATGCATGTGCATTATGTATGCATGTGTGTGTATGTGTGTGTATATGTTTGTATGTCTATGTATGAATGTAAATATGTATTTATGCATATGTGTGTGTATGTGTGTGTATGCATGTAAGTATGTATGTATGCATATGCATATGCATATGCATTATGTATGCATATGCATTATGTATGCATATGCATTCTGTATGCATATGCATTTTGTATGCATATGCATTCTGTATGCATATGCATTCTGTATGCATATGAATTCTGTATGCATATGCATTATGTATGCATATGCATTATGTATGCATATGCATTATGTATGCATATGTATGCATGTATGTGTATGTGTGTATATCTCTCTTTACATGTGTGTGTGTATGTGTGTGTGTCTCTCTCTATGTGTGTGTGTATGTGTGTCTATGTGTGTATATGTATCTATGTGTATGTGTTTGTATGCATGTAAGCATGTATGTATGCATATGCATTATGTGTGCATATGTATGCATGTGTGTGTATGTGTGTGTATGTCTCTCTACATGTGCATGTGTGTATGCATATGTATGCATGTGTGTGTATGTGTGTGTATGCATGTAATTATGTATGTATGCATATGCATATGCATTATGTGTGTATGTGTCTATGTGTCTATGTGTCTATGTGTGTATGTGTGTGTGTGTCTATGTGTGTGTATGCATGTGTATGTGTGTGTAAATATGTGTGTATATGTGTGTGTATATGTGTGTGTATGTGTCTATGTGTATGTATGTGTCTATGTGTGTGTATGTGTATGCATGTGCATTATGTATGCATATGTATGCATATGTGTGTGTATGTGTGTGTATGTGTCTATGTCTGTATATGTGTATGCATGTATCTATGGATATGCATGTGCATTATGTATGCATATGTATGCATATGTGTGTGTGTATGCATGTAAGTATGTATGTATGCATATGTATATCCATTATGTATGCATATGTATATGCATTATGTATGCATATGTATATGCATTATGTATGCATATGTATATGCATTATGTATGCATATGTATGCATGTATGTGTATGTGTGTGTATG
Source organism: Ceratopteris richardii (assembly GCA_020310875.1). Classification (NCBI taxonomy): domain Eukaryota; kingdom Viridiplantae; phylum Streptophyta; class Polypodiopsida; order Polypodiales; family Pteridaceae; genus Ceratopteris; species Ceratopteris richardii. Next base: position 40,189,246 of record CM035433.1, read on the forward strand.
TCGCTCTATGTGTGTGTACACATATATGTGTGTACGCATGTGTATGTGTGTATATGCATGTAAGCATGTATGTATGCATATGCATGTGCATTATGTATGCATATGTATGTATGTGTGTATGTGTGTGTATCTATATATATGTGTCTGTATGCATGTGTATGTGTGTGTGTAAATGTGTGTGGTTGTGTGTGTGTGTGTGTCTATGTGTGTGTGTGTATTTGTGTGCATGTGTATGTGTGTGTGTGTGTCTATGTGTGTATGTGTGTGTATCTATGTGTGTATATACGTGTGTATCTATATATATGTGTCGGCCTGCATGTGTATGTGTGTGTGTAAATGTGTATGGATGTGTGTGTAAAAGTGTGTATGTATCTATGAGTGTGTATGTGTTTATGTGTGTGTATGTGTCTATGTGTGTGTATGTGTCTATGTGTGTATGTGTATGCATGTATGTATGCATATGCATGTGCATTATGTATGCATATGTGTGTGTATGTGTGTGTATGTGTGTGTATGTGTGTGTATGCATTTTGTATGCATATGTGTGTGTATGCATTAAGTATGTGTATGTATGCATGTGCATTATGTATGCATGTGCATTGTGTATGCATGTGCATTATGTATGCATGTGCATTATGTATGCATATGTGTGTGTATGCATGTAAGTATGTATGTATGCATATGCATATGCATTATGTATGCATATGTATGCATGTATGTGTATGTGTGTGTATTTCTATCTATGTGTGTGTATGCATATATGTGTGTGTATGTGTGTGTGTGTATGTGTGTGTATGTGTGTGTATGTGTGTATGCATGTGTATGTGTGTGTGTATGCATCATTATGTGTGTATGCGTCTATGTCTGTATGTGTGTGTGTATATGTGTGTGTATGTGTGTGTATGTCTATGTGTATGTGTGTGTCTATGAGTGTGTATGTGTTTATGTGTGTATGTGTCTATGTGTGTGTATGTGTCTATGTGTTTATGTGTATGCATGTATGTATGCATGTATGTATGCATGTATGTATGCATGTATGTATGCATGTATGTATGCATGTATGTATGCATGTATGTATGCATGTATGTATGCATGTATGTATGCATGTATGTATGCATATGTGTGTATGTGTGTGTATGCATTATGTATGCATATGTGTGTGTATCCATTATGTATGTGTATGTATGCATGTGCATTATGTATGCATATGTGTGTATGCATGTAAGTATGTATGTATGCATATTCATATGCATTATGTATGCATATGCATATGCATTATGTATGCATTTGCATATGCATGTATGTGTATGTGTGTATATGTCTCTCTATGTGTGTGTATGCATATATGTGTGTGTATGTGTGTGTATGTGTGTATGCATGTGTATGTGTGTCTATGCATCATTATGTGTGTATGTGTCTATATGTGTATGTATATGTGTGTGTGTATGCGTGTGTGTGTGTGTGTCTATATGTATGTGTGTGTGTCTATGAGTGTGGATGTGTTTATGTGTTTGTATGTGTCTATGTGTGTGTATGTGTCTATGTGTGTATGTGTATGCATGTATGTATGTATGTATGCATATGTGTGTGTATGTGTGGGTATGCATTATGTGTGTATACGTGTGTGTATGCATTATGTATGTGTATGTATGCATGTTTATTATGTATGCATTATGTATGCATATGTGTGTGTATGCATATATATGTGTGTGTGTGTATGCATGTATATGTGTGTGTGTGTGTATATGTGTATGTATATGTGTGTGTATGTGTGTGTGTCTATGTGTGTCTATGTGTATGTGTGTGTGTCTATGTGCGTATATGTGTGTGTATACATATGTATGTGTGTGTATGCATATGTATGTGTGTGTATGTGTGTGTGCGTGCATACTTGACTTTAACGAGTGCAATCTTGCTCTCTCTCTCTCTCTCTCGTGCATCCAAATCCCGGCACAAATGTGCCGGGAGAAATCAATTTTTTTTTTAATGTTCCAGAGCATCGCTCTGGAACACAAGACATCACTTATGCGATGTTAAAACGTCACAGCCAGTGTGCCAACATCGCAAATAGCGTCGCTAATTAACGACGCTATTTGCGACATATAGTTTTAGCATCGCATAAGCGACGCTAGCATCACTTATGCGACGACCGGTCATAAAAGAAAAAACCAAAAAGAGGACCGTCGCTTATGCGATGGTAGCATCGCATAAGCAACAGATCCCTTTTTTTTCAATTCGGGAGCGTCGCTACGCCCCCCTATTTCTTGTAGTGATGGCATGTCAGAGCGGAATAAGTTTGTTCCGAGGGGGAAGCTTCCTCAATGAATGGTGGATCCACAATTGTTTCCTTTTTGTTTCATCGAATAAAAACTTGATATTTGGACAACACAATAATATCGTCGAGCTGTGTGAATCCAGCCTTATTTGTGATGCAAAAGAGCTCGCATTCATGTCAGACTCTATGGGCAACACGTACATCTGTTTACTGACTTCCTGAACGTCATATTTCTTGGTTTGATGCAAAAAAAGATATTTTTGCACATCACACAATGCATAACTTTAAAGTTCCAAGAAGGAAATGATTTTTGAAGATACGAAATATTTTTGGGTTCACGAAATTCCATGGTCATTCGGCGACAGGGTTTACATCAAATCAAAAGTTTCCACGTGTACAAAGCCTTTTTATTTATAAATGTTGGCAAAGTTTGTGAATGTCGGTTTCTCGCTTTGAGCATTCTTCTTCTTCTCGATTCTAATGGCTTCTTCTTCTTGTCGTCCTTCCAATCGTGTAACCTCATGTGAGGTTTACAACAGAAGAGAGGATTCTTTATGGAAACCTCTTTCTGTGAAGTTAAATGAATGAGTACCTATGCTTCCTAGCTATAGAGGTGCCCATAAAGTCAAGCATGCTAAAAGAGACGACACAAGAAACCATTGCAGGGGACGTATTCTTAGTTTCAAATTGAAGAGATGCGGTTGGTTTGCAAGAGTACAACATGTGTACAACGCTAAGGATCTTGTTCTGGAAAAGCATATGTGATTCCCTTTGTGTGTAAGTGAAGTTTTACAATGATCGTCTATCATTTCAGTTGGTTATGTATAACAACATATATGTTTTTGTATTGCATATATTTTTCCTTCCAATATTTTAGAGTGGCAACCTCTTGAATGTTTAACACGAACATTCAGAGTTCTTCGTAAGGAATATGCAGAGCTTATGTATGCAGACAAATCCGCTCAAGTTTTCAATAGCACAGAGTTATTTGTCCATTTTGCATATTATCAAGTGCCATTAGGGAGGAGCTCTTATGGAAATCTTATACATTTGCCTGGTCCTTGCATCTCTTCATTAGATTGGGATGCTCGTGATCATTCAACAAAAGGTGGAAAAGAAAGCTTGGACTTTGGATAGCCTTGGACTCAGAGGAGAGCTGTCCAGAAGTACTGATTCATCCAGATTTTCAATCTAGAAAGATAATTGTCACTGCAAATTGGAAATTCAAAAATGTAAGGGAGCTCTAGAATACCTTGATGAGGCCGTCACAATTCAAATTCTCAATTGATGATGCAATAGTTAACATTAGATTAGAGAAAAAACATTATCTTGCATAACTTGCCTGCCACCCAAATTGATCAAGTTGCAACCCTTTAGATTGTAACAAGTCTCCTTCTTTAAGAAGCTTTTTTTCAAACTTCCATTGATTTTTCTTTGCAGAATGGTGACTAAGAATGTGACTGATTACATCACTTCAATTATGTCTTTTTATGGACTATATTCATCTTGGCATTTTTTTTGTTTAATTTCAAGATTTTGAGGAGGTTTCAATGGTGCAATGATTATACAGGAACTTGCATATGACAAAATGGAAAAGATTGGATGACACGACCGATACAAGCGATACGGGCCATCCAAAATTCTCCGATTGCCCATATCGCTTGCATCGGTCGTGTCATAAAAACTTCTCTATCCTCCTCACATTTAACTTTTCTGCAGGATGGTGACTAAGAATGTGACTGATTACATCACTTCAATTATGTCTTTTTATGGACTAGATTCATATTGGCATTTTTTGTTTAATTTCAAGATTGATGAGGTTTCTATTGTGCAATGATTATAAAGGAACTTGCATGAGTAAATTCTAGGTGATTCAAGAATATAAACCAAGAAATTCTTACATAATATATCTCCCCTTTTAGAACCTTTTTCCATACTTCCATTGATTTTCTTTTGCAGGATGGTAACTAAGAATGTGACACATTACATCACTTCAATTATGGCTTTTTATGGACTATATTCTGATTGGCAATTTTTTTGTTTAATTTCAACATTTTGATGAGGTCTCAATGGTGCAATGATTATACAGGAACTTGCATATCAAAAAATGGATAGTATGAAAAAATGGAAAAGAATGGATGACATGACCGATACAAGCGATATGAGCCATCCGAAATTCTCCGATTGCCCCTATCGCTTGCATCGATCGTGTCATAGAAACTTCTCTATCCTCTTCACATTTAACTTTTCAACAAGAATAAAACAAAAACCACACAAAATAGACATTTTGATGATAGGAACAATTCAATTTTGCTTGAACCATGCAATGAAGTCACTTTTGCTTAGTTCTCAAGAGGATCAATTCAACATTACATTACTCAAGGCATATAAATATATTACAATGTATCTATGTACATTTCATGAGTAATAAGCTTTGAAAAGAAATATATTTAATCCTTCTTGAGCCTTTTGAATGAACTTGTCTCTAGCAAATCTCCTCTATATCTGAGGTACTCTTTTCTCTTGTAGACAATAATACTTTGAACATATGACACCCCTACAGCCAATATGAATATAGTCCATAAAAAGCCATAATTGAAGTGATGTAATGAGTCACATTCTTACTTACAGTCCTTGCAAAAGCAAAATCAATGGAAGTATGGAAAAAGGTTCTAAAAGGGGAGATATATTATGTAAGAATTTCTTGGTTTATATTCTTGAATCACCTAGAATTTACTCATGCAAGTTCCTTTATAATCATTGCACAATAGAAACCTCATTAGAATCTTGAAATTAAACAAAAAAATGCCAATATGAATGTAGTCCATAAAAAGACATAATTGACGTGATGTAATCAGTCACATTCTTAGTCACCATCCTACAAAAAAGTTAAATGTGAAGAGGATAGAGAAGTTTCTATGACACGAACGATGCAAGCGATATGGGCAATCAGATAATATCGGATGGTCCATATCGCTTGTATCGGTCGTGTCATCCAATCTTTTCCATTTTGTCATACCATCCATTTTGTCATATGCAAGTTCCTGTATAATCATTGCACCATTGAAACCTCCTCACAATCTTGAAAATAAACAAAAAAATGCCAAGATGAATATAGTCCATAAAAAGACATAATTGAAGTGATGTAATCAGTCACATTCTTAGTCACCATCTTGCAAAGAAAAATCAATGGAAGTTTGAAAAAAAATCTTCTTAAAGAAGGAGACTTGTTACAATCTAAAGGGTTGGAACTTGATCACCCTAGGTGGCAGGCAAGTTATGCAAGATAATGTTTTCTCTAATCCAAAGTTAACTATTGCATCATCAATTGAGAATATGAACTATGATGATGCCTCATTAAGGTATTCTAGGAGCTCCCTTACATTTCTAAATTTCCAATTTGTTGTGACAGTTATTTTCCTAGATTGAAAATCTGGATCAATCAGTACTTCTAGATAGCTCTCCTCTGAGTCCAAGCTATCCAAAGTCCAAGCTCTTTTGTACATTACCTGTATTTTGTAGAAGCTTTGGATCTTTTCTTAGATGAACATCACCACCAAGAAATCCCATTTCTGAAAGTAGAGATTCACATTTTTTAATGAAAAGGTGAACGATAGCCTTGTGAACATAGACTTGTGTGCGCTTGATTGTAGTGCTACCCTTGTAGATGACATTGGTCACTTCCTGCACGGTGCCATAGTGCTCCTGCACATACATAGATAGATGGGCACTACTTCAACGGATGCCGCTATCATCATCACGGGAGGGGACGAAGCAGAGGAAGTGTGATTACTTGATTGATGGAGTCCCAGCTCGTGACAGTTCCGATGTTATGAAACAGAACAGTCGCTTGTGTAGCTCTCCACATAATGGCTCCGAAAAAAAGTGGTAGGAGCAGTGTATGCAAGTTAGTCGCCATCCTGAAATGTAGCTTGCACTGCCTGCGATATTTCTTCTACATAAGAAGGGATGCCCATGTTTCTCCTAAAAGTCTAATTAGATCATGAAGATTATGAAAAGGGGTATACCTTCCAGTTTGTGGATCAATTGGATAAACAAATCCATCTGCCCATATGTCGATATGTTGTTTGCCTTCTTTCTGCAATCCAACCACTTTAGAATGTTGAAGAGCCCTTCGGCATACCTTTCTTGTCGTTGCATACTCATGACTAACTGCAATGTTGATATGGAACTTATCACGATGATTTTGGCTGGTTGAAAGGTGAGTGAGAGTGTTTGGGTTGAGGTTCTCCATGGTCTACTACGAAGAGTGACACGAAAGTGTCTAAAATGACATGAAAGAGAGAAACAAGCCTGCTATCGAAAGTAGAGTAAAAAAAGTGCAAAACGGAATAAGCACACATTATATAGGTCCGTGAACAAGAGGAAAATTCAAATTTTCATGAACGCCCGATGAGCACAAACTTTGAGGCATAAGATATCACACATACTTTTCATGATTATCACACGAGTTTCTCTCTCTTCAAAATTTGCACAAGGTACGTTTTAAATGCGCTTACACGGATTTTTTTAAAATGAGTTGACAACTTTAATCCAGATTAAGCATAACTAATTGAAATCCTTACACGGCCCTTTTTTGGCCGTTTTTCGCCTTAATGCACAGCTTCAACGCGTCAACCACTAGGCCACGAGGGCTCGGACATGCATGAATGCATTTCCAATTTATTATTGTGTTCATAAAAATATATATATATATATAATCAGAAGTATAAACATGAGGCTGTTTTTGAGTGCTGATCTCAATCTGAAGAAAGCTATGCCATTATCTTCTGTACAATACCAACTTGAAGGTATAATCGGAAGTATAAACCTGAGGTTGTTCCCTTTTTTTTTGAGAGAGTACAATGAATTGGAAATACACACACACACCCAACCTCGTAAGGTAGAGACATTCATCATGAGAGATTCATGGACATGTCTAGCCAACATTTGAACTCAAGACTTCCTCCCACAGCTTCAAGGTGTTAGCCACTAGGTTATGTGGGTTCAGACACCTAAAATTGTTCTTGAATGCCGGTAGAAGACCCATTATGATGGGATTTGAAAATTTCTGAACTCTTCATGCTCTTGTACTTATGAATTTTCTTGCCTCCAGAATTACCCTGAAATTCAGTAAGCATACTGAATTGAAAGGATGTAGCCACCTGAACAATAAAAACCTTTTCAAGGAATACGTCTTATACATGTTCATTATCTGTAAAGACAAAGATTAGAATGTGCTTGGGCAAATCATTGAAACTCCAAAAGAATAATCTATTACGATCACCTATACAGAAAATAAGTGGATTCTGTTCAAGAAAATAGTTCATGTATGATGTCCAACGGAATATTTGTGTTATACCAAGATGAAATTAGATGAAAGAAATGATCCAACCGAGCACATCCTCCATGTAAAAATTAGGATTCAGACTATAAGCTAAATGCCTTCCTTACATTTTATGTGATGCATGTATAAGTCTATGGAGGGTAAATAATCCTAAATAAAGCATGCTACTTAATGAAATCATTCCAATCATAGTCCATGCTAATCCTCTCGAATGATGTTTGTGAACAAAGAACAAAAAGCTAGAAACATGAAAACTTATTGCAGACATGCATAAAATTATTAAAATCTAGATAGTAAGCTTAGTCACGTAGTAATGTAGTCAAATTGATGCATAGTCAATTGAGGAACTTTTTTTTTTGACAAAAAGATCCTTCTAGTAGTAAGAAAAAATGCCCAATGGGCTACAATCCCAATCGAGGACCAAGAGATGGATTCAAGCGGGAACAATCACCTGATACTACAACCCAAAACCAATAAAAACCTATCTCCTAGGGGTGGCAATGTGGGGAGGGAAGAAAAGCTAGGCAGGCACCCGATAGCTCCATCAGACACTATTACCATGAATGATAAAGAAGGGGCCTTTCCTTCATAGCTGATCAGCTCCCAATAAGGGTCTTATGCACTGCTCCAAGGAGATATGTGCAAATCGTGAGTGATCCCAATATACTCGTCATCGATCAGAAGAATCATATCGCTAACCTCGTGCTTGTACTTGGTGAGGCTACAGAGAGAGCCCCAAGCAGTCCCACCCCAAGTGATGGTCTGAGGCCTCACCCACTAGGTAAGAAGTCTCGAGATCCACCACCAAATCTCCTCTGCTAATGGGCAATCCTAGAGACAATGCTACCGTGACTCCAACTGATAGCCACAAACCATACAATTTGGGGCCGGCCTCCAAAGCTCAGGTAGGTGCCAACAACAATGCTCCTCTAAGCAACTAGCCAATAAAAGAGGATAACCCATCGAGACCGCTCAACACCCCAAATTCGATGCCAAAAGGATAAGGTAAACTCCTCTATGATCCAAGCCTACGGCTAGGACTCAATCGTGGTAGGACTCACCGGCTAGAATGGCTGGATGATCCACCACGCTAGCCTAGCAGAGTACTGAAAGAAGGGATAGTGTGGGCCTCCTTCTAGGTGAGAGGATCATGTCATTGCCACTTCCAAGGGTTCCAAAGGAGGTGAGATAATAGACGAGCCTCCTAGACCCAAAGACGCTAACCAGGAAGGGTCGGAATGTCTATCGGGTCAAGACCAACATGCCAATCCTCACCCCACATGCCAACCACTCAAATCTATTGAAAGATATAATCTGAAATGATCTTAGGCTCCACTAGCAAGCTAATCATATGCCCCTCTTTGCCAATCTTGAAGACAAAAGTCCTATCCTAATAGATGCCCTAGGAAAAAAATCAAAACATCAGTCTGAGTAAAGGCCCTAAGCCATGTCCCCCAAGGCTATGGATCAGCCTTAGTCCCCCAACCGCTCGGAATCGTGGCCTTAACATCCCTAATCATTTGGGGCACACCACACATCCCCATACATATGTCCTGCTCTCATGCCTTGGGGAGACTATGAAAGTTGATCTAGTTAGCTACACTACACCCAAGGCCCCTGGAAAACTCCCCCTAGGAAACATGTTGGTGGGAACCAACCACAAACCCTCTCTTCGAGCAGATGCAGGGGGTTCCAAGTAATAGGCTATCATAGCTACTCCTAAACACATGAAACAACAAGCTAAAGAAGAGTAAAAAGTAACTATTCTAAATATCTAAAGATACTACAATCAAACTGGTCCTCAGTATTCCATGAAAAGCTCGTATGCCTCATCTAGATGAATATCCATATGATGTCAGAACTCCAATGCCCACCAGTGGCAGGAGCACAGAGGCCTAGCCTCTAACAAAGAAAATCCTTCTAGGACTTGGGGCTAGGAAGAAGACTTCGAACAATAAACTTGCTTAGTAGGGCTCTACTTTGATTGGAAGGATCAATGATGCCCGTACCACCATGCTCTAAAGGAAGGGTGAGGACGTGCCAAGAAACGTTAGCTTGAGTAGGGATGCTATGTCAACCAAACCATAAAAAATTCCTTATTAGCCATTGTATTTGGCTAATACAAGAACTCAAAAAGATCTAGAAGGAGGTGACATACCACATTGTAGCCAAGAGAACCTATTTGGCCACCACAACTGTTGTATAATTCATGGGTTCAGAAGGTTAAACATATGGATTCTAAAGATTAGAATATGATGCATGTTTGCTTTGGTCTAGCCCTTGAATTATCCTTGGAACATGCCTTGAACCTTTGGGTGAAACCCTTGGTTTTAACCCTTGAGGTATTTATTCATATGAGCTCCCAATTGAATAGTTAGAGCCTTAGGCTTGATTTATCCTACGGGGTGGGAATCTTAGTCTTGGGAGAAGCTTCTCTAGGAGCCACCTTGTGTGTACGTGAGAGAAGAATCTTCATTTGATTTAGAAGGGATGTGACAGACCTTGGGAAATTAGAGGGCATGTGATCACCCTTTGGAAAGTGTCCACATGAGGTACACTTGGTTGGACACTTGGCCAATCTCAAGGACATGCACCCCCTTTGGTTAGAGGTATATATATGGGTGGAGTTGGATGGGTGGATAGGTGCTCTCTCTTAGGAGTGTGGTCTTGATACTTTGATTCTTGGTAGGATACGTTTATTACACAACATTGGTATCAAGAGCTAGGTGACTTCTTTCTTGATTTGAGTGAAACTCCTTCAATGATTACTCTGAGTTTGTGACCATCCATAAGACGAATACGAAGGTCCCAAGTACAGTCGTCGATGCCATCGACTTAGATCTTCGTTTCATAGAGAAAAACTATGTCCATATGACCCCCCCACTAAGCAATGGCATCCTTAGCCATGCCATGCTCGGGAATGGAGACTCTTGATGCATGCATGCGCCCATGGCCTCAAACTAATGCACGTAGAGGTCCAACCACCCGCTCACATGCATTCAGTGTGACCAAGAGAGAGATAGAGCGCAGAGAGTAAATCACGCACAACCCACTGTTGTGAAAATTGTACATTGAATGTTTTAGTTTTATAGACATTAACTTTGTAGCTCCCCTCGTATATGGGATTATTAGAGTCGCCTCTGAGCCATTCAATGGGAGTTTTAGGTCTTTTTGCCATCCTCTTCATGAGTTCTTCCTTATTGATTTAATGCTTTATACTGATCGTGAGAGAGAATGAGATATGCTCACACACGAGAAAGAAAGAGTGGATTGTTTCATTCAAAGAGAGACGAGTTATTTTTATCATACACTAAGTAGAGGGTGTATGTTCAAGTTATATATTCTTGTATACTAGTAATATAGAAGATGTTCCATTTATAGATAAAAACATTTCCATACTTTTGAAGCTTTATTCAAAGCGGCATATTTCTCATATATGATATGGAAAGTATAATCAATCTCATATATTGATATTAGTATGCATTTACGCATCCTTGAAGTTGTTGTAACGATAAATGCATATATGGGCATACAAGTAAGTATAAAGATGCCTATAGAAAGATACTCGAGATTGGAAATTCATGATGGCTCAAGCTTGCAACTTCAAGTATAAAGAACCCAAATGAATATGCCTCGTCATGCAAGAATTAATGGATGGACAAAGCTATATTAGAGGTAAGCACTATTTTTTACATGCTCATTTTCATCTGTTGGTTTCCCATGCTAGAGTAATGCATGAAAAAATGCATTCTAAATGAAGTAGGTGAGGTCCACTATTGGAAACTTAGTAGGCCCATAAGTAATACCACAGGTCCAAGTTCCATAGATCTAGCATCTACAACACAAATTCCAACAATCTTCCAATATTGACAAAACATGAACATACCACACTTTAATCATACAACTGATGAGACAAAGATAGAGAAAGATTAGACAACATGTGTAAAGTGTTATGTAAGCCACTGCTTACTCACACTATCATATATACAAATGTCAATTTACAATGTGGGAGCAAAACTATCAACCACTCTATGTGAACAAAAATAGATGGATGAGTGTATGTACAAGTGTAACAAACATATTCAGATGTATGGACAGAAATCTGAATATATATGAGATGTGTGACCTAATAGGTTTTAGAAGAGTAAATATGAGTGACAGAAAGAGGAAAGATCAGTCTAAAACTGATAATCAACAAATCCTCATATGAACTTAGGCTATGGAAGATCCTAAGTCAGATACGTGTGTGAAAGATCACATACTTACAAAAGTAACAAAGAATGCTAACAAGTTTGCTGTCAAAAATCCTCAAACTCATATGAATATACCTTCTCGAACACCTCATCCAAATATGCATAAAGCATACATGTACTGATTCTCTTGTACCTATGCCGAATAGGACTCCTCCTGATATGGATGCTACTGCCTCCATAAACTCCAAGTAGTACATGTGTGCATAAAGAGAATATGTACCTGAATTCTTAACATAAGATGTAAATCTTATGTTAACCACCATCCAATGTCTTTGAGGTAACCCGAAATCTTCATGTAGAAGACAATCTTCAAATACATCATGTGAATGGCCGATCCATACCACCAAGCTACTAATAGCCTCTCCATAAGCAAGAGTGTGAGCACACTCTTCTTCTCCAAGAAGTACTCCATAGCTACGACTCAACATGCTCCTAGAGTGCACCATGGCTGCCCCATGTGCTAAGAAGCACCACCTCTATTGAGGTAGCAAAGCTCCAAAGCTTCTTGTTGAAACTAGGTGATAGATGCTTTGAACAATGAGCCAAGCTCTTTATATAGTATTTGATTAAGCTCCAAAATTTGAAAAAACTTTGTCCGAAAATCAGGTCGCCTGTTTTGAGAAGCATGATACAAAACAAATCTTCTGCGTTGCGCCGATCTGCTACTAGTAAGAATCAAACATGGGTGCTTTCTTTGAGATGACACTATCCACAACGCCCACGCCTTTTGGTGTATGAGAGCTACACAAGAGTAGCTACACATGCTGTATAAATTAGATAATTACAACCATTGTAGAAATTGTTTTCCAACAATCCCCCCTGCAATGTCACAATGGTACAAACTAGACTAGATCTGCAAACTTCATTCATCTGCAAACTGTCATAAGCTTGAAGCTTGTACTCCCGAAATTAATCTTCAAACCTTTTCTTCAAAAGTCTTCTTCAAAACTGAATTTGATTTTCCTTCAATCTTCAAAAACCTGAACTTTGCTGAATATGAACTATAATACTTGAGAAAATATGCAAACTAGATATCCAATAGTGTTCACATCAAGCAATCATTGCTTTACAACAAATGTAGCAAGTAATGACTCTGATCCTGCTATCTCTTGTCTTCTCAAACCTGAAAATATGCACTAGGATCCATATATTTGCATTTACCTTATGAAAGTTTTCTCAACATACTTATGTTGTGTCATGTAAATACACTAAACAAAATCAAGAACTAAATCCTGGAACCTGAGACTGACAACTCACAACTTAGTGTATTATGAACACTGCTAGTTCATCTCTAACTGTACTCCAAGTCAAGTCAACTCAACTCAACTCATGAGTCTCATAAAAAAATCTATGATGTCATCATGTCTTCATCCTTTTTCAATCTGTAAATCCTTCATACCTCATTCCTTCAGAATCTGGTATAAACATAAATGTGCACACTTCTCAAACATACCTCTCTGAAATATCAAGCTTCTCTTCAATAGAACTCTCGAACCTTCTCCTGAACAGGAACATCCTAATAGGAACTTTCTCCATACATTCTTCTTCTTCCTTCTTCTTTCAAAGCTAGAACATAAAGAGAACCTGACAAAGGAAATATAGGAATACCTAAAATAGGAATACCTATAGGTATGACTCTGTATTCTTTCATATATCGCTGAAAATAAGTCTTCATGTTTCATCACCCCCTGGATGATTTAATGCTAGTATCCAGAATTCTTCAAGTTATATCAGACTTTATGAAATCTGGAACGTCTTCCTTCTTTCAACAAATCTGATCTTCAGTGATCAATACCTGTATCTGAATCAAAATCTTTGAACCCTTTTTATTAGCACTGTGCAGTTGCTAATAGCTTCCACTATTTCTTCCTCAGCTTTCCATATTAAAGAATAAGGTTATCTGATCTATTACATGATCACAAAAAACCTTACTGAAATCATTTTAGGATCCCTAATCTTCTGCAACATAACAAGTATCTTCTTTTATTTCTCTACAACACAAATCTGATAGAATCTGAATCTTTGACTTACTTCTTCCAATGCTAAGAACTTTACAAATAAAGGATAGACAACTGACTCATAAATACTCAAGATCTTTCATGATCATTCAAGATCATCCAAGATCATACAAGACCAATGATCTCTCCAACAAAACCTGTATAGAATTTGCTCTCATCAAACCTTCAAGACTGAATATTTGATTTGCTACCTGAATGTCTCCAAGTTTCCATGCTTCTCACAAAGTTGTAAAACCTTTCTTCAAAAAAATCCTTCCCAAGAATATGCAACTCCTACTTGAAACATAAGTGGATAAACTCTCACCTTGAGAACTCCAAAAGCTATAAGTTGATACTTCATATCTTCATATTCTACCCGAGTGAAATGTGATAGTACCTGCTTGACTTTCTTTTGGCTAACTCCACTTCTCAATCAAGTGATAGGATGTGATGGAACACCTTTTTTAATACAAGCATGTATCCAAAAATCTAGACAATCATAGAAAGTAGATCCTCCAATTGACTAGTACATCAAAAAATCTGAAATTTTTGAAGTTTTCTAAAAATACTGAATATGAGGTAACCTTTCCAAACACAAAACCTCAACCCAAGTCTTCAACATGTGCTACAAAAAACTCTTTTACCTCAAGAGTTAGATAAAGAAGAAATATACTGCTCTGCAACTTGTCATATACCAAGTAGCTTTGTATTGACACTCCAAGAATTCTTTGAGGGAACATATCAGCTGCTTGCTCAAAAGCTTTAACTAAAACATAACTCACACACATATGAGTCAAAACATATATCTGCTACTTTTCTTTCTCTCAATGCAATTCTTTGTCAAATCTACTAAATCATGATCAAGTATCATGCAAAACAAGAAACTGCTTCTTCTTTAAACTATCTTTTTCACAAGATGTTCTCGTAGACTTGTCTTTGGATGTAGAGGATAAAGTAGGAAACGTATATGGAAAATATGAGAGAGAAGGAAGTCTTACTTTCTTTTGGAAATATTTGACTTTCTTCTTTTGCATCTTTCTTCCACCTGATGATGTCAACATCTTCAATCTTCTCTTCCATACCTTTTGTTCTCTTCATCTTGAAGTAGCAAGTACTCTTGACTTCTTCAAATGAACTTTTTCTCTTCCTCTAGTGCTAAGAGTAAGAGACAAAACAAACATGGTATACAAATGGAAGTGAATATAGAATCATTTTTTACCATCTCCTCATGTCTTTGAATCAAAAATTCTATTTCAAATGACTGATATGACTGAATTCACCAACCTTTTGTCTGAATGATGAATTACATTTCTAGAGTTACCTCTCTAGATCAAATTATGTACCTGGATATCCAACCAACTTACAACAGAAAATTGGCTGAAATATAAAACTCATCCGATAAGCTTTCTTTCCATGAAAGAGATCTCTCAAAACTCTCTAGAAAAACTTTAGATACCTGTTTTGATATAGCCTTTAACTTTCAAGTAATGAAAGTGTATAAAAGCACTCCTTGAATCCTTCAAATCTCTTAAGACATGACCTGCAAATGATAATCTGATAGTAAAAACTGATACCTCTGATTTGATGTTGATCTTATTCCTTCATTTTCTCCAAACCATTGCTCTTCCATGAATTTGAAGTAGCCTTCTCTTCATCAATTCTTGGTCTCCAAACAATACTTCTGTAAAGTATTTTCATACTCTTCCAAAAGTATTCGGCTGCTAACAGATCATCAACTTCATACTCCACACTGATGAAAAGACATGTGATTGAATTGTCTAATTCTCAAATCCCTACTCATCTAGATTAGGTGTGTATGTCAAATGTTAGAAGATTCTCTTAAATCATATGTTGTAAACCTGGAATTCTGGGAATGTGGGAATCTGAGAGCCTAAATGCTCTGATATCAAAACCCTAAAGCTCTGATACCAAATGTTGGAAATTTAGTAGGCCCATAACCAATACCATAGGTCCAAGTTCCATAGATCCAGCATCTACAACACAGATTCCAACAATCTTCCAATATTGACAAAACATGAACATACCACACTTTAATCATACAAATGATGAGACAAAGATAGAGAAAGATTAGACATGTGTAAAGTGTTATGTAAGCCACTGCGTACTCACACTATCATATATACAAATGTCAATTTACAATGTGGGAGCAAAACTATCAACCACTCTATGTGAACAGAAATAGATAGATGAGTGTATGTAAAAATGTAATAAACATATTTAGATGTATGGACATAAATCTGAATATATATGAGATGTGTGACCTAATAGGTTGTAGAAGAGTAAATATGAGTGACAGAAAGAGGAAATATCAGTCTAAAACTGATAATCAGCAAACCCTCATATGAACTTAGGCCATGGAAGATCCTAAGTCAGATACGTGTGTGAAAGATCACATACTTACAAAAGTAGCAAAGAATGCTAACAAGTTTGCTGTTAGAAATCCTCAAACTCATATGAATATACCTTCTCGAACACCTCATCCAAATATACATAAAGCATACATGTACTGATTCTCTTGTATCTATGCCAAATAGGACTCCTCCTGATATGGATGCTACTGCCTCCATAAACTCCAAGTAGTACCTGTGTGCATAAAGAGAATATGTACCTGAATTCTTAACATAACATGTAAATCTTATGTTAAGTGCCATCCAATGTCTTTGAAGTAACCTGAAATCTTCATGTCGAAGACAATCTTCAAATACATCATGTGAATGACCGATCCACACCACCAGCTGCTAATAGCCTCTCCATAAGCAAGAGTGTGAGAACACTCTTCTTCTCCAAGCAGTACTCCATAGCTGCTCCTCAACATGCTCCTAGAGTGCACCATGGCTGCAACTTGCCCGATGTGCTAAGAAGCACGACCTCTATTGAGGTAGCAAAGCTCCAAAGCTTGTTGTTGAAACTAGGTGATGGATGCTTTGAACAATGAGCCAAACTCTTTATATAGTATTTGATTAAGCTCCAAAAGCCGTTCCAAAAGCACAATTCTTAAAGCTAAACGCAGAAGCGATCGCTACGTGATTTGAAAAAACTCCGTCCAAGAATCACGTCGCCTGTTTTGAAAAGCATGATAAAAAACAAATCTTCCATCCTGCACCGATCTGCTGCAGGTAAGAATCGAACTTGGGCACTTTCTTTGAGATGACACTATACTATCCACAACGCCCATGCCTTTTGGTGTATGAGAGCTACAGAAGAGTAGCTACACATGCTCTATAAACTAGATAATTACAACCATTGTAGACATTGTTTTCCAACATCCACATGCACTTAAAATGATGCATGAATTTACGTATTTAAGTGCCACAGTTAAGGCATAGAAGAATAGACAAGAATTTTTCATTAATACAGAACACACTCACCACATGAAAGTTGTTACAAAATGTACATGGAATGTCCATCTACCATGGCATGAACTTGAATGGAAAATAGAAGCATGCAATCAATATATCTTTTTGCACTTAAATGGAGTTCCATGTGTGAATTGCATGCATGCTTTAAAGAGGGGCTCAATCTTTGGACCTTATGCATGCTAAACACCTTCAAGAAAAGATGTATATGTTTGGCATACACTATGCATGCATGGATTGAATCACATATGCATGGGTTGATTGGACATGAGAGAGAAATAAGTTCAATAAGCTTAAGATTTAAACTAGGAAATGACTTCTTTATGTGAAGTCAAAAGCATAAAAGCCTAATGGTATATTGATGTTATGTAAATCAATAGCCATTAACTTTTATGCTTTTTATATGTTGGCTTTATCCAAAAGCCAACAAAATTTTTTATACATATAAAAATCTTAAGCTTCAAGTCCTACTTATGGACCTTGAAGTTCCATAATACCCATGGCATGCTTGATTAGCAAGGCCAAGGACTTAGGATACAAACTAAGCAATGTTAACCATAAGATAGTGGTAATAAGAAATTGGATTGAAAGACATCCAAAAGAGAAATGAGAAGCCTATGTGAGACCCTACACACATAGGATGATTTTTCATTCTGAACGATGTTAAGAACTTCATAGGAACTTCAACACCTGATCATTGAGGACAATGATTACACTTAAAGGGGGGAAGAGAATGTCGTAAAATGACATAATAGGGAAAAAAATGGTTGAACCATTTCACCCTTTTGAAGTGTTCACTTCTTCCCCAATAAGTTTCTTTCTTTATTGACAATAGGTATGATCCACTTGGAACTTTAAAAGAGTTAGGAGTACTTTTGGAGAAAAAGAAAACTAAAGGGTTGTAAGATACCCTAAAAAACCTCTAATCCAAAATGTGCTCTATGAGCAAGAAGCAATTTACCAATATGATTAAAGAGGTAACCATTTAGCCAAGCTTACAATTAACTACATCCTTTGAAACAGATGCATACATAAATAAAGATAACTTTTATTGTGTCAAATGCATACATCCTTCTATTATCAAATGACATAAATAAAGATAACTTTGATTGTGTCAGATTAAAAGAAATAGTTATATGAAGGCTTAGTCTTCAAAGTCTTATCAAGAACAAATGAGGACTTGGTAAGAGGACAACTTACAAAACTTTTGGTGGTACTCTAAGGAAAAAAGTCTCCATGGTAAGACTAAGATGTTCAAAAACTTAAGTAATCCTTAAGTAAGAGCTAAAATTGTCTACACTAAAGGTGAGATTGTAAACTGGATGGTATGGGACATCTAGGTTTACAATATCACTTAGGTGGGTTCAGTGGTATGGGACACTAAACTTACGGATAATGTAAGCTTAAGCTCAAGGATATTTGAGAGTTTTTTCAATTAAGGATTTAACATAAATGAACCTCCCATTTGGATAGGAAATTAAAAGAACATCAATTTCTTGCAATTTTCAAGGACGAAAACTTCTTAAAAGGGGGGAAGAAAGATATCATCAATATGATACTTCCAAGAAAAATATATTCCTTAACTCTTTCATGAAAGTTAAGGAGTACATTGGATGTCCAAGTACCTAAGTGTGTTTGAGTTAAATCTCAAATAAAATAAAGAACCAAATATGCAAGAAGGGAATTCATTAAAGAATTCCAATTTGGCAAGTAAACTAAGGTAAGCTAGCCAAATACTTATTTAGAGTAGGGTATTTGAGAATGGATAAAGATGGGTCCAAAGTTTGGATCAGTAAGCATGACAACTTGCTTAAGTCAAAAGGGTGACATATAATTGTTAATCCCAATAGTTAATGGTTTGAAGAACATCAACATGATGTTGAATACTTAAGCAAAGATATAAACTCATGAATGTATGAGTTAAAGATCCCAAGAAAATCCCATGGGTAAATATCATTGAAAAAGGGATCTAAAGGAGAAAAGACTTGATCTTATCTCATATTAAATTAGCTAGAGGAATTTTGAGAAAGCGAGGTGACCTAACGTGGTCAAATATATCAAACCCTTTATGGTTGGATAATCCAAGTCGCCTACATTGGTAAAAAAGGTCAAAACCTTTTATAGTTTGTTACCAATGGAAGTTCAAAGGTCAACCTAAAGAGACCTTTGGATTAATTGGCATTAGATTTAGAAATCTTAGTCTTTGCTCTCATGAATATGATGCCAAGAAGTTCCAAATTCATGTTCATAGGAAATAAGTAGAGAGCATTGAAAAGGACAAAAAAATGTGGAACATTAAGGATATTATTCTATGGATTCGAGAAAGAAGTTACTGGTATGGGACATTGAGAACTAACTCCGATTGAGAATTTTCTCTCATGGCCAAAGAGAAAAGATGCTCAAGATCCAATAGAAAACATCAAGATAGGCTTTAGAGGTAAGAACAATAAGATTTAGGTCTTAGGTTCATTACAAGATATAGAAACATATCTCTAGAACCAATTAAATACACCTAGTTGTATGTACAAAAGGGTAAATGGAATGAACATGACATTTACCCTAGAAAAAGGCTATCCTTTATCCTCTCAAGCTAGATGCATTCTTTTACTAGAATGCATAGCCAATTTTATATGATACAATAAAATAAGTAAGGGGGTAAAGATTTTTGGGAGTTTACCAAGTTAAACTCCAAAAGCAAAAAGCTTGTTTAAAGTCAATCGTATTCAAGTACAAGATTTTCCTTTGATTCTTTTGTGAGAGCAAGTGATTTAAGAATGTTCATCAAGTTCTTAGCAAGATCCAAGATATGATGCCTAGAAAGAGGTATATTTATCGCAAGATCTTGGAACCAAAACCAAAACTTGAGTCATTTAACTCCATCCAATAAATAGAAGATCTAGAAGCTATCTTGATGGATTGAATTAAGTATCATTCCTCAATTATTTGAGTATGTGAAGGAATTGGTTTAGTAAGCTTTGTTTCTCTTTGCAAAGCATTCGTGGCCTTTGAGTTTAGTATACATAACTATCTTGAGTATGAACCATGTCGGTTCAAGATAGTTAATACTAATTCTTGCTGGAAAGAACCAGCTAATAAATAACAGGGAAGAGACCCAAGAGAATGGCCTACCAGAGAATTCCATTCCTAAAGCCATCTTTGGATCAGTCTTGAATGTTAAAAGATCTTCCAAAAGTATTAAACTCTACTTTGAGACTTAATTTATTGGAAATCAAAGATGATCAAGATAGGGATCCACTGGTAGACATGAACTTTCAAAATTGGATATATTTTCCTTCGAAATAAATGAATGTTATTTTTCAAAAAAACCTGGATAATTGAAATAAGTCCATCTAAGTTGCCAATGAATGAGAAGATAGTATTTCTCCTCATTTTATTGAGCATGGTTTGGCAGGGACTCACTAGACTCACTTTGCTTAGTTCATATCTTTATGTAAGTCCTATCAAGTACAAATAAAGTATACTTGTATTTCAAAAAGGAATTTAAAAGAATAAGTTAAGTTCAGAACATCTGAAGATTCCTCTCCTTTCTATTGAAAGTGAAAGACGAATCTAAATTTTGGCCCTTTCAAGATAGAGATTGGATCTCTATTGCATACTCCTAAGAAATATACATTTCTAGGGAAGTACAAAGTGTACTGAAATGTATTATTTTATGGAGCTCAAAGTGTGTGAAAGTGCCAAAAGAAAAGGACAACCAAAGTGTTGGCAGCAGTCAGGGAACCGAAGGAGCCACAAGACGAAGAGAGTCAGAGCGAAGGGACAGCACAAGCAGACATGGCAGTCAAAGAAGATCTGGCAAGTAGGCCATCTAAATTTTTCAGACATCAAGGAGTTGAGCACACAAGAAGAAAGAGCAAGTAGGGAGCTCAAAGGTATGTATGACAAATCAATAGAGAAAATCCCTACACAAATAGTGATTTTCATCACTAAAAACCATTGTAAATATCATTTCGTATTTTTGTAGCTCCATTTTGTGCAAGCCAAGGAGTCCTTGAGCTTGAGGAGCTTTAGAAGTATCTACCTGCCAATTTTCATATTTTTTAGATCTCGTTTGAGCCCTCTAATAAGCCCTGGAACCTAATTTTTAACTAGGCCGGACACTAGGTTTGAACAGGATTATTAGATAGGGTTTCTAGAAGCTAACCATACCCGAGGTAGGAAAACTGAGGGATCCTTGGGATTGTTTTTTATAAAGGGCAAGAGATAAGTTGGTCAGTAAGTCACATGCATGAAAGTGGTCTAGTCTGTCATTTGAATTTAAGTCTGGAGCTAATCTTGGGACTGATGCAGGTCTATTGAGAAGCAATTGAGCGCGTCCAAGCAAGGGCTTTGTGCAAGCTGGAGAATCAACTTCTCGAGCACTAAAGAGCAAGGATCAGCAAGAAAGGTCGGAATACTCTCAATTCCCCTTCGTCAATTCCTAGCTTAGGCTAAGAACGACTAGAGGTAGGAGTAAGTCAAGGCGACGATAGGCAATTATCAAGTTGAAGCAGACCTAAACTCTCAAGTTCAAGGACATAATCTTTGTACTGTCAAGAACTTTAAAGGAAAAGAACTTAACGTGGAACGATCAACTTTAAGTGCGGAACTACACTCAAATATACCTTACGACGTGATATCAGACAAGAATTTTAACACGGGAATCAACTAAAAAGAATCAAGTAACTGATACAAAAGGACTCTGCAATGAGGTTGTACTTGGGCAAATTTGGGCTATTCAATTAGGCTTATGAACCTTAGATCAGGGCGACATCTAGTAAGGGATAGACAAAGCCTTAGGTCTTCAGAGGCTAGTGTCAACCACACTGCTAGGTCGTGGGCCCAGCAGTTGAGCCACCACTCATACTACCCAAGTTCTGAGACTAGTGAATCCGAGATGTCTCAAGGTATGGAGAGACTTACAGGAAGTTCAGGAGTGCCATACTTGCACAGGGTAGAAGGCCCGTACAAGACGCAGCTAGAATACCTTAGGACCAACCGATTAGGTGCTAGCATCTATGAGGACGGCCTAGGAAGATCTGTGGTCCAGATTAAAAACCCTGACCAATCCATAGGATTAGAGCACCCAGCTGTCAAGTTTGAAAACGGAGCATACTTGGACAAAGAAGGAACCATATACGTAGTCACCAGTCACCCAGATAGGACGGACGAATTTGGAAATGTGATCCCAGAAGCGGACTTAGGTGACCTAGAGCAAGGAAACATGGGTACAGAACCTAGAACCCCTCGAGGCAAATCGGTTCTCACTAGGATTATCACACCAGAGTGGATTCCCCAGGATACCTATAGATTTGCTCCTCAATCGAGAAACTGATGAAGCCTTTTGGAGGTATAAATCTGATCAGCCAACTGATATAGGAACAATCATGATCTATGAGTTTAAGGATCCTGATAGCCCAGGCAGCGTGACCTACTTAGATCACGTTTCAGAGAGGATCTTTGTGGTTACAGAACATGATAGACATGCTTACACTTGGAAGGGTGAATTCGTTTTCCCCCAACCAAGATCGAATGTGTCCTATGGTCACCCTGGTGCTGGAACATCCCAAGCTCATGGAATTCAAAGAGACAGGAGTAGAGATAGGCCAGAAGTAAGCTTTGCCAACCCAGGGGGCAGAGAAAGAACGAGAATGGAAACGAATAGAGTAGAACCTGAGATGCTTAGAGCTCACAAGAATCAAAGAAATGCGGATGAGTTCCCTCTACCACAACCTAGAGAGCACACAAGGACTTTGAGACCGACTCAGCTAGTTAAGTCCATGAAGAACTACTTCGATGGCACTGGAGATCCATACGATCATGTGGCTGAGTTTAGACAAGTCCTGAGAGCTGAACAAGTGGAGGATCTATTCACGCAGTACAATGCCTTTGGTCTAACCCTTAGGAACACTGCCCTGACATGGTTTCAGCCACTAAACGAGAGGCAGTTCAGGAGCATAGACCAACTCCTAGAGGCTTTCATTATTGAATTCTCTAAGAGTGGCATAAGACATAATACCTCCTCACTGATTCACAGTTTCAAGCAGACCCCGCAAGAGACCGTGAGACTTGCAGGAAGGAGATTTAGGCAATATCTTGAAAGATGCCCTGTCCCTGAGCTACCCACACCGGCTAAGCAAGTGGCTTTATTCTTGGATGGATTGCTAAGTACCAAATTAAGATCATATGTGTACTTGAAGGACCCTAGGACCATAGAAGAGTGTGTACGCATGTGTATTGACATTGAGGATAACCTAGGGGAGGAGTTAGAGCTTTCCAAGATATACAAAGATTCAGATAGTGCCTCTAGCCTCTCTTCCACGCAATCCACATCAATTGAGGAACTTGCAGAGAAAGTTGCTCAGAAACTAGGTGTCTCTAGTAAACAAATCCCAAGGTTCGCCCCTGTAAAAAGATGCTATAATTGTGGAGGCGACCATATGGCAAATGTCTGTCCCATTATGGCTCAACCCCAAGTAAATCCTAGTGGCCAATACTGCACCATAGAACAGAGATACACAAATCACACAGCGCAAGATTGCCCATACAACAAGCAAGCAGTTAGGCAAACCTACCCTCAGACATACCCTCAACAAGGAAGATATCAGAACCAATATCCACCACAACAGTATGCTAGGCCTCAACAAACCTACCAACCCTACCAAAACCAACTGAGACCCCAGCCAGTGCTAGCACAGCAACCACCTGCTCCTACTAATGTGATCCCAGTAAAATATGCAGCTGCAGAAGAGAACCTGAATAGAGCTATAGTCCCTGTAACATCATTGCTTTCTGAAAGTGACCCGAGTGACCATAGCTTTGATTCTACACATGTTGATAGCCCCCAGGCCTACTACATGCAGTCTCTTGAGCATGGTGAGTCTTACTATAGTGAAGAGCCAAATGAACCTAGTTGGGAGTCAAATTACACAAACGTCATGTATGCAAACCCCAACCCTAGGCCTCAACCTAAGCAAGTAAGACCCCCATTCCCTAAAGGACCATGCTACAGATGTCAGGGAGATCATCTCATTCGTGATTGTCCCTTACCTCCACCTATGCAACCCCAGTCAGTAACAATTCAAGGCTTTTGCCAAGAGTGTGGAAAGGAGCATCTCTTGCGAGACTGCCCTAAGAATCCTAATAATATGCCAAAAATCACTCCTATTAATGTTATTGGGTTAGTGGTAGATTCCAGAGGAAGTGTCACTTCCACTGCACCCGTACAGGTAGTCACTAGAGCTCAAGTAGTGCAACAAAACCAAGGAGTAAGCCAGGAAAAGAGCCCAGACGCTAGCGATACTGATAGCCAAAATAAGAAGAGAACAAGAGCTTGGAGAGATAGCCGTGAACGTATGAAAAGGCAATGGGCAAAGAAGATGAGTGAACTTGAGGAAAGTCTACGAGAAACCAAGGCCAAAATCATAGAGATCACATCTCAACCGCACTCTCACACATTCCCACCACTACCATCCCCATCACCTTCCATCCCTCCACCCTCTAATACACCCCACGTAACCCACCCACCACCCCAAGCAGGATCAGTATTAGCTGATCCCACTCCTGAAGACATAGACATGATGCTTAAAGCATATCAGGCCAGAATCCAAGAAGGGCCAAATGTCACGGATCATGACAAGTGCTACCCTAGAGCTGACCTAGAGATAGAAAGAACCAAGCTTTGCGTGAAAATGGTCGCATTGGCTCAGACTATATTTGAAGCCAGTTGCCTTTTCAATTACTCGGGCTCAGCCAAGAGGCAATTACACTTGGATGGACTTCTAGAGAAGTTAGAGGGCATAATTGCAAGATCTGCCAAGGAAGAAAAAAATCAAGAAAGAGATAAAGCAAGCAAAAACATGACCCATCCCCCATCGAAAGCTTATGTGCCCAATTCCACTGAACCAGACAACCCCCCCTCCCTAGAAAGAATAGAGAATCTAATGGCACAATCACAAAAGGAACTCGCCCCTCAACACCATGACAAGGCTAGTGAAAGAGCAGGTCTTCCTACCCAAAAAGCCTATGTGCTTGAGGCCTACGTGCCTAACTCTACGGAGCCAGACACCTCTTCTTCTATGAATCAATACACACCAGAATTCTTGCGAGAGATTCAAGAAGAGAAATGGGCTAAAGAGAGTGAAGTTCCTCCTCCCATTGAACTGGTGGATGACACACACGATCAATTCCCACAAGACCTTCCTTCCATTTATGGAGAGCAGGAGAGTGCCCAATCTCAAGAAAGATTAGACTTCGAGTCTAATTCTTTACAAGAACTACCCCATTTCACAGGCCCATGGGAAGCAAAGTCCACCTGTATGAGAGCACCTACAGTCATGGTAAGAAACGAAGATTCAGTCATACCTAGGAACACAGAGGTAGTGAAGAACACCAAAGTGCAGCGCAATCTCACTTTGGAAGAGCTGCTTAAGGTTAGACCAGAAGTGTGGAAACATGTAGCCACTCAAGTGCCCGAGATAGCAAAACCTCGTTCCCAGGTAGGATCACATAGGACAGTGCCAGAGATACCCTTGGATAAGATAGGAGACATGTGTGAAGGTGAAGAAGGGAACACCTATCTTCCCATTACCTACCAGGGGTACACCACCAAGGCAATTTTGGACTCAGGTGCAGGAGTTGCAATTGCCACCACTTCCCTATGGAAGCGTTGGGGCAAGCCAGCACTCAGGCCAACGAGAATGAAATTGCAAATGGCCGATGGTCACATAGAGCGACCCTTAGGATTGCTAGAAGGAATAACTCTCACCACCTGTGGTGTCGAGTTCGAGCATACCTTTGCTATATGTGATTTTAGCAAGAACCATGCCTATGAAATGATCTTGGGACGACCCTTTATGCGACAGTTGCAAGTGGTACAGGATTGGGGAACCAATTCTTTGTACCTGCAGCACTTAGGTGTTACGACCAAAGTCAATCTCAAGGATTACTCTCATAGAGATGTCCCTCCTATCCAATGGAACCCCATCCATAGAGCCAAAGATGATATGGAATCGGTGCATTCCATAGGATCAGGATCCTCATGGATGCATGAAGACACTCACTTATGGATGTGCAAAGTAGCAGTAGAAGAAGAGAAGAGAGAAAAGGCCAGAGAAATAGGTGCAAACGAAACACATAGACCCATTCAAGACCCAGCCTATGCACCGGTAGTCTTTCCTGACGAGGAATTTGAACCCCACGGCTGGGCAGAAATCCTAGCAACAATGGATGTAGCCATCAATGAAGAACAATGGACACCTCACTGTGATGAGGATGGCTATGACATTTCAGTCTTCTCCATAGAGCCAATCATGGGAGAGGCAGTTCTAGAAGAATGCGAACCTAGCCCTGATGCATTTGAGGATGCAAGTGACTCCGATCTAGAGTCAATCATTATGGACCCACCTTTTGCATCAGATGAAGAATACTTCCATGAAGTAGAATTTCAACCCCAGAGGCATGGAGAGCTTACAAATGATGTAAGATTAGCCACACATTTGACCCCGAAGGAAGAAGGAAAGAAACGAAAGAAGAGAGAAGTCTCACCAGAAGAGGAAGAATCTTTGTTTGAGATCCCAGAAAATTTTAAGAAGTATGAGATAGACGACAGGAGAGTCATGATAAGAATGCCTAAACAAGAGGCACAATCAGGAGAGGCCTATGATAACAAAGAAACCACCAAGAAAATAGTAGTGGCCCTAGAAGAAGGAGAGGAGAGATGCACGTACATAGGCCATGACCTAACATAGTAAGAAGAGCATGCGTTAATAGCCTTGCTAAGAGAATACAGAGATGTATTCGCTTGGAGTTACAAGGATTTGAAAGGTGTTGACCCTGACATATGCTCACACACTATCCCCATGACCTCAGATGCTAAACCCTCTAAACAAAAGCCCTATACATATAACGATAATTACGCTGCCAAGATCAAAGAGGAGATAGATAGATTGGTTGAAGCTGGATTTATCTATGAAATTGAGCACACTGAGTGGGTATCCTCCATCGTAGTGGTGCCCAAGAAGAATGGCAAGCTGCGTGTATGCATTAACTTGAAGAAGGTCAATGCAGCCACAATTCGAGATAACTATCCGCTTCCCATCACAGAACATCTCTTAGAAAGAGTAGCAGGCAAGGAAGTGTACAGCTTCCTCGATGGATTTTCGGGCTACAATCAAGTAGCCATAGCTCCAGAAGATCAGCATAAGATAGCTTTTGCCACAGAGTGGGGTATATTTGCCTTTCGTGTAATGCCATTTGGGCTTACCAATGCACCAACTACCTTCCAGAGACTAATGTGCCATGTATTTAAGGAGTTCCTAAGGAAGAATTTAGAAGTCTATGTTGATGACCTTTGTGCTCATTCCAACATCAGACAAACCCATATTCCTGAACTGAGACAAATCTTTGACAAATGTAGAGAATATCAAGTGTGCCTAAACCCAAAAAAGTGCGTTTTCATGGTCAGACAAGGCAAGATTCTAGGGCACATAGTGTCAAAGAATGGCATATCTACTGACAAAGAGAAAGTGAGAGCCATAGCAGAGCTACCTAGGCCAAGGAATGTCAAGGAAGTACAAGCTTTCATGGGACATTGTGGTTACTACCGCCGATTCATTCACATGTATGCTGTCATTGCAAAGCCCATGTACGGACTTCTGACAAACTTTGAGTGGACTTAGGAATGTGAGAATTCCTTCAATGAGCTTAAACGGCGATTATGTTCAGCACCAATCTTAACCACACCGGATTGGAATAAGCCTTTCCATGTTCATGTGGATGCATCCAATTATGCCATTGGATGTGTGCTTGCACAACCTACTGGTGAAGGTAATATGGATCTTCCAATTGCCTATGCTAGTCGACAATTGAATGCAGCTGAACGAAATTATACCACTACTGAGAGAGAAGGCTTAGGCATGATATATGCAGTTAAGAAATTTAGACACTATTTGCTTGCAAATAAGTTTAAATTTTTTACTGATCATCAGGCATTGCTATACCTCGTAAACAAGCCATGCAATACAGGAAGATTAGTAAGATGGTTTCTCTTGCTAATGGAATATGATTTTGAGGTTGTGGTAAGGAAAGGGAAGACTCATTTGAGAGCAGATCACCTTTCTAGGCTCACATCGGGAGAAGCCCCACAAGGAGTATCAGATGATCTTCCTGATGCTTACTTGTTTAATTTGGAAGTAATACCTCAGTGGGCTAAGCCATTAGTGCCAGTATTGACATACGGACCTAACCATCCAGTAATAAACACGCAGGATAGAGAGGTAGTAAAAACCCAAAAGTATCACATCATGGCAGGAAGTATGTACAAGCACACAGATCAAGGAATCTTGGCTTGTTTGTGTAGAAGAGGACGAGTACACTAAATGGTTGCATTCAGCACATGTAGGTGCATTAGAGCAACACTACTCAAAGCAGCAAACCTTACAGACACTAAGGAGACTAGGAGTACATTGGCCAACTATGGAAGCTGATGTCCAAAAGTTGTGCAAGGAATGCCCAATCTGCTGCACTAAACCACCTGTGGAACATGCCACTCTTTATCAAGTGTCCATAGTGCCAGATTGGAGTGAACCACTAGTATCCTTCCTGAGGACGAAAACATTCCCTCCAGACATGACTCTGGCTAGGAAAAGGAGTTTAGAACAAGAAGCCTAGGATTACTCACTTATTGGTGATAATCTATACAAACGTGGTAAAGACGGTTACCTGAGACTATGTGTCCATGAGAGTGAGTATCTCAAGATCTTGGACACTGCTCACCAAGGTGTAGCAGGAGGACACTTTGGACCAGATCGGGTGATCAAGGCAATACTATTTGCGGGCTTCTGGTGGCCGACCCTTCACATGGATGCACATACCTATGTGAAACGCTGTGATGTCTGTCAGAGAACTCAATATCCTATACGTAAAGATGAGATGCCACTGAAACCTATGATGGGTGGACGTGCATTCTCTAAGTGGGGAATAGACTTCGTAGGTCCTATTAATCCCCCAGCTAAGGGTTCCCATGCAGAATATATCATTGTTGCGACAGACTATCTAACAAAGTGGGTAGAGGTAAAAGCCACAACGAAGAACGATGCTCAAACAACAACTAAGTTTTTATTTGAGAATGTATTCACTAGATACGGGCTACCCATAGAGCTAATTAGCGATAGAGGCACTCACTTCTTGAATGAAGTTATTGAAAATCTGCTCCACGAATTTTTGGTAGTACATAAGAAGTCTGCCCCCTATCACCCTCAAGCTAATGGCCAGGCTGAGAGCACCAATAAGATCTTATGCAATGTATTGACGAAATTAGTAAACAATAAACGCTCTGATTGGGACAAATAACTACACCATGCTGTTTGGGGATACCGAGTCGCATACAAAACGGTACTCCAAGCCACCCCCTTTCAGATGGTATTTGGCCAAAACGTCGTGCTACCTTTGGACTTCTTAATACCTACATTGAAAGTAGCACAAGAACACGAATGGACGGGTCATGAACTATCCTCTAGACTTTTTGACCTTGAACGATTAGGAGAAACAAGTCTGAGGGCAGCTGCAGGGATATATGCAGCAAAGAAACGACAGAAGGCATACTTTGATGCCCACGTTAAGGATAAAGGTTTAAAGGCAGGCGACTTAGTTTTAGTCTAAACATTGAAGCAACATGCGAGGAAACTGGAGAAGAGAGGCTACGGACCCATGATCATTAACAGAATCTCAACAAGGAGGACCTCACTGAACCCCTTGTCTTGGGTCAAGACTGGATCTATGACCAAGCAGTCAACTTAAACCTAAGAAGTGGACTTCTTCAGGTATGGGTGAATCAAACTAGAATTACAATTGAGTTAAATAATGGAGCACTCAAGGAACTAGAAAAGGCACGAACTCCTGGTCCCTCCAGGGATACACATGAAATTGACCATGCTGTTCTTGTCCAAGGCTATGTCATGCAGAAGAATGAAGATCTCAAAAAAGGAGTCAGAACCACAATGGAACTCCCTTCTTTTCCAAAGGCCAGAAGGAGGCAGCAACTAAGGGCAGATCAATCACTGAAGACTCTCCAGGCGAGAGACCAAAAGAATGCGCGAAGCAGAACAACTCAGCCGATGAAACAAATGTGGGTGCGAAAAGGCGAGCTGCCGACTGTAACCAAGTCGCAACAATGGTCTCAACTTCCTATTAGTAATCCACGACTTGATACTAATAAGAAAACTCCTAAAACCTCTGTTGAGAAAGTGAAATCTATTTGGGTACCCAAGAAGTTGATGAAGGCTAGGCCACAATCAAGACAAATTTGGGTGCCTAAGGCTTACTTGCAGGCTCAAATATCTATCCAAACACCACCCCCTGTACAACATGGTCCATCTCCTCTCACCTATGATACTCATTCTTATACTTCACACACAAACACACATTCACCTGTAAGCACGAGAAGAATCATGTGGAAATAGATCCCTAAAAAGCCTCATTTCCAAGCCCATACCCTCACTGTGCTTTCAGGCCCTTCCACCAAACCACGACACAAAACCATACGTTGTGTCTGGCGTCCTAAGGTGTGTGACAAACCCCCTGACCCTTCCTTGTAAATTCACGTCCAACTACTAACTACATCACTCAGACACCATAGCTTTCCATTTAAGCTCTTCTCTTCACTAACTGCACACACACTCATCGAGCACTCACTGACCCACTAACTCATCATCTACCTCATGTTAATGTTGTAACGGGGATAACAACGGTTTTATTATGTCCATTACAATGTTAACACATGGTTCTATATTCTCACAGAACCAACAAGCAAGCAGTGCCATGGCAGAAGCTGGAGGTTCCAATTCTCACGCCGGATCCAGCGCACAGATTGTGGATATAGAAACACTCCTCCTCGAACCACATCTCACCGAAAGACGCAAGAACTTCAAGCTGTGCATGTGCTCCCAGTTCAGGATCCTCCTCAGGGACACACCTCTCAAGTGGGCAAACACGCTCATTGGTTCAGTGATGTTGCAGGACCAGTGGGTGATGGAACCTATTTTTGGGAAGCTGAATTGGAGTTTAATGGTAAATGGGGACGCTACCATTTTTTCATGCGCGAATTTGAGAGCTATCAGAATGCCGAAGTAATGCGTTCGGTATGGACCAAAGCGGGCCTGGACAGTTATTTCAGGGCCCACTTACCGAAGCCAGATTTCTTACGTTGTTCTTATCTTATCAGTACCATCACTCCTAGCAGGGCCAAGGGAGGCGACAACACTTTTGTGTTACCCTCACTGTTGCCGGGCCACGAACTTAAAAGATTCAAACTGACCCTCAATCTGGTACGAGAAGCATTGGACATGCATGGTATGCACATTCCTACTGAAAAGGAAACAATGGTTCCAGGCAGAATGAAACATAAAGATCTCAATAAGCTGAAGGATATGGTAGCAATGACACCAACCATCGCTCTTCACCTACGGACCGTCATGCAGCATTTTGCTTTTCCAGCCCAGGAAAGATTCACCATGCCACCAAAGAAGATATGGTTTAGCTTGTATTTGGCAGAGACAGAAAACCTCCCTATCAACGTACCACATTGGATCATAGATCAGATCCACCTAGGCCATCAACGGTGGAACAAGAAGCAGAAAAATGTGCTCCACGGGTGTTGTGCTCTGACCAAAATAATCTATCGATGTCTAGCCTATGACGTGCCTATTCAGCGGGCACTCGTATGGTCCCGGGCCCAGGAGTTCCAGAGAAGGCTATCAGCGGCAGGTCCTCCATCAAAGAAGATGAGAGGGGGAGTCCAATTACCCTGCGCTCAACCAAGGGGAGCCACCACTACACCAGAGATTACCCCTCCCCAGACACGACGCATTAGACCATTCACCATTCGGCTACCAAGACCAAGTACAGAGGGATCCAATCTGGTGTTTCCACCCGTCCCATCAGACTTGGAATTTCCACAAGGCTTTACTCTCAATGATCTCACTGATGAAGAAGTGGCTAGACTGATCTACGACTCTAATCTCGAAACGGAAACAGAGCGAGCTCAGGAACCACAAACCCATACAACAACGTCAGCCCCCACCCGACCGCAAGTTGTAGAAGTCGACGTAGATGAACAAGAGACCGAACAAGAGGAAGAAGCCTACGAAGAACAAGAGTATGATGAACTTTCAGAGTTAGCAAGTGCCCCAGCGTATTCGGCACAAATAAAAAGACTATATCGAACCATGAAGCTAGTTCAAGAACAGCATAAAATGTCACTTGAAGCAGGCAAGAAACTCATGAACCAATTGCTGGCAGAGGAAGGTGTGGATGATATGTTCATCGAGTCCATCAACCTACATGCCAATGCAGTAGGACTGGATGAGGCCATTCATGAGGCAATGGCCTACATTCACCGATTTGAGAAAGGAGTTCCCGCCCGTCCCATGAGGTCCGGGAAACAAATTCATATCAACGTATCAGCACCAGGAAATACAACGCAAACAGACGAACATCAGGAAGCACCACTGTCACCACCCTCCCCACCTCTCACTACACAACTCACTCCACCACGTGACACTATTGCCACCACGTCCACTATCACCACAATCGTCATGGGAATTCCACTCTCTCCGGGAATCCAATTCGGGGGAGTCACTATGCCCACCTTCACCACTCTCTTCACTAACATCACATCCACCCCACCCACGGTCCCCATCTACATGGTCACTCAAACATTTGACACTATGGAAACATCTCCTGCCACAGCACCACTCCCTTCCCCCATACAACCTCCGTCCCCCATACCCCCTCCACCCACATCTCCACTTGACTCCACATCATTCACAACTCCCTTTCCTGTCCCCATTTCCCCTGCATCTTCATCTCTCCCTGCATCATTTAATGTAAATAGTATATTTCTAGCTTTAAATCAATGTGTCTATCAACTTCAGAATGAGTATCGAGCTCTCGACGATCGTTATCATCAAGTGATCACTACCAATCAGAAACTTCAGAGCCGCCTCACAGCGATCGAGGAAGAAAATGCAGAACTCAACCAACGTTACACCACGCTCGAACATGCCCACCAAACACTCCTAGAAACTCCCCAACCATCACAACAGCCGGGCACCAAACAACTTGAGGCCTTGCTGGACGTATACCAAGCTGATAATCTCAGAGTTCGGCGTAACTTGGCACTCCTCAGAAAACACATGGCAGCCGCCCTTGAAGAGAACAAGAGACTGCAGCAGCAAAATGAAGCAAATCTAGAAGCAGCAATGGAAGGCTCTCCCCACGAAATTGATCCAGAGCAGTTTAAAGCCATACCCTCAGAGACAATGAAGACCATCTTGGAAAGCTATGCAGATCTATTAGATGCTCATGATGAGTTGGAAAGGGAACGTGATGAGCTACGTGGCCAGCTCAAGGAACAGGAGGCTCCAACCAAGGTAATAGAACCGGCCTCGACTTCAGAGGAAGTGAAGGCATTGACAGAGCAGGTGGTTGAGCTCCAGAAAAAGTTACTAGAGTATGAAAGGCAACCCTCTCCAGTTATAGAACCTGAGCCAGAAGACTTGGTTCCCATTGAGGTAGATGATTCGTACAAGGAACCATACGTTCCTATGCCAATGCCAGGAGGGCAACAAACCTCAGAGGGAATGGATACATTAGAAGTGGAAGCACCTGAATGGCTTCAGTCATTAGAGAAGACAGCGAACACCCACGATGAACGAGTAGCAATACAAATCCAATCATTAGCCAAATTAGAAGACACTGTCATCAAGTCCGAGTATTTCAGACGTATGTCCCATCACAGGTGGATAGGGACCAATGATGATCAGTATGTGCCATATTGCATATTATTGGCTGATTACAACGCAGAGATCCAATGACAATGTGGGAAGGCCCCCACCTTTGCCACCCAGTTTGGCCCCGACGATATACCAGAGAGTGCAAAAAGAGGATCTATTCATCAACCCACTTGGAGGATCCGTCTCTTGGAGACTCATCCTGAAATGGTACGAACCTGGAATAACATGCCCCTCTTTATTAAGTACAATCCTT
Organism: Ceratopteris richardii; assembly: GCA_020310875.1. NCBI lineage: Eukaryota > Viridiplantae > Streptophyta > Polypodiopsida > Polypodiales > Pteridaceae > Ceratopteris > Ceratopteris richardii. The sequence goes on from CM035433.1 coordinate 40,223,541, forward strand.
GTTATGCCCTAGTCCTACGAAGACGCACATGGCCCGAATTCACCATTGCTGTCAAGAACATCAAGGGCTGTGACAAGTGGCTAAATTATGTTTATTTAGCACCTCCACGAGGACCTCCCACTGTAAATTACATGATTTCTACTATCAGACACTGGAGCACTCGACTACGCAATACACCCGATGTGATGGCACAAATGTGTATGAAAATATTTGAATTAATGCTGATCACATTCAGGACATTTAAAAACATTAAGGATCCCCACTTCTCAGGAGCACGATTCGTTACAGGCAACCAAGACCTAGTTTACGACATGAGCACCACCCCATCAATAGAAGTAATATATGCTTGGCACGCCAGAATAAAGTACCTCCCCGCTTGTTTTAAATAGACTTTTGAGGAGATGTTCATAACGGGATTCTAGGAATATCACTCAGAAATCTTCGTACCCAGGCCTTCACATCTCCTCCACTTATTCGCTGTGGAGAGAACCATACATTCAAAACAACTGCGGGTGCCACACTCGGACGTACCAGGACCAGTGAATTGGGACGCATTATTAACAGATCTAGCACGGGGGCTCAGATTAGAAGAACATCATCTCGCTTCTGACGTCGTCCAATACTACGTTCAACGAACATCTAGACAAGGGTCTGTCAGGGGCGACAGACGCGAGAGTGGGGAGGGGTGTTGGCAGCAGTCAGGGAACCGAAGGAGCCACAAGACGAAGAGAGTCAGAGCGAAGGGACAGCACAAGCAGACATGGCAGTCAAAGAAGATCTGGCAAGTAGGCCATCTAAATGTTTCAGACATCAAGGAGTTGAGCACACAAGAAGAAAGAGCAAGTAGGGAGCTCAAAGGTATGTATGACAAATCAATAGAGAAAATCCCTACACAAATAGTGATTTTCATCACTAAAAACCATTGTAAATATCATTTCGTATTTTTGTAGCTCCATTTTGTGCAAGCCAAGGAGTCCTTGATCTTGAGGAGCTTTAGAAGTATCTACCTGCCAATTTTCATATTTTTTAGATCTCGTTTGAGCCCTCTAATAAGCCCTGGAACCTAATTTTTAACTAGGCCGGACACTAGGTCTGAACAGGGCCAAAGCTAGTCAAAAACTATAAAAGGAGCTAGAGAGCTCATTTTTGGGGTTAGATTGTAATTGAAATGAACTTGTAAGAGCTTCTTGAAAGTGATCTAAGAACTCCATTGTTCCTCACTCTTTGTCTTGACGTGTGTGTGCGTGTGTGTGTATGTGTGTGCATGCTTGTGTGCTTCTCACTCACGCACTTGTGCCTCCACTTGCTCGAGGTCTTCATACCATCCTCACGTCTTCCCGGATTGACATTAAAGGAGGTGCTACTCATCACTGAGCTACAACCAAAGTGTGTGAAAGTGCCAAAAGAAAAGGACAACCAAAGCACCCAGTTTACTAGTCCATAGGTACAAGGCATGCATGTACATTTGCATGGAGTAAGGAAAAATGATTTGGGCAAGGATTTTGATTTCTTTCCTTTTAAATTAAGGTAGGGTTTAGCCCTTATCTGATTACTGGAAGTGAATCTAAAGAGAGAGATGACCATGCTCAAAGTATAGATCATGGTGCACGGGGGAATACTTCACCTATTATACCTACACACATTTTCGAGGACAAAAATGTTAAAGGGGCGAAGAATGTTGTTAATTCATGGGTTCATAAGGTTAAACATATGGAATCTAAAGATTAGAATAGGATGCATGTTTGCTTTGGTCTAGCCCTTGAATTATCCTTGGAAAATGCCTTGAACCTTTGGGTGAAACCCTTGGTTTTAACCCTTGAGGTATTTATTCATATGAGCTCCCAATTGAATGGTTAGAACCTTAGGCTTGATTTATCCTAAGGTGTGGGAACCTTATTCTTGGGAGAAGCTTCTCTAGGAGCCACCTTGTGTGTACGTGAGAGAAGAATCCTCATTTGATTTAGAAGGCATGTGACAGACCTTGGGAAATTAGAAGGCATGTGATCATCCTTGGGAAAGTGTCCACATGAGGGACACTTGGTTGGACACTTGGCCAATCTCAAGGACATGCACCCCCTTGGGCTAGAGGTATATATATGGGTGGAGTTGGATGGGTGGATACACGCTCTCTCTTAGGAGTGTGGTCTTGATACTTTGATTCTTGGTAGGATATGTTTATTACACAGCAACAACCCACCCAACCAGGAACATATGTGCAGAGCTTCAATGTAATAGGTTACTCCTGATGGGTAGAAGGAGAGGAGCGATCTACTGCTCAGGAGCAAGATCAATACCAATCTAGCACTCAAGATACCTAACTGTTGTGCCAAGGGGGATCCACTCAAAGTGTTCACAAGGAAGCCATCTAGGTAGATCATCTGAGCCAATCCAAAAACCTCAAGACTTGTGCTAGTTGATCTTGGCACCTGAGGCATCACAAAATCTATCAAGAGCATGTTGAAATGTGATCAAATTGGCCTCCAGCCATGCAAGTAAATGGCAATATATTCATCATTAAATTCAGCATCCATTAGATACTCATCTCTAATTGAGAGGTTGATACCATACAGCCCAATGCCTTGAGTAAACAAGAAAGCGGTTTGGAGATGATCACAATCCAAGTGGATAGGGTTCGGTCGTGACACACTTAGAGTGTTGGAAGGTTTATGTGATAAAAATTGTGGAGGTGAAGATGAAGTTGGGTATGGGGAGGAGAGATGTCATGATTTGATTATGAAAGGGGAACATATGGATGTATGCATGATGAGAAAAAAAAGAAAACCACACACATGAATCAATTTTTGAAAGGAAGAATGGTCCAAAAATAGAGCTTCTTATACACTTTTGAAAATTAATTCATATGCATGGGTTCTTGTCGATGTATGCATGATGAGAAAAAAAAGAAAACCACACACATGAATCAATTTTTGAAAGGAAGAATGGTCCAAGAATGGAGCTTCTTATACACTTTCACAATTGAATCATATGCATGGGTTTTTATGGGTGGTATGAATGCATGTGGGTCATGATGTATAAATGAATAGAAACTTTTTCCCTCAATCTCAATGGATCATCCTCACTGGTTCAATGCATGACTATAGAGCCTTCTCACACATAGAAAGAGATAGAAGGGGACATGTAAAAACATATAAGAAAGTAAGAGACAAGAGACATGAATTAGAAGATATTGTTATGTCATACATATACATGAATGTCGTGAAACATCAAGCTAAGCATTCTACTAGTCAAAGGTGGTCCACATGACCCTCTCACCATGGCAGTTCAATCGAATGTCACACGTAAGAGGATAGGCTCCACTTCATTGACCCTATGTCTTTCGAGGATCATAATGCGATTCTAAAGAAGTCTAAGACTCATAAAACCAACTCTAACTCACTCACACACTCCACTGAGGGTAAGCAAAGAAAGAGGAACTGGGTTTATGAGCCTATCCTAAATTGGAAGTCTAAAAAATTGATTCTAGGAAGTATTCTCTTGCTAGCAAGGGCCCAAAGGATGCCTAACAATGATGTTCTAGGAGTTTGTATGGAGGTTTATATAGTTCTTTGAATGAATTTGGGCCCTTGGATCTAGAGAAATCAACTCTCAACCCTAGGATCAACTACTTTTGATTAGAACCATTGGATTTATCAAATGGATGGCTAAGATTGGTTCTTTATATGATATCTAGGACAAAGGGGTAAAAATTAGGTGCATCCATTCTCCACCATTGGCTTTGGGGCTGATCTGGACCGTCCAATCAGTGCTGATATCAATGTGGATAAAATAAGCTCCTATTTTTTGACAAACTTTGCATTATTGATCTTTGATCATAAAAAAGGCTTATCCGATGAAAAAAACTCGTGGATCCTCCTTCCTTTAAGATTTGGTGCATCTCCACCCTTGAATATGAGCTATCTTGACCGTACAACATGGTTCAATCATTGTTTGTCATGTGGTAACACTTCAAGCCTTCAATTTTCTTATTCTAGGAAATTGTGGTGCTCTTTCACCCTTCAAATATCTTTTGATGAAGATGAAAATTTGTAGGCCTATGTTTTGAAAGGTCTCCTTTAGGAATATGCAGAAAAAACTCCCATTTGAATCTCCCTTATACAAGTTTGACTACATTTGGAAGCTTGCACGATGGTATTAAGGTGTCCTAGAAGCTCTGATAGCCTTGAAAATTTGTACAAATATGTAGCCACATATGATCTTTATACATGCCAAACCATATGCCTAACAAAAATTCCTATACAAGATTTTGTAGGGTCTAAGTGGAAAAATTACTTTTCTTATAAAATGCACATGGCATATCAATGTTCTAGAAAATCCATTTACATGTGAAATTGAAGCTACGGATTGCCTTTGATAGGCTTTATAAATATATGAAGTTTCATGTGATTTGGAGACATTGACAATTTTTCTCTAATTTCCAAAATTTAACGAGCTTTGATCCTACCTTGGATTTGCTTGATTTCTTCCCAAGTTTGCATGTGAACTCCCTTTGACATCTTTGATGCATCTTGGACTTCTCATGGAATTCTGGCTACCTTCACTGAATGTGTTTCCTGTAGGTCTTCATAAGTGAGAGAGGAGAGAAAATCTTGATGACATTCGCCCTCACTAAACCTGTGATTCCTCTCAAAGCGCCATTCTAGTATTCGTAAAAAACAAAATATTCAAGGCATCAAATTGTTTTATAGGCAACATAAGAAACATGGAAGAAAAATTGATCATATGCATGAATGAGTAGGCAACGTGACATGAAGCAAAATTTGCATGAAATAAAGAATTGAAACATGCAACATGGATACACATGAAAAAATAGGCAACATATATGCAAATGAACAGGCAACATTGACAACATGTAAAGAAGGAAAACAAACAGGCATCAATGTGAAGTGGAAGTGAATGTATTGAGTCATTTTAGGCATCAGTTCCTCTCATCTTGAAGAAATATTTGTACCTTTTTTCATAAAGCAATATACCTTAAATACGATTATAAACAAAGATTTAGGATTTTCAAGAGACATCTTTCATCTTTAGCTTATTTTAGATCAACTTCTTTCCTGATAACATGCAAGGAAATCTAACTAAACTCCACTAATGCATAAATTTGCCTATATAGCATGTGATTTATTTTGCTATGCCTCCTTAACTTCCTTTGCCTTGCTCTCTCTCCTTTTTTTTTATGATGGTTTGGCTATTTTATGGTTACGTTCACTTTTTTGGGGTGGAAGAAAGTGTAAAATTCTTGGTAACATGTAGCACAATTTTTTTCTTGATGACAAGGAAAAATTAAACCCCGATACAAGGTACAACCATTTTTGACGACGGAGAATAGTCGTTTAAACTCCGATACAAGTGCTCTGAGGTGGATTAAGGATGTAGAAACATGCAGTAGCAAGAGCTAGGACTTCAACAATTATGCTTTCGATACAGGATACATATGCATGTTTATATATGAAAGTCATGTCACCAAAATAAACCTCCAAATCTACATGTCCTATCTTTCCATAATCCTAGATTATAACTGATTTCTTAGTAGATAAATTACTACTTAAGATACAATTTTACACAAGTAGAGAAACCATCATTTGCCCATTTGACTCAAGTGGTGTGGATATGCAATGCAATGCAAAGATTGAAAATAAACATGCATGAAGTGAAATTGGAAACAAGCAAGAATGGAAAGAGAAAAGTGGAATGAAATTGAAAAAACATGAACTTGAAAAAGAAATGATATTCTTTTTTTTATTATTTTTTATTTTTATGGATACCCTTGTTTATGAATGAGTCTCGTTTTTGTCATCTTCTTCAATATCCTCATCCCAAATGTACTTGTCATTATCACATTTATTGAATAGCTTTATCCTTTTACCTGCAATCAAAGTTTTTAATGCAACACCATTTAATTCACAAAGAGCATACGTACCATTGTTGTTGACTTTTGATACAATGTATGGCTCAAACCACTGTTGAGTGAGCTTTTTGCATGCATCATATTGAGAGTCAAATGTACTATCATAAATGAGCACCCAATCTCCTACTTCTGTCGGCTTAGGATGCAATCAATGAGTTTTATCAAAATAATGCTTGTTCTTCATTATAGATTCTCTTAATTTTTCAATGACATCATCAAGACTTAATTTACCTTGTTCTAATTGTTTAATGTGCAAACTCAAAAAATCATCAGTAGACATGTTTTTAGACCAAGGCAAATTTGACCATGCAAAAATATGAGACTCAATTGGAAACAACAATTTTTGACAGCACATGAGTTCAACATGCATATATCAAGTAGTACGTGTGCATGTCATTCTATCTGCCCAAAGTGAAAAAGGTAAGCATCTAGGCCATTGTTTAATGTCACCTTTACATGATTTAGATATGGATTTCATAATAGGTGGATGCCCTCTCTCTATTTTACCATTGGCCTTTGGATTATATGCAGTAGTGAGAGACAAACGAATACCGAGATGCTCAAAGAATTCTTTAGCCTCCCTCGCATTTATCTCTCCACGATCATTAACTACTTTCTCTATGTACCCAAAGTGACTTATGATGTCTTCAAGCAAGAACTTGCAAACATTGTAAGTGGTCTTAGATCATAATGCACATCCCTCTACATGATTAGTTAAGTCCTCTCTTGCAAGTACAATGCAACACATTTTGTCAATACCTTTAGGCATAGTTACAAGATCTACTACCCACTTGTAGTGAATACAGGGTGGATAAGTAGGATGCAACATATCTCTATGTTTGACTCACGAATGAAGTTGAAAAGTAGAACATGTAGAAACATAGCTACTAATGTCAACATACATCCTAGGCCAATAATACGCACTTCTAATTTTTTCATATATTCCGCAAAATCCTTTATGACCTGCCGATAATGTCTCATGCATTTCCTTCATTACTTGCAATTGAAGACCTCGCTTTCCTAAGACTCATTTTGGATTCTTAACCTTACCCTTAGCATGTCTCCAAAGATAACCGTTATATCGGAAAAAATTGTAAGCTCGTTTCCTAATGTTATGGAATCTATTCATAGTCCAACTAGATAATGGTTGCAGTGTACTCAAATACTTTCCTATGTCTTTCCATTCATCTTCGTACTCAAACACATGAAATTGCTCATACTCGTATATATGTGAAACATAGTCAACTAAGTTCACATTCTTTATTAGATGACTTTCAAGATCATCATCAAATCTAGCTCTCGATAACATATCGACAACTGAATTCGACTTACCTGAAATATGAACTAAATCAAGATTTATGAACTTAATATATGAGATCCATCTAAGCATAGCTATATCAGGAGATGAACATTTGGCTATCATTCCAATGAGAGGCAAACAATCATTCTCAACTTTGACATTTGCTCAAATGAAATATTCTTTGTCTATTTTTAAAGTTGTTACTATACCTCATAGTTCTCATTTGATGTGTGGATATTTTCACTATGTTTCATATAAAATTTTGGCACCAAACCTCTCTTCGCTATCATCTTGACTTATGACCCAACCTATACCAATAGGACTAATAGGACTAGTATCAATATTTTTGTTAACAGAATAGCTTGAGTGTGTTTGTGAGTCCAAATAAATTTTCATTTATTCCTCAACAAGTCATAGAGAAAATCGGCAACATGAGCAAAGTGTGGGATCCAAATAACATAAAAGATGCAAGCACCAAGAAATCTGCATACCTCACTCACGTTGTTACATGTTTCAAAAATCTTGCTAATGGCATAAACTTTTTGTGTGTAAGGCTTTTGACCATCCAACAATAAGAACCTCATTGATACCAAAAATAGAGTTTTCTATGGAAAATGTGAGACCTACTTCTTCAAATCATTGAAATATCCATTCACAATCAGAGATATGATCAAAAACAAATTTACTACATCTAAATGAATCTAAAGTAATGTCCTTTACACGTTCCTCACTCCCTTTAATTGGAATATCATCAATGAATGACATGGTTATATGAGGGATAAAATCATGTAAGACCATATTCATAGCACTCATCATTTGAGCCACATAATTAGTCGCTCCTTGAGGTAAAGTACACATTCGCACTAAGCCTAAAGGAGTTTTCATTGTGGTTTTGTCACGACTATCAATTGCTAATTGAAATTGGTCATATCCAAAATATAAATCACCCATTGAATAGATAGAATTTCTTGAAAATGATTCAACAAACTCATCTACAATATGTCATGTTCCTACATTCCTTATGATGATTTTATTGACAAGTTGGAGATCTTGAATAAAACGTAGTTTCCCATTCTTTTTAGGCACAGTGAACCATCTATTTGAGTAAGGTGCAAAAGATGGCTCTAAAATTCTCATGTTTATCTTCTCCTTAAGTAGTTTCATTGGCTGAGGTAAGTGAGCCTTTGGAGCTGGTATAGGGCCAAGATTCCATGGAATATGTGTAATAGTAAAGATTACCATGGGTGCAACTATCTTAGGATCTACACAACCAATCTCATGAGGATACATAGTAAAGGATTTCCATGGATACATATGACTCTCTCAAATTTATCTCTCTTTGCTGGCAAAAGAAAGTCATCATCTCTACCAATTTTCACTTGTTTGATTGACTCATCCGTGAATGTATGTCCTACGTTTTTCTTATCCCGAAGAATTGGATCGTTTTTCACATCAATAATTTTTTCATTACTTCGTTGGGGTAATGGTTGAGCTATGGGTTTGATTTTTTTTCTACAGTTTTTTGTACTTTGTTTCAACTAAGGCATCATGTGTTTGGTTAAATTTTGAGCACTTGTAAACATTGAGAGCATATTCTTGGATAAGAGCATACTCATCAAGACAAGAAAAAAGAATAATATTGGAATTAGAATTTTGTTGAAGACATAACTCTAACTCCTCAAGAGTAGAGAAACAATGAGATGTCTCAATCACATGCTCAATGTTCTCATCATGTTTCATGATTTTGTTGGTTTTATGATTTTTTTGGGTTTTTTGGATAAAAGACTTAGACAATTGACTCTTATGAAGAAAATCTAATCTAGAATGTCGAAAAAAAAGTGAAAAACTATTGTACACGTTGGTTGGTTGTGAGATGTCCAAACAATATCCACTGTTGTCCCGCTCAACAATGGATTCTATCCGAAATTTTGATCATATGTAGCTCCAAACATGAATCAAGGTGCATAATCACTACAAGCATGCTCATGGCCCTAAGTAACAACAAGTTTCTTTCTAATTGACAATCGATTCCTAGGATGATTCACTCCTACTATCATGACGTGAAGTGATTGCATTCCATCCTTAGACCTAATTCTAGTAGGTAGACCCATCATCCATGGCTTTAGTTTCCATACGACTCTCACAAATAAAGGCTTGACCTAAGAGAACTTCATAGGAGAAATTATCTTGAATAAAAAAAGTGAAACTCTTCTATGATTCCTCCTATGGATATGGGCACACTAGCACAAGCTCCATATAGGGTACCTACACCATTATCTGTAGTTCTCATATACCATCCACAATCTTTATCTATGGGCCATCAAAATTTATGATAGACTTCTCTTGAAATCACATTGATTTTGGAGCCGAAATCTACTAATGCATTTACAATGATAGCGTTCTTATCATTTCCTATTTTAAGATGCATCTCTGATGTATCTCTAGAACAAAATTTTCTTTTAAAAGTGACTTTCCAAATTGTTTTGATGATTTTCATGGTCAGGTTGAAAAGGTCCTAAGAAATTTCTATTAACATTTACTTCATCATCATCAAGGTCCTCTTCATCAGATTCATCAAAGTTTAAGGCTTCATTCATAGCTTGACCTTGATGTAGAGAATCTTGCATCTCAGTATCGAGATTAAGCAAAAACCTCTTCATTTTAACTAGGTTGATAAAGTTATCTTTAAAAATAGGCTTTGCAATAGAGAAAACTTGTTCTAAAGACATACTCAATTGACTCTTAAGCAAAATGTCATCTAAGGTCTCCATAGGATCTATTTTTTTGTCAATTTCTAAAATCAAGATGGCTTTAGGTTTTCTCTTTGGTTTCTTTTGTTTTTGTTCACGATCTTGTTTTTGTTCATGCTCTTTTGTTTGGTCTTCAATTTGTTTTGATTGTTGTTTATCTAAAGGCTTTGGTTCTGTTTTTCTTTGCTTTGTCTTTTTCCCTTTTTGTTTCTCCTCTTGTTTTTGTTCATTGGGTTGTGATTCTTGTTTTTAATCTTTGGGTAATGATGTTTATCCTTGCTCTATGATTGTTTCTATTCCCTTCGAGGTTTGTTCTCGAGTCACTCTTCTTTCACTAGGCTTAGTTTCATCTCTTTTTCATTTTTCTTCTACATTGGATATGTGAGAAATAAGAGATTGATCTTCTATCGGTGACTCCCAAGCTGTTATTCTCCTAATTTCATCTTGTGCTCTTACTAAAGCCTCTATGGAAAAGTTAACTTCCTTTGTGGGTTTACTTGATTCTACTTCTTGTTCATCAAGAGCTTCTAGTTTCACCCTTCTAGTTCCTGCATCCATTATGGTTATATTTTCATAGTGCTTTTTCATTCCTCTCTTACCATAATTTCCTTGCAAAGGTAGCCTAGATTGATAGTCACAAATTTTCTTGCCTATGTCTATTAGTAGTCGTTTCTCCTTAGCGGCCTTCAATAGCTCACAATATCTCAAAAAGTGCTCTAACGAATCACACCAAGGACACCTACGAGGACCACACACAAAACCGTTTTAATTTTTAGGATTTTGATTAGCTTGCATTGGGAAATTTGAAATTGAGGATTTTGTTGATAAGGAATTTCTTGAACATGATAATTAGGATTTTGATAAGGCAATTGATGTATTTGAGGAGCTTGGGGAGCAGCATGTGGTACTTGAGGTCCAAGAGGAGCCTCCATAGTATACGGTTGATGATTTTGAGGATTTTGAGGATTTTGAAAAGTTGTTTGAGAAGCTTGAGGATACATTTTTTGATACATTTGAGGATTTTGCACATGAGGATGAAGATTTTGCATTGAAGGATTATGCATTGGAGGAACTTGATATGCTTGAGAAGGAGCTACTTGTGGATTTTGATTGGGAGCTATAACATGTTGATTAGGCTCTTGAAAAGACATTGGGTTCATTTGATTTTTGAAAGTTTGGGTTTAATTAGATTATAAAGAATCTATAGTCTTGGCCAAATTGGATTGTGTAGCAATAAGACTTTCCATTTGCTTAGTGAGAATTTCCACTTGAGATTGTTCAACTACACTTATTCTTTGACTCTACTTTAAAACCTTGAGTAGGTTCCATCATTTGAGGAATAGGAGTAGAGTCAAAAAGCATAGCATGGGATTGTTCTCTAACTCACTCCTTAGTTTGTGGAAGGCTAGCTTGAGGAAGACTACTTTGCTCATAAAGCATGGATTGTCTATGATGTCTATGGGCTACAACCTCTGCTACTTTATGCACTTTTTGCCAATTATTAGTAAGACCATAGTGCTTATCTGACTCTTCTAATCGCCAATCAACTTCCCTACGAGTTTCAAGATGAAAAAGCTTAAGAAAAATGATGACAAGATCAAAGTTATCTTCTCCTCATCAGGAAGTTGTTCATAGTGTCTAATATACTCATTTTGTAAGTGAGTAATAGAGCTACTAGGCTTTGGGAATCGACCCATCATAAGAATCCATCCCGATTATGTTGGCTATAATACTCAAGATAGAATTTTTTGAGCATCTCCTTTATGAAATCACTCCAAGGAAGAGTATCATAATGAGTGACATGGTTTATGATAGAGCTATCAACAATTCGTTCAAAGAATGTTATCAAAAGATCTTCAGGAAGACCAAAAATCATAGCTTGCTCTTCAAACAAATCTAAGTAGCTTGTACTATTGATGCCATTGATATTTTCCCTTCTCTCTCAACATAGAAGAGACTATTCTTTGGCCTTGTTTCTCAACAATAAGGGATTTGAATCCTTCCTCCATCTTATGTGAATAAGCAAGTGATGCACGATGTTCTAGATCTCTCACAAATGCATTTACTTCACGACAAAGGTGTGCACGATATTGTGAGAAATCTAGTGCAACACTCAAGAATGATGATGATGATATGATGAGGATGAAAAATATGAAACAAAAGATATGGACCACAACCTCCCAGCAAGATCAGAAGCAAATTCCACGAAGCATTTCACATCGGGTTCAAATGTGGAGGTGATCGCAATCCGGGTGGATCGGGTCCAGTAGCGGCACACATAGAGTGTATGAAGCTAGTGAGTGTTGGAAGGTTTATGTGATAAAAATTGTGAAGGTGAAGATGAAGTTGGGTACGGGGAGGAGAGATGTCATGATTTGATTATGAAAGGGGAACATATGGATGTATGCATGATGAGAACAAAAAGAAAACCACACACATGAATTAATTTTTGAAAGGAAGAATGGTCCAAGAATGGAGGTTCTTATACACTTCCGAAAATAAATTCATATGCATGGGTTCTTGTGGATATATCATGATGAGAAAAAAAAAGAAAACCACACACATGAATCAATTTTTGAAAGGAAGAATGGTCCCTCGACCTCTTGCCACCAAAACATGGCTATGGGTGGAAAAATAGAGGGAAACCTAATCAACCCAATCATAGGCTCTCAAAATCTAACATAAGGACTGCAAGAGGCTTACCATGCATCCAAGCAAGGGAGCTAGCTTCCTAGAATGTGAAGATTCTGTTAAGGATACCAAGACCGTTAACAAAATGAGTATGAGATGGGTGGATCAAGGACTCCAGAAGCAGGTGCAATCTCAAACTCTGTGCCTTTGCGGGAATTTTGTAGGTTGAGTTGATAAGCATGATCGGGTGCCAGTGTCTAATATCATTCAGTTGCCCCCTTCCTTGGAGATAAGGAAAATGAGACCCTTTGCAAGCAACAGAGGGAGATGGCCCCCCTAGGGCTTGCCTTCCAAGAGATCATGGAGGGGAGCCATCTTCCTCCATCGCTTGCCAAGTGTCTCATTTTCCTTATCCCCAAGGAAGGGGGAAGTTGGATGATATTAGACACTAGCATGTGATCATACTTCTCAACTCATCCTACAAAATTCTTGTAAAGGCTTTGAGTTTGAGATTGAAGTCAACCCTCAAAAGTGAGGGAGCCCAAATCTTTGTGAAAAGCTTTGATTTATCATGAGGTAGAGCATTTGTCAATGATTTTATAATATTATCTTACACAGGAACATAAGAAAAAATAATAAATCCGATAAGATTCTCTGCTTCACACAATGAAAATTCACTTCAATATGCTTAGTGCAAGCATGAAGCACTCGATTATTGGAAACAAGGATTGCACTTGACTATTAATAAAGCTAGTCGTGACAAGAGTTTTTCCAACACGCAAATGAGACATAAGGAAAATGATCCACACACATGATTTGTCAATATGAAAGGTTCCCTATAATCGGCCTCACAACTAGAACTAGCCATAGTAAGATGCTTCATGCTCAACCAAGATATGCATGAGCTATGAAGAATGAAGCATAAACCACTTCTCGACAGATGAGTTTCATACAAAAAGTCCCAATCAAAGTTTAAGAAATCATACAAACATGGTGATGTTGATTCCCCTTAGGATAGATCAAACAAAGGTACTAGGTATTGGATAAGTATAAAAAGATATACTAAACCTGTTCCTTATGCTTAACAACTAGGCTAGGCATAAATGTATTCATTTGAGAGATACAAAGTTGAAATGTAAAACTCACTAATGCATACATAAATGAGACATGTAATATTATTTTTTTATAGAAAATATCATAAAATGCATCTCTAGTGTATGAAGACTCAATTTTGAACCTTTAACAACTTCCACAATGAAGTTTCAATGAAGAGTATGCAACTCATTAGGACCAATGAAAAGCATTTAATCAAGAAAAACAAAAATGATAAGAAGTGCATCGTTTTCATACTACTAACAATGTGCCTTTAGCTGATCTATTATGAAATCCACGTGATAATAACTAGGCATGAAATTCACATACCAAACATGACTTCAATTCATAAAATGCCGTACTTAATCAGAAAATTTTATTTTAATTCCGTTTATGGACAATACCACAAGGATGAAAAATATGTATTCTTCATGAAAGTGTCCATTATAAAAAATGCGATTTTGCTATCGAAAATGATCTTTATTCCAACCTTTGTGAGTTACAACTATAGAGTTGCTACTAATGGTCATTGTATAGAATGTAGGAGAAAAGATCTCAATCAAGACCAATGCTTTTCTCTTGATCATAACCTTTTTTCTACAGGATTTGAATTCTATTGATCAACACTACCATCAGGCTTGCATTTCAACAATATATCTCCATCTAATCCTAATGGACTTCTTCCCCCGAGCAAAATCATATAGAAATCAAGAATTGTTCTTGATGATTGCATACAATCCTCATTATATAGCAGAAATACATTATTTCCTTGTGCTCCATCAAAGGGAATCAGATCATTCTCACCATATAGTCGAGAAACAACCATTGCATAGAAATTTGATTAAAAAGAAGTACCTTGGGATCTTTAGAAACTACGAAAAATGTCTTTTTTTTTTTAATATATCTCCTCATCAAATTGAGTGTAACAAAAACTCTCTTTTTTTATAAATGACAGATTGTGGAGCTCTAATAAAGTAAAGAATCATGCACAATATCATTGAATTGAAGAAAGAGATCTTAGCTGGAGAATAAGAATCATATCTTTCCTCTTAGATAAAGTTATATTACAAAGCTTTGCAAGATCAAACAAAATCAAGAAACGTTACCTCCCGTTCTCTTTGGTTGATGATTAATATACAGGAATCGATTCAAGGCAGTTTGCAGATTTATGTGTGTGTATGGATATTTGTATGCATGTGCATGTATGTGTGTATGTGCGAATCTTTTATGTGTGTGTATGTATGCATGTGAGTGTATGTGTGTGTGTCTCTATGTGTGTGTATGCATGAGTGTATGTGTGTGTTTATGCATGCATGTATAAACACACATATATGTGTATGCATATATGTGTGTGTATGCATGAGTGTATGTGTGTGTTTATGCATGCATGTATACGTGAATGTGTGTGTTATCGAGTGTGCTCCTAGTGTAGCATGATGTCTATCTCGAGGACTCTCTCTCAGTCTCGAGATCCTTTCATTAGAACCCGACACAAATATGTTGGGAGAAATTCAATTTTTTTTTTGTCTTTGTAGTCTTCACCTATGTGACACTTTCGCATCACAAGTAGCTTTCCATGTCCCTAGGAGCATGATTTATGTGTGATGCTCCTAGCGATGGTATTTTTAAGCATCGCATAAGCGATCCTGATCTTTGCTTATGCGGCTAAGTCTTTTTTTCTTGAGCATGGCTTATGAGGTGCTATGTGGAAATAGCATGACATAAGCAATGCTACCCATTTTTTAAATTTAATTGGAGGCATTACTAGGACCCCTTTTCCTTGTAATAATTCATGCATAAATAAATACAAAGATGCATAATTACATACATACGTGGATGCTTACATACATAAATAGATGTATAGATGGATACATGCATACATGCACAAGTTTATGTGTACATGCATACATACATGCATAAATACATATATACATGCATGCACAAGTTTATGCATGCTTACATACATGCATGCATGCATACTTACATACATGCATGCATGCATACTTACATATAGGCATAAATAAATACATACATACATGTTGGGAATTTACCCCATGCCTTAGGGCCTTCTAGGTTTCAAGTATTAATTTTGCTTAGAAACCATTTGGAAAATAAAAAGGGGTAGCAAGAATAGGATCATCATTGCTTATGTCACTTAGATTCTCACATCAGTGCTTAGGTATAAATGATGTATTATCATTTGAAATTGTGTGAGGTTGTGATTATCACTTTTGGTGCACTTGAATGTCTTTTTCTCTCTCTTTATCTCTCTTTCTCTCTCTATTCGTTTGTGTTTCCTCCCTATAATAGCAGCATATTATCTCTCTTTCTCTCTCTATTCGTTTGTGTTTTCTATTCAACATGACCAATATCTTGCCTCAATTAAAGCACGGGAGAGAATATTATTTAGCAATATAGGAAAAACATATGGGAGTCTCTTCTAACAATTATGCGTACTATAAAAAGGTTGATGTAAACCTTTGCAATTCGTTACCATGAAGATTTGACTAATGAATCTATTCTCTATCATCCCATTATTCTAAGAACCAAGACATCCTTTTTTCTTCTTGGTGCTACTATCATTTGCTAAATCATGAATCTCTTAGAAGGATATGTTTTGATTATCAAACAATAGTAGAGATGGAAGAAGGGCTAATAGTGCATCATCAAGGTGAAGCGCATCACCCCATTTTAACTCATCATTACACCACATATGCTAAAAAGGGTTAGACTGAATCAAGAGAGTCTCTTGGGTTTTCAGCCTTCTTCTTTCATTGTATGATTCCTTCAATGTGCAACAATGGCATAACCAAATTCAATGGTGTCGAGTTTCACACTTGTCAAGTCAAAGTGAAGGGTTACTTTATGAAGAAAAGACTTTGGGATGTAGTCAAGCTAGAGTGAGATAAAGAGGCAACAAGAAGTAAAGGTATCCAAGATGGTATGTCACTCACATTTGCTCAAAAAGATGAAAGGGACTTAGAAGCACTTATTTTTATCTTTGAAAAGGACTTTATTCACCATATTGATGAAGAAAATATTGCAGGAGAAGCATGGAAAATATTGGAAGCCACAGCTTGAGCAAAAGCAAAGCATGTGAAAGTTCTTTTGAACATGCAACTCTATGGTTTAACATGGCAAAAGGATGATAATATCATGAGTCTTATCAACAGGCTCAAGAGTATTTGTACTCACCTTTCTCAAATTGGTTGCACTATTGAAGAAGATGATAAAGTTTCAAGTCTTCTAAAAGCCTTAACTTCATTTTACGATCATATTGTTTTAGTCCTAAAAGAGAAGGAACCTTCACCGTGTTTGGAAAATGTCATTAACTCTCTTCAAGAAGAAGAGAAGAAGGAATCAATGACAAGAGGTTTCAATGAAGCTCTTGTAATATCAAAATCCTACTAAAAAATTTGCCAAAATTGTGGATTCAAGAACCATGAGTCTCAAGCATGTTTCAAACTTCTAAAATGTTCTAAATGTGGAAGGAAAGGACATACTTCTCAAAGATGTAGAAGCAAACCACAAAATAGAACATACTTAGATACATACATAAATACATACATAAAATGTTTTTTTGGAGGTGGATTGTTTTTGTGTAGGTGCATTCTCTTTCTATAATAGATTTATGGCATGCATGCCATATTTTGTTTATATCCAAAGTGCCTTTTTTTGGGGCTTTCTAACCTTAATTGCTTATGGTCTATATGCCTTATGGTTATCTTTTTTAAGTTTTGTATTCTAGGGAAATGTTTTTCACCATATGGCATTATACGCATACACTTATGTATACATAAATATTTACATAGATACCAACATAAATAAATAAATTAATACACACAAACATACATACATACATATAGACATATATGCATACACACACCAATACTTACATGCATACATAAATACATACATATATACTTAGATACATACATACATACTTAGATACATACATACATACATAAATACATACATACATACATACATACATACATATATACATACGTAAATTCATACATACTTAATTTCATTCATACACAAATACATACATACATACATACATACATACATACATACATACATACATACATACATACATACATACATACATACATACAAAGATACATAGATACATAAACACATGCGTACATACATACACACATACATACATACATACATACATACATACATACATACACACATACACACATACATGCATACATACATATATACATACATACATACACTCATACATACATACATACATACATGCATACATACACACATACATACATACATACACACATACATACATACATACATACATACATACATACATACATACATACATACATACATACATACATACATACATACACACATACATACATGAATACATGTATTGCATGCCTGCATCTTCTTGATATCTTTTCCATAAAAATCAAGGAAAAACAAGATAATGCCACATATTCATGTAGTCTACTAATGCAACAAGGCTTCTTACAAGTCTTATGTTTCCTATGATAGCATAGTCACTAAAGTAATATGGCTCAAGGGTACCCATGAACACCCAAGCTAAAAAGATAAACATACTTCTTGCATCATTGAAATTAAGAAATTGAAGAAATGAGGGTATCAAGGTTTATATTAGTATATACACATAAATACCTAAAAACTCAATGATTTAGTATGTGGTAAAGTCTTTTTATTAAACTTTATTTATTCTCTATGAATCATAGTAATGTGTGTGTGTTTTTATTAGGCACGCTTTATGATACTACACAATGATTTTAAAATGATGTAGAGTTCCAAGACATCTTCTCTTGCATGACTCCTACACAAATATACTTGGCCTCATAGATGTATATGACACCCAATTTCAAACCTCCTCACACTTCTCCTTCATAGCTTCTTTATATTGTTCCACACATAGGATAGACCACAACTATGGATGTCTCTTATGTAAAGTATCATGAATGTGCTAGTTCTAGAATGCCTAGTATGCCATCTTAGATACGCTGGATTTTCTAGAGGCTCACCAACACCAGCTAGCTCATCACATCAAGCACAACGTTGGTGTTTATCAAGTGGATGTGGATGTTGTGGTGGTAATGATGTTTCTATGCCACAAGAGTCACATTGACCATCATAAGTAGGCCCTCCCACCACATACAATATAGTTTTGGGTGCACATGAGAAAATGACACCAATATATATATATATATATATATATATATATATATATATATATATATATATATATATATATATATATATATATATATATATATATGTGTGTGTGTGTGTGTGTGTGTGTGTGTGTGTGTGATCAAAATGGTTTCATACACATGGATAGAGTTTTCACTACTATATGCCAATTTATATGGTGCTCCAACTACGTAGTCTTTCATTGGAAGGAACATGATAAAGATGAATTGAGCTACATAATAGAGTGTATCTACTGAGAATATTAGATAGCACTAGATCCATCCCAATTTCTTGTAAATGGTTCAAAGTTGTTCTTGTTGAAACTCTCAAACATAGACATGATTCAACTACAAAATCTACTTGCAATGGACTTTGGAAGCCCTCACATATTACTCAACAAGAGTGCCAGTGGCTATTGGAGAACACAAAATAATCATGAGCATTATTGAAAACAAAAAGAGGTGAAAAATTCATATTTACGAGTATGGGGACCTCACATATAGGGAGCAATGTAATGTGTATAGTTTACCATAAGTTTATAAGTGTTTCTTATATATTATATAGACATGATATTTTTTCTAGTTAAGTTTTTAATATATTGAATGCATTGTGTACCTAAGTCATAGAGCCTTAAGAACTTGTGTCAATTGAGACTATACCTCAATCGCCCCACAAGTGCATATAGTGGTTGATTAATACACGCTTAATTATCAATCTATGGAATTAGACACATCAAGTGTATGGAGACGTTTGTAGAGATAATGGTATGTGAAGTGGCAGTGCTACAATGCATGTAACGCAGCTCATCTACCTCTCCTACTCCTGAATCTTTTGAAAATGCATATACTGGTCATATTTTCAGTCGAATCCGACAAATGTGCTTCAAGTTATGAGCAAAATAGCGATATGCAAAAAACCACCAAGATTCACACATGCATTACAATCAAGAAAGCAAGAGGGGATGGAGTAGACAAAAGTTCTAGACACACATTTGAATCATAAAACACACAAAAAGCTTTTGGAGAAGAAGATACTCAACAAAGAAGGGAAAAATTAAAAAAATCCACTTGATTCCTCCCAATGGTAAAACTTTCTTACAAAGAACCATCAAGTGACTTATATACATGTGTTGGAAGCAATATCACATGGATACATTGTCTATTGATCAAATTTTAGCTTACAGTGTATAGCATGTGTAGCTTTTGTTTTAATATTCTTCTACTAGGATCGGTTGGCCCCATGGATAGACCATTATCCTCCCAAGCCTATGGCACGAGTTCAAAACTCGCCCCCAACAGCTCGGAGAAGAAAAAATCAGTTTTTTGTTTTTTATAAAATGGCGGACAACAAACGGACACGCTTTTCAATGACGGTTCGCGATCATGTTGGAGCAAAGTTGTTTTTGTTGTGCTTTATTATTGTGCTTTTGAGAAGATTTTCAAGGATACTCACCACTATATAACAGGTGCTTGGTTCATTATTGATGCATCCTTCACCTAGTTCAACAACAAGCTTTGGAGCTTTGTTACCTCAATAGAGGTGGTGCTTCTAGCACATGGGGCAGCCATGGTGCTATCTTGGAGCATGTTGAGGAGCAGCTATGGAGTTCTTCTTGGAGAAGAAGAGTGTGCTCACACTCTTGCTTATGGAGAGGCTATTAGCAGCTTGGTGGTGTGGATTGGCCATTCACATGATGTATTTGAAGATTGTCTTCTACATGAAGATTTCGGTGTACTTCAAAGACATTGGATGGTGGTTAACATAAGATTTACATCTTATGCTAAGATATCAGGTACATAGTCTCTTTATGCACACAGGTACTACTTGGAGTTTATGGAGGCAGTGGCATCCATATCAAAAGGAGTCCTATTTGGCATATCTACAAGAGAATTAGTATGTATATGCTTTATGCATATTTGGATGAGGTGTTCGAGAAGGTATGTTCATATGAGTTTGAGGATTTCTGGCAGCAAACTTGTTAGCATTCTTTGTTACTTTTGTAAGTATGTGATCGTTTCACACGTGTCTGACTTAGGGTCTTCCATATCCTAAAGTTAGATGAGAGTTTGCTGAGTATCAGTTTTAGACTGATCCTTCCTCTTTCTGTCCCTCATATTCACTCTTCTAAAACCTATTAGGTTACACATCTCATATATATTTGGATTTTTTGTCCATACATCTGAATATGTATGTTACATTTGTACATTCACTCATCCATCTATTTTTGTTCACATAGAGTGGTTGAGAGTTTTGCTCCCACATTGTAATCTGACATTTGTAAATATGATAGTGTGAGTAAGCAGTGGCTTATGTAACACTTTACACATGTTGTCTAATCTCTCTCTATCTTTGTCTCATCATTTGTATGATTAAGTGTGGTATGTTCATGTCTTGTCAATATTGGAAGATTGCTGGAATATGTGTTGTAGATCTTAGGCCTATGGAACCTCAAACCTATGGTATTAATTATGGGCCTACCTAATTTTCAACATTTGGTATCAGAGCTTTAGGGCTTTGGCATGAGTGCATTCAAGCTCACATATTCCCAGGTTCCCAAACTTCTAGGTTTACAACATATGAGTTAAGGGTATCTTCTAATATTTGACATTTGACATACACACAATCTAGATGAGTAAAGATTTGAGAATTAGACAATTCGGTCACATGTTTGTTTATCAATGTGGATAATGAAGTTGATGATCTGTTAGCAGCTGAATACTTTTGGAAAAGTATGAAAATACTTTACAGAAAGTATTATTTGAAGACCAAGACTTGATGAAGAGAAGGATACTTCAAATTCAAGGAAGAACAATGGTTTGGAGAAGATGAAGGAATCAAATCAACATCAAATCACATGTATCAGTTTCTACTATCAGATTATCATTTGTAGGTCATATCTTAGAAGAGCAGTTATGAAGATATTTGAAGGATTCAAGGAGTGCTTTTATACACTTTCATTATTTGAAAGTTAAAGGCTACATCAAAACAGGTATCTAGAGGTTTTTCTAGAGAGTTTTGAGAGATCTCTTTCATGACAAGAAAGCTCATCTAAGAAGACAAATGTGGAGCACATCAGTTTTGTTTTCATCCAATCTTCCATTGTAAGATGGTTGGAAGTTTTTGCTCACATTTTGTATCTAGAGAGGTAACTCTAGAAAGGTAAAGGTTGGTGAATTTAGTCATATCCGTCATTTGAAGCAGAGTTTTGATTCAGAGATATGAGGAGATGGTAAAACATGATTCTATATTCACTTCCATTTATAAAGCATGTTTTGTTTTGTCTCTTACTCTTAGCACTAGAGGAAGAGAAAAATTCATTTGAAGAAGTTAAGAGTGCTTGCTACTTCAAGATGAAGAGAACAAAAGGTTTGGAAGAGAAGTTTGAAGATGTTGACATCATCAGGTGGAAGAAAGATGCAAAAAAAGAAGGTCCAACAATTCCAAAGGGAAAGTAAGACTTCCTTTTCTCTTATATTTTTTATATACTTTTCCTATTTTATCCTCTACATCCAAAGACAAGTCTACGAGAACATCTTGTGTGAAGATAGTTTAAAGAAGAAGCAGTTTCTTGTTTTGCATTATACTTGGTCATGATTTGGTAGATTTGACAAAGAATTGCATTGAGAGAAAGAAAAGCAGCAGATTTTGAAGACAACTTGTATGTTTTGACTCATATGTATGAGTTATTTATAAGTTGAAGTTCTTGAGCAGGTAGTTATATGTTCCCTCAAAGAATTCTTGAAGTGTCAATACAAAGCTACTTGGTATATGACAAGTTGTAGAGAAGTATATTTCTTCTTTATCTAAACTCTTGAGGTAAAAGAGTTTTATGTAGCAGATGTTGAAGACTTGGGTTGAGGTTTTGTGTTTGGAAAAAGTTACCTCATATTCAGTATTTTCAGAAAATTTGGATTTTTGATGTAACAGTTAGTTGAAGAATCCACTTTTTATGATTGTCTAGATTTTTTGGATACGTGCTTGTATTCAAAAAGGTGTTCCATTAGATCCTATCACGTGATTGAAAAGTGGAGTTAGCCAAAAGGAAGTCAAGCAGATACTATCACATTTTACCTAGGTAGAATATGAAGATATGGTATCAACTTGCAGCTTTTGGAGTTCTCAAGTTGAGAAGTTTGTCCACTTATGTTTCAAGTAGGAGTTGCAGATTATTGAGAAGGATTTGTTTGAAGAAAAGTTTTACAACTTTATGAGAAGCATGGACACTTGGAGACATTCAGGTAGCAAATCAAAGATTCGATCATGAAGGTTTGATGAGAGCAGATTCTACATAGGTATTTTGTTGGAGAGATCCTGAGAGATCTAGTATGATCTTGTATGATCTTGAAGATCTTGAGTATCTTTGAGTTAAATGTCTATCCTTTGTTTGTAAAGTTCTTAGCATTGGAAGAAGTAATTCACAGATTCTGAATCTATCAGATTTGTGTTGCAAAGGAATAGAAAAAGATACTTGTTATGTTGCAGAAGGTTATGAATCCTAAAATACTTTTAGCAAGGTTTTGTTATGTTAGGATCAGCTAACCTTATTCTACAATATGGAAAGTTGAGAAGTAACAGTGAAAGCTATTGGGAACTACAGTGCTAATAAAAAGGGTTCAGAGATTTTGTTTCAGATACAAGTATTGATCACTGAAGATCAGGTTTATTGAAAGAAGGAAGACTTTCCATATTCCAGAGTTCTATTGAAGAGAAATTTGATATTTCAGAGAGGTATGTTTTAGAAGTGCACACATTTATGTTTATACCAGATTTTGAAGGAAAGAAGTATGGACTTATGGTTTGAACAAGGATGAAAACATGATGACATCATAGATTTTTTTATGAGACTCATGGGTTGAGTTGAGTTTAGTATAGTCAGAGATGAACCAGCTAGTGTTCATAATACACGAAATTGTGAGTTGTCAGTCACAAGTCCCAGGATTGAGTTTCTGATTTTGTTTAGTGTATTTACATGACACGACAGAAGTATGTTGAGAAACCTTTTGTAAGGTAAATGCAAATATATAGATCCTAGTGTATGTTTTCAGGTTTGAGAAGACAGGAGATAGAAAGCTCAGAGTCAGTACATGCTACATTTATAGTCAAGCAGTGATTGCTTCATGTGTACACTATTGTATATCTAGTTTGCATATTTTCTCAAGTAATATGGTTCATATTCAACAAGTTCAAGTTTTTGAAGTTTGAAAGAAAGTCCAATTCAGTTTTGAAGAAGACTTTTGAAGAAAAGGTTTGAAGGTCAAAGCTTATAACAGTTTGCAGCTTATGAAATTTTCAAGATCCAGTTCAATTTGTACCAATATGATATTGTAGGGGGGATTGTTGAAAGCAATATCACATGGATACATTGTCTATTGATCAAATTTTAGCTTACAATATATAGCATGTATAGCTTTTGTTTTAATATCCTCCTACAGGAATCGGCACTTGGCCCCGTGGATAGACCATTATCCTCCCAAGCCTATGGTGCAAGTTCGAAACCTTCCGCCGACAACACAGAGAGGAAAAAAAACATTTTTTTTGTTTTTTATAAAACGGCGCACAACAAACAGACGCGATTTTTGATGACGGTTCGTGATCATGTTGGAGCAAAGCTGTATTTGTTGTGCTTTATTATTGTGCTTTTGAGAAGCTTTTCAAGGATACTCACCACTATATAACAAGTGCTTGGTTCATTATTGATGCATCCTTTACCTAGTTCAACAACAAGCTTTGGAGCTTTGTTACCTCAATAGAGGTGGTGCTTCTAGCACATGGGGCAGCCATGGTGCTATCTTGGATCATGTTGAGGAGCAGCTATGGAGTTCTTCTTGGAGAAGAAGAGTGTGCTCACACTCTTGCTTATGGAGAGGCTATTAGCAGCTTGGTGGTGTGGGTCGGCCATTCACATGATGTATTTGAAGATTGTCTTCTGCATGAAGATTTTGGTGTACTTCAAAGACATTGGATGGTGGTTAACATAAGATTTACATCTTATGTTAAGAATTCATGTACATATTCTCTTTATGCACATAGGTACTACTTGGAGTTTATGGAGGCAGTGGCATCCATATCAAAAGGAGTCCTATTCCGCATATCTACAAGAGAATCAGTACGTATATGCTTTATGCATATTTGGATGAGGTGTTCGAGAAGGTATGTTCATATGAGTTTGAGGATTTCTGGTAGCAAACTTGTTAGCATTCTTTGCTACTTTTGTAAGTATGTGATCTTTTCACACACTTGTGTGACTTAGGGTCTTCCATAGCCTAAATTTAGATGAGAGTTTGCTGAGTATCAGTTTTAGACTGATCCTTCCTCTTTCTGTCACTCATATTCACTCTTCTAAGACCTATTAGGTTACACATCTCATATATATTTAGATTTTTGTCCATACATCTGAATATGTTTGTTACATTTGTACATTCACTCATCCATCTATTTTTGTTCACATAGAGTGGTTGAGAGTTTTGCTCCCACATTGTAATCTAACATTTGTATATATGATACTGTGAGTAAGAAGTGGCTTACGTAACACTTTACACATGTTGTCTAATCTCTCTTTATCTTTTTCTCATCATTTGTATGATTAAGTGTGGTATGTTCATGTCTTGTCAATATTGGAAGATTGCTAGAGTATGTGTTGTAGATTCTGGACCTATGGAACCTCGGACCTGTGGTATTGATTATGGGCCTACCTAATTTCCAACAACATGTGCCCTAAAAATGGTTGTTTCACTCAAGAGACCGGCATTTTTATTGGAAAATACTAAATTCCTACTATGTTACAAGGATTATGTTACAACATTTGGGATTTATGCATCTATTGGACTCCTCTAGTGCATTTACATGGCTCATGATGTCTTTTATAGAAACTTGAAGAATAAAATTATGCCTAAATTTGAAAATTTTTGGGGCCTTCTTTTCTTTGCTTCTTTTCACTCCAACACTCTCCCCCTCTTTGTCTCCTCTATCATCCCTTCACAGGCTTTGCTGCTTGTCTTTTTGGATCAATTCCTAATTATCTTGATGGCATATTTGGAGTGGTGCACTACCAACACCTGTGGAGTCCTCAAAGGTTCTGAGGAAGTGTATACTTCTTTAATTATTTACTGGTGGTCAAGGAATTGATCATAACTCCGAGCCCGATGTATTATCTTTTGGCCTGTTAACTTCTTTCCACCACATGGACCTAGTGGTCGAGGAAGCCTCTAGGACTATCGAAGAATTTTTCACCTTATCTGAACCTTCAATCTAGTGCTTCCATTCGCCGCTTGATATTCCTTTTATGCTTTATGAGGTTTTTATATTCATTCTGGTAGTTGTGCACACTTCTAGTGGTTAAGATGACATTGATATTGGCCATTCTTTGCTATATTGCTTCGGCCTCCGGTTGTTAGGAGGATCTAACTTCTTTTCATCATCCACACTCGATGACTAAGGTGAGATATTTTTAATCACCTTTCATTGTGCTTTAGCATCACAATGGCTGAGCTTTTATTTCTTTGTTCACCTCCATTGAGTCCTTATTGTTTTTCATTGGTAGAAACATTAATCTCGAATAAATGGCCATTGTTGTAAGTTAGCTAGGCATGATATAAATATAAAAAATCAGATCATCTATGCCCTAGTAAAAGCCGATGAAGTTCAAGAATGTATATTGAGCATGTTTGAACTTCAAAGCTATTAGCAGCATGCTTGATATTTTATTTTTCATTTTGATTGATAAATCTCAAACAACCACATATCTTGAGAGCCAAAATTCTATTGTATGCACCATGCAATCCTCCATTGGTAGATAATCATGTGGTGGGCTTGGTAGGAGTAGTAATTTCACCACTGATTATTTATTGTGCCATGGTGTTGGGCCTCCCAAAATTGCACCCATGGCCTTCTGCATGGTACTGAACAAAAAGAAGGATTTACCTGTCGTAAATATGGTGCAGATTGCCAATGCACCCATAGAGTAGGATTTTTCTTCAAAACTTTTCTCCTCCATATTGGATCAGCTTTATCAAATTCTTCCTATGTACAAGAAAAAGTGTCAGCCCTAAAATTCAATTGTTGGTCTAGTTCTTGTCGCATGGTTCTTTTGATGTATTGTCTCATTTATTTTTTGAGCACTCCATAAGGTACATGTAATGGCTTCATAATCCATTCTAAATTTTTTCTCTTAATCTTTTCTTCCTTCATCACTTTAATTATTGTGTTTGCAAATCATTCATTGAGTTGGGACACCAACATGGCCTGCTTGTTTTGGCTCAATTCTGCAATAGTTCATGTATCTCGATCAGCACTTGGTGCCTCCTTGTCCAGATTCATAGGTCAGGTTTTGATGGGGGGAGAAGGAGGGCATACCTCATTCTCCTCAGTAGCCATGTGCGATCTTGAAACTAGTGGTGTCCCCATATTTTCCTTCTGTGCAAGCTAGTTTTGCAAGCTTTCAATTAGTCGATCTTTGTCTTTTATTTGCTCGTTGGCTGCCTGTAGATTTTCATTACTTTGCACGAGGCATTCACAAAGCATAGCTACCAAATCTGTGTCTTCTTTGCATTGCTCAAAAATCTTGGCTTTTGCTACCTTCCATCTGCTTCTAAGCTCATTCATCTCATGCATATACTTTCTTTCCCATTGTTCCCATAATTCTTATCTTGCTTTTGCTTGTATCATTGATTTTGATTGTGCATGTCCCTTCTTTTTGTTGTTTCTCCTTTGATTCATGCTCTAAATTAGTATGTTGTGCTTGATCTTGTTTTTGGCTCTCCATTTCATGTTGATTTCTTTTTCGGTACCATAGTTGTTTTTGCATATTCAACGATTTCCGTTGAAGAAGGCATTTCCTTAAGATATTCCCTAGTATTTAAGGCATGGTAGATCATTACTGTTAATGCCACACTTGCATTAAGGAACTTTTGGGGCCCCGTTGTTTCTTAGCTTCAAACAATCTTTCCTAAATATAGGACGTCAAGTTTATTTGGTTGCCTAGTTGTTTGATTACATGAGATAAGAGTTGGATCACAACCTTTTGAGGTGTTATAGATCAATGCATGTTTGGGAAGCAAAAATGTTAGTGCACCATCCAAACTCTTGGAAGTGAGGTAGGCCCATAGGCTCATGTCATAGGTCCATGGTTCCATAGGTCCAGTATATATACAACATTAATTCTAGCAATCTTCCATATTGACAAAACATGAACATATCACAACTTAATCATAAAAATGATGAGATAAAGATAGAGAAAGAATAGACGTCATGTGTAAGGTGTTACGTAAGCCATCGCTTACTCATAGTATCATTACAACCAATGTTCAATGTACAATGTGGTAGCATATCTCTCAACCACTCTATGTGATGAGAAATGGATGAATGAGTGAATGTACAATGTAACAAACATATTCAGATGTGTGGGCAGTAATCTGAATATACATGAGATGTGTGACCTTATAGGTTATAGAAGAGTGAATATGAGTGACTGAAAGAGGAAGGATCAGTGTGAATGGAAATCCTCAAACTCATGTGAACACACCTTCTTAAACACCTCATAAAAATATGCATAAAGCATATAAGTACTGATTCTCTTGTACCTATGCCAAATAGGACTCCTTCTGATATGAACGCCACAGCCTCCATAAACTTCAAGTAGTACCTGTGTGCATAAAGAGAATATGTACCTGAATACTTAACATAAGATGTGAATCTTATGTTAATCTCCATCTAATGTCTTTGAAGTAGCCCGACATCTTCTTGTAGAAGACAATCTTCAACCTAATATCTTCCTGTAGAAGATAATCTTCAAAATCATGTAGATGGTCCCATCCAATGTCTTTGAAGTAGCCAGATATCTTCTTGTAGAAGACAATCTTCAACCTAACATCTTCTTGTAGAAGATGATCTTCAAATACATCATGTAGATGGGCGATCCTCACCATCAAGCTGCTAATAATCAAGTCTTCTTGCCATGAACAAGAGATAACCTCCTCTCCATGAGGTAGAGTGTGAGCACACCCTTCATCTTCTCCAAGAAGAATCACCAAGAAGAACTCCATAGCTGCTCCTCAACATGCTTCAAGTTAGCACCATGGCTGCCCCATGTGCTAGAAGAAACACCACCTCTAGTGAGGTCCAAGCTCTAGAAAGCTTGTGTTGATCCTAGGTGAAGGATGAATACAAGTGAGCCAAGCACTTGTTTATATAGTATTCTGTATTCTCTGAAAAGCTCCTCAAAAGCAATAAAACAACGATCGTTCTTTTATAAAGCAATTAATCGCGATTGATCGTAATTGGGAAACAAAGACATCCAGAAATCGGAAATCGGCGTCGCTGATCATTTTTGCTTTTCAAGATATTGATTGATAAAATCATTTATAGGCGCGCTGCCGTCGACGGGTTTTGAACCCGGGTGGGTGCATGGGAGGATGTTTGCTTATCCACGATGGCTGGCGCCTTTGCTTGTACATAAGAGTAAAATTGAAGGCTATTCATCCTATATCCTGAAAGTAAGATGGACCAATAGACATTGTTTTCCAACAATCCCCCCTGCAATGGCATATTGGTACAACTTGGACTGGGTCTGCAAACTTTATAATCTACAAATTGCCACAAGCTTCAAGCTTGTACTCCCGTAGTTCAGAACTTGTTCTTCAAAATATGCAAACTAGATATCCAATAGTGTATACATCAAGCAATCACTGCTTGATAACAAATATAGCATGAACGGTCTCTGAACCTGCTATCTCTTGTCTTCAAAAACGTGAAAACATACACTAGGATCCACATATTTGCATTTACCTTCCAAAAAGGTTTCTCAACGTACTTCTGCTGTGTCATGTAAATACACTAAACAAAATCAAGAACTGAATCTTGGAACCTGTGACTGTCAACTCACAACTTAGTGTATTATGAACACTGCTGGTTCATCTCTAACTGTACTCAAGTCAATATGAGTCAAAAAATCTATGATGTCATCATGTCTTCATCCTTTAAATCCTTCATACCTCTTTCCTTCAGAACTTGGTATAAACATATATGTGCGCACTTCTGAAAATATACCTTTCTGAAATATCAAGCTTCTCTTCAATAGAAATCTGGAACCTTCTCCTGAACAGGAACATCCTAACAGGAACTTTCTCCAAATATTCTTATTTTTCCTTCTTCTTTCAAAGCTGGAACATAAAGAGAACCTGACAAAGGAAATATAGGAATACCTGAAATAGGAATACCTGTAGGTATGACTCTGCATTCTTTTACATATGGCTTGAAAATAAGTCTTCATGTTTCATCACCCCCCTGGATGACTTAACACTAGTATCTAGTATTCTTCAAATATATCAGACTTTATGAAATCTGGAACGTCTTCCTTCATAAATCTGATGTTCAGTGATCAATACCTGTATCTGAAACAAAATCTTTGAACCCTTTTTATTAGCATTGTGCACATGCCAATAGCTTTCCATGTCATTCTTCAGCTTTCCAAAATCTAGAATAAGGTTAGCTGATCCTAACATAACAAAACCTTGTCGAAAGCTTTATAGGATTCATAACCTTCTGCAACATAACAAGTATTTCTATCTCTTTGCAACACAAATCTGATAGAATCTGAATCTTTGACTTACTTCTTTCAATGCTAAGAACCTTAACAAACATAGGATAGACAACTGAATCATAAATGTCAAGATCATACAAGATCTATTCAAGATCAATGATCTCTCCTGTGTAGAATCTGCTCTCATCAAACCTTCATGACTGAATGTTTGATTTGTTACCTGAATGTCTCCAAGTGTCCATGCTTCTCAAAAAGTTGTAAAACTTTTCTTCAAACAAATCCTTCAAGGAATCTGCAATTCCTACTTGAAACATAAGTGGACAAACTTCTCACCTTGAGAACTCTAAAAGCTGCAAGTTGATACTTCATAACTTTCATATTTTACCCGTGTGAAATGTGATAGTACCTGCTTGATTTTCTTTTTGCTAACTCCACTTTCAATCAAGTGTTAGGATTTGATGGAACACCTTTTTGAATACAAACATGTATCCAAAAGTCTAGACAATCATAAAAAGTAGATTCTTCAACTGACTGGTACATCAACAAGTCTGAATTTTCTGAAGTTTCTAAAAGTACTGAATATGAGGTAACCTTTTCCAAACATAAAACCTCAACCCAAGTCTTCAACATCTGCTACAAAAAACTCTTTTACCTCAAGAGTTAGATAAAGAAGAAATATACTTCTCTACAACTTGTCATATATCAAGTAGCTCTGTATTGACATTCCAAGAATTCTTTGAGGGAACATATAAGCTGCCTGCTTAAAAGCTTCATAACTCATATACATATGAGTCAAAACATATATCTGCTGCTTTTCTTTCTCTCAATGCAATTCTTTGTCAAATCTACTAAATCATGACCAAGTGTAATGCAAAACAAGAAACTGCTTCTTCTTTAAACAAGATGTTCTCGTAGACTTGTCTTTGGGTGTAGAGGATAAAATAGGAAAAGTATATGGAAAATATATGAGAAAAGGAAGTCTTACTTTTCTTTTGGAAATGATGGACTTTCTTCTTCTGCATTTTTCTTCCACCTGATGATAATGTCGACATCTTCAAACTTCTCTTCCATACCTTTTGTTCTCTTCATCT
The DNA here is from genome assembly GCA_020310875.1 of Ceratopteris richardii. Taxonomy (NCBI): domain Eukaryota; kingdom Viridiplantae; phylum Streptophyta; class Polypodiopsida; order Polypodiales; family Pteridaceae; genus Ceratopteris; species Ceratopteris richardii. Next base: position 40,255,078 of record CM035433.1, read on the forward strand.
TGAAGTAGCAAGCACTCTTGACTTCTTCAAACGAACTTTTCTCTTCCTCTAATGTAAGAGTAAGAGATAAAACAAATATGGTATACAAATGGAAGTGAATATAGAATCATGTTTTATCATCTCCTCATATCTCTGAATCAAAATGTTGTTTCAAATGTTTGAAACGACTAAATTCACCAATCTTTTGTCTGAATGATGAATTGCCCTTCTAGAGATACCTCTCTAGATACATTTGTACCTTGATATCCAACCAACTTACAACAGAAAATTGGCTGAAAAAAACTCATCCCATCTTCACATTTGTCTTCTTAGATAAGCTTTCTTGCCATGAAAGAGATCTCTCAAAACTCTCTAGAAAAACTTCTAGATACCTGTTTTGATGTAGCCTGTAACTTTCAAATAATGAAAGCGTATAAAAGCATTCCTTGAATTTCTTTAAATCTCTTCATAACTGCTCTTCTAAGATATGACCTGCAAATGATAATCTGATAGTAGAACCTGATACCTATGATTTGATGTTGATCTGATTTCTTCATTTTCTCTAAACCATTGTTCTTCCTTGAATTTGAAGTAGCCTTCTCTTCATCAAGTCTGGGTCTTCAAACAATACTTTTGTAAAGTATTTGCATACTCTTCCAAAAATATTCGGCTGCTAACAGATCATCAATTTCATACTCCACACTGATGAATACACATGTAACTGAATTGTCTAATTCTCAAATCTCTACTCATCTAGATTAAGTGTGTATGTCAAATGTCAAATGTTAGAAGATGCCATTAAATCATATGTTGTAAATCTGGAATTATGGGAACCTAGGACATGAATGAGCCTTAATGCATTGATGCCAAAGATCTAAAGTTTTGTAACCAAAACCTTAGTGCTCTGATACCAAATGTTGGAAGTGAGGTAGGCCCATAGGCTCATGTCATAGGTCTGTGAAGAGAGATGGTGGATGCAATCCAAAGATGAGTAGGTGCCGCTACAACCAGCTTCACACCAGCCAACTGAGACTTCAGAGTTGATTAGTAGACCCTTTGAGCTTCCTAAATCCACCAAAATATCAGCCAAGTACTTTGGAACATGTATCCCAAAAGTTTAAGTCAAGACAGGCTAGTTGCGAAATGACTAGCTCCCAAAACTTGCTATTTTTGGACATACACCTGCTGGAAAAAATGAACAGTGCTCTCAACCTGGAAGGAATTAGAAAAATTCCTTTTGGGCATAGCAAATAGACTTAGCAAGCTTCCTATTCCAAGTTAAAACACTTCAAATGATGGACTGAGCACTGAGAACAAGTTTCATCAAGTTCTGGAACATTCCCACAATTCTCGGGGCTCTGCATAGATAGACCAGTAAGCAGTAAAATGCAGATATCTCCAATAGTATAAATCCAATGACCTTGAAAATTTATAGGTAGAAACTAGACAGTCAGAGCTATCCAACGCATATTAAAACACTGAAAAATGTTCAGTTAAACTCGAGATATGACCTTCTGAAGTTACTGCTCTGAGTGAGTATAGCAGAGAACAAAACAGAGAGGTAGATGATAATAAATGTATAGATTCACATATGATTACAACCACATTGGCAATGAATCTTTGCACAATGGGAGTAGAATGATAGAGCTATGGAGTAAGCTCTTCAATCTCTACAAAATGACATGAAGTGGTCACGTACAAGGCTTGCTAATCGCCTCTTCCTTCTTGCTCCTTTTATAGCAATTCTTGGAGGGAGTTTTGAATTCGAATTCGAATGGCTCCACCTAAAAGTGATCCCCAAAGTTAGGAGAGATTCCCTCAGCTCAAAAATTCGTGATTTTGGTAGTTGGAGCCACGAATTTGCTTTTACATCATGGATGAGGTAAGCCATCCTTTTACTTTTTTCTTTTTCCATTTACAAGAGATAAAATGTACTCTTTTACAAGAGGTGTTCACATGACTACTCATGTGACTTACAAATGAGGATAATATCAAGCATATCAAGCATGTAGGCTTGGGCAAAATGCACCAACAGCTCCCCCTCAAGCCTAACATGCTTGGCCTCCAAATAAGTCTTCAATTGTCCTTGATTTCCTGCAAACCAATCATCAACTTGAATCTACTTAATTTCGTACCATCAAGAGCTTTCGTCAACATGTCTGCACATTGCATATCTGTAGAGACGTAGGATAGTTGAATATCCTTGCTCATTAGCTTCTCCCTTACATAATGGTAGTGGACTTCAATATGCTTGGTTCTAGCATGGTATACCGGATTAGCTGCTAGATGTAGTGAGCTTGTGTTGTCACCAAAAATGTGAGGTGTTGAAGAATGAAGTCCAAGATCTGTGTACAAAGATTTTAACCACATGATTTCTTGAGTTGCATTAGCCAAACCTCTATATTCAGCTTCAGTAGAAGATAATGCCACGGTTGGTTGCTTCTTCGATGACCAAGAAATGATTTTTGAACCTGCAAATGATATATACCCTGATGTGCTTCTTCTATCATCTTTAGATCCGGCCCAATCTGCATCTGAGTAGACCTTTAGCTCAATATCTGAAGTAAATGAATAAAACAAACCTTCATTCATGGTCCCCTTTAGGTACTTGAGGACTCGCTTGGCCGCTTCCATATGTGGTCTTCTCGGCTTATGCATAAACTGACTCAATATGCTAACACTATAGCATATATCCACCCTTGTGAGTGTTGCATAGTTCAAACTTCCAACCAAGCTTTGATAGCTTGTGATGTCTTCAATTGGCTCTCCTTCATAAGCACTAAGCTTATGATTTTGCTCCATAGGTGTACCTGCACACTTTGTATTTTCCATCTTGAACTTGACGAGCATGTCATGGACATACTTCCTTTGTGTGATGTATATACCTGAATCTGTGTAGATCAACTCCAATCCAAGAAAATAAGTGAGTGGTCCGAGGTCACTTATTTTGAACTCCTCCTTCATTTGACTCTTTACCTGTTTGATTCCTTCAAGATCATTGCCTGTGATAATAATATCATCAACATACACACATAAATAGATCACTTCAGATCCATTCCTCTTTATGAACAAAGAGGTATCCGCCTTGCTAGCTTTGAATCCTTGGTCCTGCAAATAAGTAACCAATCTGAAATTCCAAGCTCTTGGAGCTTGCTTCAATCCATACAAAGCTTTCTTTAGTTTGCATACATAGTTAGGATGATGTGCATCCTCATATCCAGGAGGTTGTGCCATATACACTTCCTCAGAAATCCATCCATTCAAGAAAGCATTCTTTACATCAAGTTGATAAAGATTCCAATTTCTAGATGCAGCAAGACTAATGAGAACCCTAATTGTAGGCATTTTTGCAACAGGAGAGAAAGTCTCCTCATAATCAATACCATGGGTTTGAGCAAACCCTTTAGCAACTAACCTTGCTTTGTGTCTATTTATACTTCCATCTGGATTCTTCTTGATTTTGTATATCCATCGAGATCCGATTATCTTCATAGATGGCTTGTTAGGTACAAGCTCCCAAGTGTCATTCTCCTTCAAGGCTTCCATTTCTTCATCCATTGCATCTCTCCAAGCTTTCTTGCTTTGTGCTTCTTCGAATGTGGTAGGTTCTTCATTGGTTGAATCCTTTGCAATGTAGATTGAGTGCTTGGTGACCAAAGAAGTATCATAACCAAACCTCTCTGGTTTCTTCTTCTCCCTCGAAGACCTTCTAAGTGGTTGATGTGAGCTCTCGGGTCCATATGTAGCATCCTGCATCTTTGCTTTACCTTTGTTCTTCCATAGCTTTAGTCTTTCCAAGTCTTCTAGGTCAATCTCCGAATCACTTTCTTCAATCTGCTTTGGCTCCTTTGGTTGAAGTGATGGAAAATCTTCATCCAAGTCATATGGCAGCTTCACTTTCCTGTCATCATCAAACCATGATTTGTTTTCATCAAAAATTACATCTCTACTCACAGAAAATCCTTTATTGGTTGGATTGTACAATCTATATCCTTTTTGGTTTTGATCATAACCAATGAATACACACTTCTCTGCCTTGGGATCCAATTTCCCTCTTACTTGAGAAGGAATGTGAGCATAGGCTAAGCATCCAAAGATTTTACAATGCTCTAGACTAGGTCTTCTTCCATTCCACACTTCATATGGAGTGGTTCCATCTAGTGACTTAGATGGAAGTCTATTTATGAGATATGTGGCTGTCGACACAACCTCTGCCCATAGGTAGTTCGGCAATCCCTTTTCGTTGAGCATGGACCTTGCAGCTTCGACGATAGCTCTATTCCTCCTCTCTGCTACACCATTGAGTTCAGGTGTATACCTTGTAGTGACTTCCCTTTTAATGCCTCTTTCATGCAAGAAGGCATCAAATTCAAAAGAGAAGTATTCTCCTCCACCATCTGATCTGAGTCGTTTCAAAGTCCTACCTGTTTGATTTTCAACAAGAGCAATATACTTCTTAAAGCAATTAAACACTTCATCCTTGTGCTTCATGAAAAACAGAATGGTCCACCTGCTACAATCATCTATGAAAGACACATAATATCTTGAGCCTGATATAGATGGCTCCTTACTTGGACCCCACACATCCGTGTGCACTAGATCCAAAGGATTTTGATACATATATCCTTTCTTATTGAAAGGTTGTCTATGAGCCTTGCCGAGTTGACAAGCTTCACACTTATAAATCATGTGTTGCCTTGTGATATTAGGCAAACCAAGTACACTTTGGTCCCTGCAAATCTGTTTGAGTGTCCTCTCACCAATGTGAGCAAGCCTTTTGTGCCATATCTCCAACTCTGTTAGAGTTTGAGATCCATAGCTAGAGTTTGAGATCCATAGCTAAACAAAGCTATGTTCTTTGTATCTTCCACTTCAAAAGTGAAAAGCCTTCCTGTCTTTTCTCCTTTGGCAATCCTTCGAAAGCCTTGCCTTGGGTCTTCAACATATGCTCCAAATCGATTGAATCTAACCTGCAATCCTTTTTCAACAATCTGTCCAACACTTATTAAATTTTTGGTAATTGTAGGGACATACAAGACTTTGCTTAAGAGGTTCATATTCCCATCTGATGTCTTCACATTACCTATCTTCTCCACTGAGTGCTTTGTGTCATCTCCTGTCTGCACTTCATGCTTGTTATGAGGATCTTCCAAATCAGAAAGTAAAGCCACATTTCCTGCTACATGGTTCGAGCATCCCGAATCAATGTAAAATATGTGATCATCATCCTTACCCTTCTTCGTTGATAGATTCATAATCAATAATGAATCTTCTTGACTTTGTTCCTCTGCATAGTTATTGTAATCTCTTCTTCCTCTATGGCCACTTTGATAGTTGTTGTTGTTGTTGTAATTGTTGTTGTAGTAGTTGTTGTTGTAGCCTCCATTGTACCTGCCTCTATTTGATCCATAGCCACCTCTATTGAATCCTCTTCCTCTTGAGTTCCTCGGGTTCCTGAAACATTCTTCAGTAGTATGGTTAGATAAGCCACATATGTTGCAAGGTTGAGATGATTGGAATCTCCCCCTGCCTTGCTTTCCACTTCTGCCTCTTCCTCTAGCTCGTCCTCTACCTGCAAAGTTTGCTTGGAAAGAGCTTCCTTCATCTTCATTCTTTCTATTCTTTGACTTGTCCTTGACCTTAGCTTTATCAGAATATAAGGCAGAAGTTTGATTACCTCTTGAGGACTCACCACCTTTGCTAATCTTTGCTTCATGAGTGAAGAGTTGGCCCATGAGTGTGTTGAGGTCGGGTACATGCATATCCATGTATAAATCCATGGCTGTTGTGAATGACTCCCACTTGTCGTCTGCTTTGATTCCATTCATGATTTGTCTTATGATTTGCTCCTCTTCAATTACCTCTCCAATGCTTCCAAGTTGGTCGGAAATCTCCTTCATCTTTGTGACATAATCAGTCACATTTTGCTTCGGGCTTTTCTTCATTGTTGTGAACTCCATCCACAATTGGTTCTTCCTTGCTCGAGTGTTGGAAGAGAAGAAAGAAGCAAGTGCATTCCAGGTTTCTCTTGATGTCTTGCATCCCTTGACATGAGGTTAAAGAAAATCAGAGATTGAGTTTAGAATATAGGACCTTGCAAGTGCATCCTTCGAACACCAATTCGAAAGTCCTTCCACTTCTTCATGTGATGGTTGCCCTTTGTTCCTCATGGTTGGCATTGCTTCATCTCCGGATATGAATCCATATAGATTCCTCCCTTGAAGGTAAGCCTCCATCCTTAGAGACCATGCCGGATAGTTGTTTCGATCCAATTTGTCAATTGTTGATGGAAATCCATCTCCCATGTTGCTTGACTATGCTCTGATACCACTGTGAAGAGAGATGGTGGATGCAATCCAAAGATGAGTAGGTGCCGCTACAACCAGCTTCACACCAGCCAACTGAGACTTCAGAGTTGATTAGTAGACCCTTTGAGCTTCCTAAATCCACCAAAATATCAGCCAAGTACTTTGGAACATGTATCCCAAAAGTTTAAGTCAAGACAGGCTAGTTGCGAAATGACTAGCTCCCAAAACTTGCTATTTTTGGACATACACCTGCTGGAAAAAATGAACAGTGCTCTCAACCTGGAAGGAATTAGAAAAATTCCTTTTGGGCATAGCAAATAGACTTAGCAAGCTTCCTATTCCAAGTTAAAACACTTCAAATGATGGACTGAGCACTGAGAACAAGTTTCATCAAGTTCTGGAACATTCCCACAATTCTCGGGGCTCTGCAGAGATAGACCAGTAAGCAGTAAAATGCAGATATCTCCAAAAGTATAAATCCAATGACCTTGAAAATTTATAGGTAGAAACTAGACAGTGAGAGCTATCCAACGCACTTTAAAACACTGAAAAATGTTCAGTAAAACTCGAGATATGACCTTCTGAAGTTACTGCTCTGAGTGAGTATAGCAGAGAACAAAACAGAGAGGTAGATGATAATAAATGTATAGATTCACATATGATTACAACCACATTGGCAATGAATCTTTGCACAATGGGAGTAGAATGATAGAGCTATGGAGTAAGCTCTTCAATCTCTACAAAATGACATGAAGTGGTCACGTACAAGGCTTGCTAATCGCCTCTTCCTTCTTGCTCCTTTTATAGCAATTCTTGGAGGGAGTTTTGAATTCGAATTCGAATGGCTCCACCTAAAAGTGATCCCCAAAGTTAGGAGAGATTCCCTCAGCTCAAAAATTCGTGATTTTGGTAGTTGGAGCCACGAATTTGCTTTTACATCATGGATGAGGTAAGCCATCCTTTTACTTTTTTCTTTTTCCATTTACAAGAGATAAAATGTACTCTTTTACAAGAGGTGTTCACATGACTACTCATGTGACTTACAAATGAGGATAATATCAAGCATATCAAGCATGTAGGCTTGGGCAAAATGCACCAACAAGGTCCATGGTTCCATAGGTCCAGTATATATACAACATTAATTCTAGCAATCTTCCATATTGACAAAACATGAACATATCACAACTTAATCATAAAAATGATGAGATAAAGATAGAGAAAGAATAGACGTCATGTGTAAGGTGTTACGTAAGCCATCGCTTACTCATAGTATCATTACAGCCAATGTTCAATGTACAATGTGGTAGCATATCTCTCAACCACTCTATGTGATGAGAAATGGATGAATGAGTGAATGTACAATGTAACAAACATATTCAGATGTGTGGGCAGTAATCTGAATATACATGAGATGTGTGACCTTATAGGTTATAGAAGAGTGAATATGAGTGACTGAAAGAGGAAGGATCAGTGTGAATGGAAATCCTCAAACTCATGTGAACACACCTTCTTAAACACCTCATAAAAATATGCATAAAGCATATAAGTACTGATTCTCTTGTACCTATGCCGAATAGGACTCCTTCTGATATGAACGCCATAGCCTCCATAAACTTCAAGTAGTACTTGTGTGCATAAAGAGAATATGTACCTGAATACTTAACATAAGATGTGAATCTTATGTTAATCTCCATCTAATGTCTTTGAAGTAGCCCGACATCTTCTTGTAGAAGACAATCTTCAACCTAATATCTTCCTGTAGAAGATAATCTTCAAAATCATGTAGATGGTCCCATCCAATGCCTTTGAAGTAGCCAGATATCTTCTTGTAGAAGACAATCTTCAACCTAACATCTTTTTGTAGAAGATGATCTTCAAATACATCATGTAGATGGGCGATCCTCACCATCAAGCTGCTAATAATCAAGTCTTCTTGCCATGAACAAGAGATAACCTCCTCTCCATGAGGTAGAGTGTGAGCACACCCTTCATCTTCTCCAAGAAGAATCACCAAGAAGAACTCCATAGCTGCTCCTCAACATGCTTCAAGTTAGCACCATGGCTGCCCCATGTGCTAGAAGAAACACCACCTCTAGTGAGGTCCAAGCTCTAGAAAGCTTGTGTTGATCCTAGGTGAAGGATGAATACAAGTGAGCCAAGCACTTGTTTATATAGTATTCTGTATTCTCTGAAAAGCTCCTCAAAAGCAATAAAACAACGATCGTTCTTTTATAAAGCAATTAATCGCGATTGATCGTAATTGGGAAACAAACACATCCGGAAATCGGAAATCGGCGTCGCTGATCGTTTTTGCTTTTCAATATATTGATTGATAAAATCATTTATAGGCGCGCTGCCGTGGACGGGTTTTGAACCCAGGTGGGTTACATGGGAGGATTTTTGGCTATCCACGATGGCTAGCGCCTTTGCTTGTACATACGAGTAAAACTGAAAACTATTTATCGTATATCCTGAAAGTAAGATGGACCAATAGACATTGTTTTTCAACACAAACTACCTCTTCAATGTCAATGCGTTAATAGCCAAGAATGTTCTCGTTTTGGCCCCATGAATCTCTTCCTTCAAGTTGGCACTATTATCCTTGGTCTATCCAAATGCGTCTTTTATTAGTTCATGAGCGAATTTGATGGTGGTTGATTCTCCCTTTGCATTCAGAACGGTTCGAATCCATTGTAATCATGTATTTGATCATTGTTGTATTCTCGTAGTCAACATCCATGTAGGCTTTTGTATTTCCTTGCTGATGTGATCGAGTGAAATGTCCTCACTTTGTAAGGAACAATTGGTTAAATGATCATGTGATACATTACAATGTGTATACAAGTCGAGACTAGAAGAGTCTTGATTCATAGTAACACTTGGAAAATTTCTTCTCCTATCTTCTCTATACTCGTTGTCTTAAGTACTTGTTTGTTGGTGATTTGGGATCTTCTAGCCTCTAGAAGACTAAACATTTCTTTGTGTCCTACTTTTGTTGATATGTATCCTTGGGCGAGATGTATACTGACTTCATATTCAAAATTCCAGTCTTGTCCTAGTATCAATTCTTTGAAAAGGTCTTTGTCTTTGCACACAAGAATTTGTTGATCCATGGTGGCATTTCCCAGATGTAAGGACATTGAGGCTTCTCCTATACACTTGATGACTTTCCCTTCGATTCCTATCATATATGCTCTAGTAGGATTCATGGTCGTTTTGAGGTCGTTGGCTAATGAGACTCGCATGCAACTTTATGGAGCCCCTGTGTCAAATAATGAATCCACTAATTGATATTTTTTTATACCAATATCTAGATTCAAGTATGGTCAGGTGACGTGTTAGTCGGCCGCCGGATTGGCAAATGTAAAACTGAATCTTGTGTTCGCACGCGTGAAAAGTGGTTACACAACAGTTGTAATTTCTTATATAAAGCAATGTAAAGAGATGCTCAGGGACGACGAGTCCTGGAATCACCAGACTGTTCGTCTGGGTGATTGTCTGAAACGTTACTGTAACTTTGTTTGTAAAACTTTTGAGTTTTTCTGAGTAATCCGTTATCTCCTTGTCTATATCTGTTGTCTGTGTCTATTATCTCTTGATCTTTGTTGTGGTTGTGAGTGTTATTCATCATACAGTAACTCATCAAACTGTTGTCTGAAGTGAATCGTCTGCAAATCCTTGTTGCAATCATGTGTTAAGAGCGCGTATTGGGTTAGTACTAGTTCTTGGAATGTCCTGCCAAGTGGTTGGGTGAGGTCTGTAGAATTGTGATAGTGCGCTAACACTACAAAGTATAGTGCTGTCTTCAGTGTTGAAATCTATCATCATACGATAAGGGTTAAGTTGCAGTAAGGGATCTTGAGTTGCATAATGGGTCTTTAGTGCGGTGTAATTGAACGATTTAGTTCTCTGTGTTTCGGACGATGAGCGGATTGCGGTACCTATCTGGTAAAGATTGAACCGTTACCCTTGTCTCTGATATCTTCAGTAAGTTTATCACTGTAGTATTTTAGTGTATTCATTACATGATGGCCGAGCTAAGACGTGAACAGTGATTGTCTGAGTATAACGGAATCTTACTAGAGTTTCAGTATCTCTCTGTATCTGAAGTGGTTGTATTTGGGAACTAAGTAAAGGGCCTCTGTCTAACAGACCCCTACCACTCCCAAGAACCCACTTAGGTGCTTAGATGCGTTTCTGACAGTTAGACTCGCGTTTTAAGCATTTAACACTAGCGCCGTCTGTGGGAAGGTGGCATCAAGATTGCCGTTTATCTGTCGGAAGTGTTATCAAGATTACCATTTATCTGTGGGAAGGTGGCAACAGATCAAATTGTTGCAAACCTGTTGTGGAAACGTGACTGTAAAATTTTTTCGACAGTAATAGTATGCGATTAGTACAAAAAATGATACATGCCAGTTACTCGATCCGGTAAAACGTATCCAAAGAACAGACGGCCTAGGGTACCTAACCTGCTAAAGACGCCTCCAGGAGGTACAAGCGCGAGAACCAAACCAGTTGACAAGAAAGTAAAGAACGTTAGCAGTGATTCTGTTCATATTCCGATGGAACGTACTGCATCTCTGATAGATTCCGGTACTATTTCGGCACAGTCTGTCGAAAATATAGTAACTCCAGAATCCACCAGAACGCAGCGTGAAGTTAACTTAACAACATTGAGTAAAGATTCAAATTTGTTGACGAATAGGAACGCCTTAGCCAAAGAAACCAGTGAAGAAGAAGGAGTACTTTGTTTTGGTGAAAAATCGACACCCTCCGGTGACATTTCGGTACAAGTCACTGAGAATTTATGGTTTTTCGATGACGAGTTACCATTTCTTGGTGAATCTTCAGCCCAATCACTGCTATTAGGAGTAAACCTTCCTACATTTGACATCAAGAAGGAAGGAAACTTGTTCAAAAACGAGATTTGAAATATACTGAAAAAGATCATCGAACCGGAAAGTGCGCAGGCTGACACAGACTCCGACAGTTTGGATATTCAGCCTGAGTACATAGGAGATAGTCGCCACACAACCATCAGCACGGACAACAGCAGCAGTAGCAACAACAACAACAGCAGCTATGTCCACCCAGGCCGCCTCCAACAAGAGTAACGTACACTAAATTCGGTGGATTCCTAGGAGATGACCCAGATGCTCATGTACGCACATTTGAGATAAGTTATGCAGTGCTCAACCATCCACCTGACCCGGCGTATAAGGCTATTGTCTTTCAGTCTACATTGGTTAATGAAGCAGCCAAATGGCTTACAAAATATGATATTAACCATTTCGGCACCTATGAAGCAGTGAGGGATGCATTCCTACAAAGATTTAGGCTAAAGAAGAATCCAACCAAAATTTTTGACTACTTGCAAAACAATAGACAGAAGATAAATCAAACAGTGCAGGAATATGCCACTCTATTCAGAACCCATTTAAGACAATTGCCACCAGCACATGCCATCCTACCGGATGACGTTATCACACAATGGTTCATCAATGGTTTGACTCCACAACTCAAACAGATTATGATCATATGATGTGTCAGAGCTATGACGCTAGATGCAGTGATTGCAATGGCTCTACAACTGGAAAACAAGGTTGGAGGATTTACAAAAGATCTGGAGTAGCTAAAGGCAAATAGAATTACCACCAAAGATCCGACCAGACAGATGTACTGCACTACATGCAAGAATTCAGGCCATACTAGTGCCACTTGTGCACTTAATCGGTTGTTTTGTGCTACCTGCAACACTACCGGACACACCACCGAAAACTGCGCATATAACGCCAAAGTGCAGGGGATAGCGACTGTCAATGCAATTATACAGGAACCAGGGCAGCCAGCCAATCACTATGTGCCTCCGCAAATGAGAAACAACCAGCAACAAGGATATCGAAATTACAGAGGACAGAGAAATAATAACTATAATGCAAACCACTGGCAGACCGGACGACCACCGGAAAATCCCAATTTGCCACCACCGCGCTGTCATTTCTGTGGTGAATTTGGCCACATTAGAAGATTTTGTAAGGATGCAGCTGAGTATGATCAGAGGAAGAAAGAACGACAAAACTGGATGACTAATATGGTGCAAATCACACAAGTAGAAACACACGCTGCAGTAGTTCAGACCAGATCTCGAAGGCTGTCACAACTAGTAGCCGAAATATTTGAACCAGGCATCAGAGAACAACAAAGGATGTATGATAAGGCTAGTCAATGGACCACCGTAGAACCCCAAGTGTTTCTAGATCCTATTCTGGTAACCCAGATACCATTAACCGATGAAGGGACACAGAAACAAGATTCTAACTCCGTAGCAGGCACATCATCTTCAGCTGATACATCATCTTCAACCGGTGCATCATCTTCCGAGGCAGCAGAAAATACAACTCAATCACAAAAAGCCTGGGAGATTTTATCTAAAGCATCCATTACTCTTCCCCTTGGGCAATTGCTGGCACTAGTACCAGGAGTCAGACAACAGTTCCAACAACAGTTCAGTCCTGTGCCTTCCTGCATTCCAACGACAACAACAGTGCAACCAGAACCTGATTCTACGGTCGATCATTCAGTTCCTTTGATTACGGTATGGTATAAAAATCATAAAATCACACAGGTACTAATTGATGGAGGATCTAGTTTCAACATTGCTACTGCTGCACTATGTAAAAAGTTAGGGTGGACCGAAATCGGACCAGTTCAGTTTTTTGTCAGAATGGCCGATCAATCAAGAGTCCATCCCATAGGATTTGTACGAAATGTACCAATTACTTTACAAGGTACAACGTTTAAAATGACCTTTATCATACTAGATTTACCGGAATCCACTCTTGATTACAACCTCCTTTTCGGCCGACCCTGGCTAAAGCATGCTAAGGTGATACAGGATTGGTCTGCACAGGAGCTCACTTTCAAGGATAAAATCGTAAATACATTGTAAAATTAGATGCTATACAACCTTGCGAGTTGCATGCTAGACCGTACTTTGCGAAACCAGTTCATATGCTAGATGGTTTGTCAGATGATGAAGAAGAAGAGTTTCTGAAAAATAACATTGACTTGATCTCCCTAGGAACTGTTGATCTACAATCTGTTGTAGAAAACTGGAATCCTTCAGTTTGCACGGTGATGACTGTAATAGAAAAAGATATGGAAAAAGATAAGGTTATCATAGATGACGCTGATCTACAACAACTCTTTAACCCAGCTGAGAATACAGAGAAGACTTGACAATTTTATGTTCCAGAAGATCAACTGACCACTTACAATTTAAGTGATGAAGATTATTTCAAGCAGATCTAATCCAACTACTTCGTAAATTTTTTGATGTATTTGCATGGGATTACAAAGATATGAAGGGTTTGGACCCGCGCATCTACCAACACAGGGTCATGCTAAAGCCAGAAGCAAGACCGATCAAGCAACCTAGCTACCGGATGAATCCAAACTATGCATCACAGGTAAAGGCAGAACTGGATAGGTTATTGAAGGTTGGATTCATTGTACCAATAGAGCATGCTGAATGGATCTCACCAATCGTTATTGTCCCTAAGAAGAATAAGCAATTACGAATATGTGTAGATTACCGAAAACTGAACGCAACTATAGTGCCTGATCCATTTCCGCTCCCTTTTCTTGAGACAATGCTTGATAGAGTAGCAAGACATGAAATGTATTCATTCTTAGATGGGTACAGTGGGTATAATCAAGTTAGAATGGCTGAACAAGATATACCGAAGACCGCCTTCATTACCAACTGGGGTGTTTTCGCATGTACTATTATGTGGTTTGGATTAAGAAATGCCCCAAGTACATTCCAAAGGTGCATGCAGGAAATATTTTCTCCTTAACTTACTTCTTTTATGCAAGTATATCTTGACGATTTTTCAATTTTCGAAAAGATGATAGCACACCTGTTCCATTTACGGTGCTTCTTTGAAAAATGCAGAGAATATAGACTCTATTTGAACCCAAACAAATCTGTGTTTGCGGTTTCATGTGGCAAGTTACTCGGTCATATTGTATCTGCACAGGGCATACAGGTGGATCCAGATAAAATTTCAGTTGTGTTAGAAGCTCCTGTGCCCACTACACCGAAGGAAGTAATGCGCTTCATGGGCCAAGTAAGATGGCATGGACGACACCTACGATGGCTTGCTCACTTGGCAATACCACTGAACAAATTAATCACCAAGACTCCTCGATAGTTTGAGTGGACTCAGGAATGTCAGATAGCATTTGATTGCTTAAAGCGTTTATTAACACAAGTTCCCATCTTACAGTCTCTCGACTGGGATCGCCCATTTCATGTATTTGTTGATGCTTGAGATATAGCAATAGGGAGCATTTTAATGCAACAAACTAATAAGTGGTTCAGACCAGTGTACTATGCAAGTCAAAGATTAGCCTCTGCTGAAAAGAATTACTCTGTAACAGAAAGAGAATGTCTAGGTTTAGTATATTCTATCAAGAAATTCAGACATTATTTGTTGGGCCGTAGATTTACTTTTCATGTAGATCACGTTGCACTTGTTTACCTGGTTCGGCAACATCATCTAGGAGGTCGATTAGCACGATGGGTTCTACTTTTACAAGAATTTGACTACGAAGTCATTCATCAACCACGCAGTTCACATGCCTTAGCAGATTTTCTCTCCCGCTTAGATTCTGGTGAAGCTCCGATTGGTGTAGATGACACCACACCAGCAATCTATGTCTCTGAACCAACTAATGATGAAAATGTAGACCCTCCTATGCTATCTACATATTATGATCAATTATTGACTTTTCTTATTAATGGATGCCTCCCTTCTTAGACTTCCACGGCAATACGCAGAAAAATTGCAGTCTTCAGCCGCCGATTTCGATTGATTGCTGGGGAATTATACTATGTGGATCATACTGGAATTTTACTTCGATGTATTCCACCACATGAAGTTAGCTCAGTTATTACTTTGGCTCACTCAATTCCTTCCGGTGGCCATTTGGCTGCGGATTTAACACACTAGAAAATTTTGCAGAGTGGACTTTGGTGGGCAACTATGTACAGGGATGTAATGCAGTTTATCAAAAATTATGATAATTGTCAAAGATCTGGACAGCCATTACCACGGCATTTTTTCCCTCTGCAACCTGTCCTGCCATTGGAACCTTTTCTGAAATGGGGTCTAGATTTCATTGGACCTATTACACCACCAGCAATCTTCAGTAATAATCGTTATATTTTGACATGTACTGATTATGCTACCAGATGGGCAGAAGCCTGGGCTTTACGGTCTGCTACAGCTATGGTGGTAGCAAAGTGTCTACTGACAGATGTTTTTCCAAGATTTGGTTTACCGCTAGAACTTGTTACAGATCAAGGCACTCATTTTTTCAACAATTTAATGAAAGTACTCACACATTTGTTTCAAGTCACACATAAATTTAGTTCACCATATTATCCTCGTGCAAATGGCCTGGCTGAGAGTACAAACAAATCTTTGCTAAATATGCTCCGAAAACTCATTTTAGAAGCACCAGAAAGATGGGATCAACTGCTAACTGCAGTATTATGGGCATATCGGACTACATACAAGGTAACAACATGATTAACCCCCTTCAAACTGGCTTATGGATTAGAAGCAATAGCACCAATGGAGATAGTTATACCAAGTTTACGAGTAGCCATCAATCAGAAACTACTACCGGAAGAATCACTGTCCTTTCGGTTAGATACACTCAGAGAATTAGACGAGCAACGATGGCACATTTTTTTGACTATGCAGGCAGTACAACTAAGACAAGCTCGCACACATGACCGATATCTAAAGACCCCAATTTTTTCAATAGGACAACTTGTACTCTTGTACAACGCAAAGTCGAATCGCTCTGCGGGCAAATTCAAATTGCGATGGTCTGGTCCCTACCGAATTTCTGAGCAAGTGGGCCCAGCAACTTTTCGGCTGACTACGTTAACCGGAATCCCTCTTCCGAAAGTCATTAACGGTTCGAAGCTGCGGCCGTATCAACACACGTCTAACCCGCACTGAAACATTTTGCGGTTAGCCACGTCTTTTGGCGTTCCCTTCACTTTTCTTTTCTTTTCTTTTCTTTTATTTTTGCATGCTTAAATAAATAAATCTGTAAATATTCGCGTTTTGATACCTAATCACGTCTACAACCACCCTGCCCTTGCCAGCTACCCATGCATGCACACCGAAGTTAAGAATTATCATTTCAAATACCGCGCGATGATTAATCATCCCTCATTGCTCTCCACTGCGACACATCTACTTAAACTTTTCTGTTTCGCTGAAAAAATCGCTATTGTGTTTGCATGCTTTGTATGATCGTGAAATCCCTGTGTGCCTGCGTTTTGAGCTTGCTATCTTTGTTGTGCCATGGAAGCTTTGGCTAACTATGCCGCTTTCCGTGATGGACTCCCTGCCGACGTAGGAGAGTTCCTGCGCAACGGTGGGCTTGCAAATTTCGCTGAACTGCCTTGGCATTTGGTGGAATCCCACCCCTTCTTTGCCCAGATCATCTCCCCCATCGCCCAAGCACCCGCCAACGAGCGAAGTTGGGCTTTCACATCTTTACCCTCCTGAATAGTAATCACCTTCCAAACTTTCGCTGAGTCGACTCCCATCGCAAGGTCACGAAAATGGCCCGAGTCTACCAGTTGCCAGAATGATAGAGTTGTTCCCCAGATATCATCCAATGAATACGCCATCCTATGTCGACCGGAACCAGAAAGATCCGCCCTCCAATTCTTAGTAGCAATCCTAAACCTACAGAAGCACACTTACGGCATATCCCGGCCATTTTACTCTGCCATAGACTTAGCTGCCCGTGAGCCAATCAACTTCGCATCATACTTCTTCCACCGTATCCACAAAGAGTGCGTAGCAATAATCAAACAAGTAAACAAGGGAAGCACGCCTAGATCTAGATTGCCACACATCCTGTCATTCCTCTTTCCGGCAATCCTTGCAGCCCAACCACCACCCCGGGGGCCTGTTCTGAGACATGAAGAATCGGTACAACTGCTAGAGGATGATGATGAAGAAGATGAAGAGGAACTCAACCAGCTCTTCCGCCGAAAAAGAATCAGAATCAGCTCATCTGAGAGTGAAGCACAGAATTCAGCCGGAGATGATAAAGAAGAAGAAAAGCAAGAAGAAGACACCTTTCACGACACCGCCACATCAATGCAGCATGATTCCTCTGTGCAATCATCACCATCTGAGCAACAAGAACAGGAGAAGCAGATTGAAATAGAAACAAGCTCTACCGAAGAAGCATCCCAACAACAAACTGAGCAAGAACAGCAAGAGGATGAACAACAAATTGCAAAACAAGTTTTCGAAGAGCTGCTTAAGGCAGTTGAGTCCACAGCCGCAAAAACTGAACAACAAACCACAAATGAGGTAACAAAATCTAACTCTGCCATTCCCACCCCACCACCGGAACCTCCACTCAACCCTATCCTTCCTATCCCATCCAATGCACCAATCGAACCTGCAGCTTCTTCAGCCTCATCCCCCAACTACTCTCCACCGAACTCACAGCAACTGCTTACTGCATCGTCTTCCCTACCTCGTCCCCCTCTTCCACCACCCTCCATTCCAGTATTTTCCCAGTTGGAATCTATGGGTCAACTGCTAATAGATTTATCAAGACAACTGCCGCAACAATTGAAGCAAATCACAGACAATGTTCGAGAAGATCTTCAACACAAATTGGAAGTAATGGATGCAGATATCACTCCCCCCTAGGAGGAACTACAGGCGGTAAAGACTGAAAATCACGCGCTTCATGAACAATTACAGCAACTACAGACCAGAATTCAAGAACAGGAACGAATGACAACTCAGCGAGATGAAGCCCTGGCAGTAGCAAAAGAAAAGGAGGAATTACTGCTTGTTGCCGATGCAGAAATAAGTAAACTGAATCAACTACTCAAGGATAAAGAAGATGCAACAATGGCATTAGGCAATCTACTAGAAGAAACCAGAACGCATTTAGACGAAGAAGTAAAGAAAAGCCAAGAACAGCAGAGGGAGGCTAAATTGACAGAAGAAGAACTCCATAGAACAAACGAGGCTCTAACAGATGTCAACAGAATGCTGAAACACTATTTGGCAAAAGAAGCTCAAGCACAAAAAGAAATTGCACATCTTCGACGAGAAAGAGATGCCTACTCCACAACGATACAGTATCAAAACCAAGAAATTAAAAGAAGAGAAAATCAATTAAGCAATCAGAAAGAACGGGTAATCAATATGCAGAAGCAAGTTGCAGAAATGAAGGTTTCAAGAGATGAAGCCCTGTCCAATGAGTTCTACCTGCAAGAAGCCTTTCTACAAACACAGACAGAGATTTTGCTCACCGAAGTGATAGCATTAAGTTCTGTTAGAGTAGATGCACAGCTAGTAGAGCCGGAAACCCTTAAACAGATGTTAGAAACTCTAAAGAAAAAGATCGCCCGCACCTTTAGATTAGCTAGAAATATGTACTTAGAAGGAATAGTAGACAAGCAATAATTTTGTAACCTGCGGGTTCGAGTCCACCGTGCGTGCCAGTGTTAGTCGGCCACCGGATTGGCAAATGTAAAACTGAATCTTGTGTTCGCACGCGTGAAAAGTGGTTACACAATAGTTGTAATTTCTTATATAAAGCAATGTAAAGAGATGCTCAGGGACGACGAGTCGTGGAATCACCAGACTGTTCGTCTGGGTGATTGTCTGAAATGTTACTGTAACTTTGTTTGTAAAACTTCTGAGTTTTTCTGAGTAATCCGTTATCTCCTTGTCTGTATCTGTTGTCTGTGTCTGTTATCTCTTGATCTTTGTTGTGGTTGTGAGTGTTATTTATCATATAGTAACTCATCGAACTGTTGTCTGAAGTGAATTGTCTGCAAATCCTTGTTGCAATCGTGTGTTAAGAGCGCGTATTGGGTTAGTACTAGTTCTTGGAATGTCCTGCCAAGTTGTTGGGTGAGGTCTGTAGAACTGTGATAGTGCGCTAACACTGCAAAGTATAGTGTTGTCTTCAGTGTTGAAATTTGTCATCATACAGTAAGGGTTAAGTTGCAGTAAGGGATCTTGAGTTGCATAATGGGTCTTTAGTGCGGTGTAATTGAACGATTTAGTTCTCTGTGTTTCGGACGATGAGCGGATTGCGGTACCTATCTGGTAAAGATTGAACCCTTACCCTTGTCTCTGATATCTTCAGTAAGTTTATCACTGTAGTATTTTAGTGTATTCATTACATGATGGCCGAGCTAAGACGTGAACAGTGATTGTCTTAGTATGACGGAATCTTACTAGAGTTTCAGTATCTCTCTGTATCTGAAGTGGTTGTATTTGGGAACTAAGTAAAGGGCCTCTGTCTAACAGACCCCTACCACTCCCAAGAACCCACTTAGGTGCTTAGATGCATTTCTGACAGTTAGACTCGCGTTTTAAGCATTTAACAGACGCAAATATTTATGTTCTTCACATTACCTATTTGATAGTTTGCCATGGGTATAGGTTCTTCTCCTTGTATATATCATTCATCCCTCTTTCTTATCCACTCTTTCCTATTCCTAATTTGTTGTAGTGTTTCTAGTCGAGCTTCATCTCTCATCCTTTCCTCTTCCTTTTTTTTTATTTTGTGCTCCTAAGAGTCTTGCCAACATTCTTTTAGTTAATGGTTCCATGTACCTTTTGCCTCTACAACCACTAATGTAGTTAGGAAGCACATCTCCATATAATGTGGCTAAGTTTACTGCTCCACTGGTGGATATTCGATCTATCAATAGTGGTCCATATCCATATTGCTGTAGATATTATTGTATGTTGTTTTAATGTATAGAACAATACTAAATATCCTTCCTTTAAACCCTTATCATTAATGTTGTTTTAATGTATAGAACAATACTAAATATCCTTCCTTTAAACCCTTATTCTTTTTGTTGCACAAATTCTTGCCACTGCCTATCATTTGGTCTCATGCAATTTTTCAATTTGATCCAATTATTGAGATAGTTTCTGGCTCATCCATCATTTTGTTGTGCCACTCGTAATGTAGGGACTAAGAAATCAATTGGAAAAATTGCATTTTTCCCATATACTAAATTGAATGGAGTAGTTCCAATAACCATGTTGTATGCCACACGAAAAGCCCATATTGAATGATGCAATTGTTTGTCCCAATTTGACCTTCCATTGTTAACTATTTTAATTAAGACTGTTCATAGTACTTTAATGAAACTCTCACCTTGTCCATTGGCTTGGGGGTGAGAAGGGGCTAATTTCTGATGAATCCCAACAAATTCATTCATCAGTGATTGGCAATCACCTCATTGATGAAGTGTGTTCCCCTATTGCTAAAAATTTCTATCGAGAGTCCAAAGCACATAAAGATATTT
Source organism: Ceratopteris richardii (assembly GCA_020310875.1). NCBI lineage: Eukaryota > Viridiplantae > Streptophyta > Polypodiopsida > Polypodiales > Pteridaceae > Ceratopteris > Ceratopteris richardii. The sequence continues at coordinate 40,275,775 of CM035433.1, forward strand.
TTGAAAAGGAATTTAGCTATGGTTTGGGCATTGTTTTTCTTAGTCGCTTTTGCTTCTACCCATTTTGTTAGATAGTTAGTGATCACAATGATATATTCAGCATGCGACACCTATTTCCCTAATGGGCTACTTATCTTTGTACATTCTAGTGGTAATACATTCAGTGTTGTGTGTTGTGCTCCAAGCTTCTTATTCTTCCTTGTGTTGTTTGCATGCTTCTGCAGATGTCTAACTCCAACAATTGGTATCAGAGCAGGTCGCCGCTTCATTTAGGGTGTTGTTGACACTCCTCTGGTTGCAATCTCAGAATCGCACAAATTTTGGTGGGCATACTCAGGGTGTTTTAGAGATAAAAATTGCTTCACTCTATCGTGCTGAAATCATGATTTGAGCTCGTTTCGGCCTCTGAATGCACCATCGCAATGCTTGAGCAGGCTATTTCGTCTTTTCGTGCCAAAGGTATATACGAGTTTTAGTTTTCTAGTATAAGCATCTCGAAGTCTGCTACAAGTTTAGCAGATTTGTATGGGCAGTTCTGTTCAACTTTTTGAGATACAATCAATTTTCCACATCAAGGTATTTTAGCCACCAACCATGGTTGAAAGCAATGATGTATTCCGTATGTTGGCTATCAAGGACAAGTTGCATGGTACCAACTACCCGTTACGGGCTTATATGATGCAACATATATTGGTTGCAAAAGGATTTTGGAATATTGTGTAGGGTGTTGAAAGACATCTTATTACACCTGCGAATACAGGTACTACAAATAGAGGTGCTAGAGCTGATGGAGATGGTGTCGAAGATGGAGATATTTTGCAAATTCCTATTCGTGCTACGGTTTTTGTTGCACCTAATATAGAGCAAATTTGGTGGGATGGTAGAGATGCTCAAGCACATGCATTGATAGCTTTATCTATCAAACGTGCCGTTATTCCTCACATTCGCTCTTGCAGAATAGCTAAGGATGCTTGGGTACACTTACCACATTGTACTAGGCTAGGAATGAGGCTCGTGTTGCTTATCTCCAAAAATAGTTGGAGAGTAAGCACATGAATGAAGGTGATTCTATGGATAAATTTTCAGACAAAGATCAAGGGTTTGAAAGAACAATTGATTTTTGCTAATGAAGTTATACCAGATAGCTCACTTGTGCAGACCATTTTGAATGTTCTTCCAGCTTCATATCAGACTTTTGCTTCTACTCTTCATTTGATGATCAAAGGCAATCCAAATGCCTTGTCATTTGAGGAGTTAGTCTCTGTTCTATTGCACGAAGATCAGTCTAGGTAAAATAGGTCCATCATGGTGTTGTAGATTAAGCTTTCCTAGCTAGTTAGAAGGGCAAAGGTAAATGGAGCTCATCTACTAGCAAGCAAAAATTTGCAAATTTGCACATTCGAAGAAGGAAGAAAAACATAAGAAGAAATCAGAAAAGCAAAAATTGTTTTGCAAGTACTGTAAAAATGATCATCTCATAAAGAACTATCCAAAGGTGGTTGCTAAAGAGGCAAAGAAGAAAGAGGCCGGAATGGTTGTTGTAGAGGCCTCTACACCGAAAATCGAGTCTGTTAATCTTGTGCACGAAGAAGAATGGGCGTTTACTATTGTTTGCAGTTTTAACCCATCTTCTCATGAGCAGTGCATGTTTGCAATAGACTCAGATGTTTGGTACTTTGATAGTGGGGCAACCAAACATATTACCTTGAAGCACAGTTTCTTCTCTTCACTCGAGCCTACCCCTATAGGGAATTCTATCACATGCGCCAACAACTCCTCTTATCCTATCATGGGAGTTGGTAAGATCATTCGGACTATTGCTGATGGTAGTTCTTTCACTTTGTGAAATGCTTTATTTGTGCGAGGGATCAAGAAGAATCTGTTATCAATTTTGGATTTAGCCAAGATTCATTTGGTTGTGAAATTTGTTGATGCCAGATGTATGGCTCATGATATGTCAAATGGTAACGTGGTTATTGCTTCTGGCATTTTATGTCGTGTGTTGTATAAGCTCATAGACTATGAAAGATCTATGAATGATTTGGCATGTGCAGTACATGATTCTCACGTTATGTTAGATGCAAAGCTTTGGCATGCATGCTTTGGTAATCTAAATTTTGCTAGTTTGCTATGCCTGCAGAAGTCTGAAATGGTGTCCTCTTTGCCCAAACTTGAGGCACCCGGAAAACATGTCTGTGAAGGCTATATTTTGGGCAAAATGCCGCATTTCTCCTTTCCAAAAGATGGTTCAGTTTGGGCTATGCAAAAATTGTAGCTTGTACATAGTGATGTCTGTGGTCCTATGGAGACACCCTCTTTTGGAAACTATCTTTACTTCATGACTTTCATTGATGATTTTTCCAGGCATATAGCCTTTACTTTGAGAACTATACCCAACAAAAATACATTTTTAATGCTTTATCATCCAATTTTTTGTGATGTCTTTAAAGCACTAATGCACATTCTAGATAACCAAAAACACGCAGATGAGCAATGGATGGCTTTTGACCATGCCAAGCCTCATATGGAGTGATAGACTGCAACACTTTACTGGGACACCTTTTAAGTACATATGATGCACACATGATAGCCTCAAGCCAGAAACTATGTGGTAAAGTTTGACTCTTGACCATACACCTCACCATCTCCATGAGTAACATGTTCTTCCATTTAACAAATCCATTCTATTGAGGTGTATATGCCACTGTACACTGATGTTTTATCCCACGCTCAGCCAAAAATTCATTAAAGTTAGAAAACATATATTCCCGTCGTCTATATCATCCACATACTAAACACATTTTGGTTAGCCGAGATGTTTTTGTGGAAGATGCTATTCAGCAATTGCTTTCATGTACTAAGGAGACATCTGTTAGCTCCAAAGACATGTATGATACTTTATTGCCTCTTTTTATAGGTGGACAGTCTAGTGCTCCTCCTATTGAGGGAACTTCTCAACCTTTGAAGGTTTCATGTGATGATACAAATCATTTCATTTCTAATGAAGATTTACATGATCCACTTCTTGATGAGAGAGCTGATATTGAGCAAGCAAAGACTATGCAAAAATGGCTAGTGCAGACTTTGCATGACAACAAATTAGATGCACCTCTATCATATTGTACTAGTTCATGCTCTCATAGTGCCTCTTTTACATCAGATTTCCATGCTATGGCTGCCTCTACTGTCTCTGATGAGATTGAACCTGTTTGGTTTGATGAAGCGCAAAATTGTGAACATTGGATGGTTGCAATGCAATCTGAATATGATGCTATCATGAAAAATGGTATGTGGCCTTTATGTGACTTGCCTCCTTCCAAGAAGGCCATTGGCACTAAGTGGGTATACAAGTTGAAGCGCAAGCTTGATGGATCGGTTGATAGGTAAAAAGCTAGGCTTGTTGCAAAGGGTTATGTGCAGGGAAGAGGCATTGATTTTGATGAGACCTTTGCACCTACTTGCCAAATGACTACTGTTTGTAGCATCTGTGCACTTGCAGCTCACGTGGTTGGAATGTACATCAGTTGGACATTAAAATGACATTTCTGAATGGGACTTGCATGAAGAAGTGAATGGTTTTCATCCCCAAGGCTTTGTGTGAAAAGGGCATGAAAACTAGGTGTGTAGGTCAAGAAAGGCTTTATATGGTTTGAAACAAGCACCACCTGCTTGGTATGAAAAGATTCATGCCTATCTAATTGCACCTGGTTTTGAGAATAGTCCAACTAAAAGCACCTTATATGTTAAGCGTGCTAATGATGTACTTCTAATCATTGTGTTATATGTTGATGACATGCTGCTCATTGGTCCTCATGAGAAGCATATTGCTGATTTTAAGGCTGATTTGCATGCCTCGTTTGAGATTTCTGATTTGGGGCATTTGCATCATTATTTGGGCATTTAGTTTATCCATGTTTATGGTGGAATGGATTTGTGTCAAACAAAATATATTGACACATTATTGCAGTGTTTTGGCATTCAAGACTGTAAGCCTATTGCCACTCCTATGGAGACAATTTTACCATTGAGTCTTCATGATGCTTGAGATGCATTTGATGCTGTTCTCTATCACCAGCCTATTGGATGCCTGATTTACTTATGCATTACTCAATGAGATATTCAGTTTGCTACCTCACAGATGAGTAGGTTTATGCATTGCCCAGGAGTCAAGCATTGGCACATGGTTAAGCGCATCTTTCACTACTTGAGTGGTGCCCGACTACTTGGATTGTTGTCCATATTTGCATGCTTTTTCTGACAGTGACTGGGCTAGTTGCTATGACACTCCTGTGTCCACTACTGGTTTTTTCTTCATGCGTGGTAGCTCATGCATATCTTGGCTATGCAAGAAGCAGCCTACTGTGGCCAATTCCAGTTGTGAGGCTTAGTATAGGGTAGCTTTCACAAGGACTATTGAGTGTGTGTGGCTCAGATGCCTTATGGCTGATTTGGGTGTTGGTCACTCTTCTTCGACCACCATCTTCACTGACAGTTAGAGTGCATTGGCAGTTGCGAGGAACCCTATGTTCCATGCTCGCACTAAGCACATTGAGGTGCATTATCATTATGTTAGGGAGAGGTTCTCTATTGCGGAGATTAGCTTGGCATATGTGCCCACAGAAGAGAACATTGTGGACCTTTTCACGAAGGCTCTGCCTAGGGAGAAGTTTGAAGCTTTCCACAAAGCTTTGGGCTTACTTCCTTTTGTGGAGTGATTTCCACATAGCTTGGTACTTCCTTATACATGGGTGCCAGCTACTTGTTCACCGCATCACTCCCAGGGGGGATTTGTTGATATATTTAAGTAGTGATGTGTGTGAACACTCTAGAACTATTGGGGCACTTTTTCCCCCTTTAGGAGGTTTTTCCCCCGGGCTCGCATATATGCCTATTGCCCTAACGGTGTCGTCGAGATTTTCTCTCCTCTCTCACTTGTGAAGGCCTACAAAAAACATATTTGGTGAAGGTAGCCGGAATTCCCCGAGAAGTCCAAGATGCATCAAGGATGTCAAAGGAAGCTCACATACAAAGTTTCAAAGAAATCAAGAAAGTCCATGGTAGCGGTCAAAGCTGGTCAAAGTTAGGAAATTAGTGCAAAAATTTCATTATCACCAAATTAGATGAAAATTAATATACTTGTAAAGATTGTCAAAGGCAGTCTATAGCCCCAATTTCAGTAGAAAATGGATTTTGTAGCACATTGATATGCTATGTTCATTTTGTAAAAATGTATTTTTTCTAGTTTGACCCTACAAATTCTTGTATAGAAAATTATGTTAGCCATATGGTTTGGCATGTATAAAGATCATATATGGCTACATATTTGTACAAATTTTCAAGGCTATCAGAGCTTCCTAGACACCTTAATGCCACCTTGCAAGCTTCCAAATGTAGTCAAACTTGTACAAGGGAGATTCAGATGGGAGTTTTTTCTGCATATTCCTGAAGGAGATCTTTGGAAACATAGTCCTACAAAGTTTCATCTTCATCAAAGCCTATTTGGAGGTTCAAAGAGTACAAAGTCCAGTTTTCAAGGTCACCGCAGTTTTCTAGAATAAGAAAATTGAAGGCTTGAAGGGCTACCACATGTCAAAATATGATTGAACCATGTTGTACGGTCAAGATGAGCTCATATTCAAGGGTGGAGATGCACTTAAGCATAAAGGAAGGAGGATCCACGAATTTTTTCATCAAAGAAGACTTTTTTGACAGTTAAAGATCAATAATGCAAAGTTTCTCCAAAAATAGTGGCTTATCTTATCCGAATTGATGTCAGCACTGATCCGATGGTCCAGATCATCCCCAGATCCAATGGTGGAGAATGAGGGCGCCTAAATTTCACTCCTTTACATTAGATTTGATAGAAAGAACAATTCCAAGCCATTGATTTGATTAATCAAATGGTTGTAATGGAAAGTAGTGATCCTAGAGTTGAGAGTTGATTTCTCTAGATCCAAGGGCCCAAATTCATTCAAAAAACTATATAAACCCCCCTCCAAACTCCTAGAGCATCATTGTTAGGCATCCATAGGGCTCATGCTAGCTTACGGTTTCCTTGAGACGATCACCCTCGGTTGAGCGAGTGAGGATCCAAGGTGAGCTAGTATGAGTATAGAACCTAGTTTCAAATTTAAGTTAGAACTCCAATTTAGGATAGGCTCTTGAAACCAGCATCTCTATCTTGACTCACCCTCGGTGGAGCGTGTGAGTGAGTTAGAGCTGATTTTAATGAGTCTTAGACTTCTTTAGTTAGACGTTACGAGCCTAGACAGACATAGGGTCACTGGAGTGGAACTCACCTTCTTACGTGTGACATTCGATTGAACTGTCATGGTTTGAGGGTCGGAACCACCTTTGATCAGTAGACTGCTTAGCATGACGTACACGACGATCTTTTACATGTAACTTAATTCAAATTCTTTTAATTCATGTCACTTGTCACTTGTCTCTTGTCACCTCTCTCAGTCTCTTAAGTATTTTTACATGTCTTCTATTTCTTCTATGTGTGAGAAGGCTCCGCAGTATTGCGTTGAACCAGTGAGGATGTTTCTTTGAGCTTGTGAGTAAAATCCATCATCATAATTCACTTGCATGCATATAATCCATACATACCCATACATATTGATTAGTTTTTGAAAGTGTATAAGAAGCTCCAATATTGGACCATTCTTCCTTTCGAAACTGGTTTATGTGTAAGGGTTCCATCTATTCTCGTCATGCATACATATCATGCAAAGAAGACTATGCATATGGATTGGAATTAGGAAGTGTTTAAGAAGCTCCTTCAATGGACCATTCTTCCTTCCAAATTTCATTCGTATGTATGGTTCTCTTTCATTCTTATCATTCATGTTCATAAATCTAACTTGCACTCCTACATTCCTATTCCCATAATCATTTCAACATCTCTCTCTTCTCCATACTCAACATTAATTTCACTTTCATGTCCTTAAACCTTCCAACATTCATTAGCTTCATGCACCCTGTGTGTGCCACGACCGGACCCGATCCACCCGGATTGCGATCACCTCCACATTTGAACCCGACGTGAAATGCTTCGTGGCATTTGCTTCTGATCTTGTTGGGAGGTTGTGATCCATATCTTTTGTTTCATATTTTTCATCCTCATCATATCATCATCATCAGTCTTGAGTGTTGCACTGGATTTCTCACAATATCGTGCACATCTTCGTCGTGAAGTAAACGCATTTGTGAGAGATCTAGAGCATCGTGCATCACTTGCTTATTCACACAAGATGGAGGAAGGATTCAAATCCCTTATTGTTGAGAAACAAGGCCAAAGAATAGTCTCTTCTATGTTGAGAGAGAAGGGAAAATTCAATGGCATCAACATCACAAGCTACTTAGATTTGTTTGAAGAGCAAGCTATGATTTTTGGTCTTCCCGAAGATCTTTTGATATCATTCTTTGAACGAATTGTTGATAGCTCTATCATAAACCGTGTCACTCAATATGATAGTCTTCCTTGGAGTGATTTTAGAAAGGAGATGCTCAAAGAATTCTATCTTGAAGATTATAGCCAACATAATCGGGATGGATTCTTACGATGGGTCAATTCTCCAAAGCCTAGTAGCTCTATTACTCACTTACAAAATGAGTATATTAGACGCTATGAACAACTTCCTGATGGGGATAAGATAACTTTGGAACCTGATCTTGTGATCAATTTTCTTAAGCTTCTTCATCCTGAAACTCGCAGGGAAGTTGAACGGCGATTAGAAGAACCAGATAAGCGCTATGGTCTTACTGACAATTGGCAAAAAGTGCGTAAAGTAGTAGAGGCTGTAGCCCATAGACATCAAAGACAATCCATGCTTTATGAGCAAACTAGTCTTCCTCAAGCTAGCCTTCCACAAACTAAGGAGCAAGTTAGAGAACAATCCCATGCTATGCTTTTTGACTCTACTCCTATTCCTCAAATGATGGAGCCTAATCAAGGTTTTAAAGTAGAGCCAAATAAAAGTGTAGTTGAACAATCTCAAGTGGATATTCTCACTAAGCAAATGGAAAGTCTTATTGCTACACAATCCAATTTGGCCAAGACTATAGATGCTTTACAATCTAATTACACCAAAACTTTCCAAAATCAAATGAACCCAATGACTTTTCAAGAGCCTAATCAACATGTTATAGCTACCAATCAAAATACACAAGTAGCTCCTACTCAAGCATATCAAGTTCCTCCAATGCATAATCCTCCAATGCATAATCCTTCAATGCAAAATCCTCATCCTCATGTGCAAAATCCTCAAATGTATCAAAACATGTATCCTCAAGCTTCTCAAATAGCTTTTCAAAATCCTCAAAATCAAAATTTTCAAAATCATCAACCGTATAATATGGAAGCTCCTCTTGCACCTCAAGTACCACATGTTGCTCCCCAAGCTCCTCAAATACATCAATTGCATTTTCAAAATCCTAATTATCCTTTTCAAGCAATACCTTATCAACAAAATCCTCAATTTCAAAATTTCCCACCACAAGTTAATCAAAATCCTCAAAATCAAAATGGTTTTGTGCGTGGCCCTCGTAGGTGTCCTTGGTGTGATTCGTTAGAGCACTTTTTGAGAGATTGTGAATTATTGAAGGCTGCTAAGGAGCAACGACTAGTAATAGACATAGACAAGAAAATCTGTGACTATCGATCTAGGCTACCTTTGCAAGGAAATTATGGTAAGGGAGGAATGAAAAAACATTATGAAAATATAACCATAATGGACGTAGGAACTAGAGGAGTGAAACTAGAAGCTCTTGATGAACAACAAGTAGAATCAAGTAAACCTACAAAGGAAGGTGATTTTTCTATAGAGGCTTTAGTAAGAGCACGGGATGAGATTAGGAGAATAACGGCTTGGGAGTCACCAATAGAAGATCAATCTCTTATTTCTCACATATCCAATGTAGAAGAAAAACGAAAAAGAGATGAAGCTGAGCCTAGTGAAAGAAGAGTAACACGAAAACAAACCTCAGAGGGAATAGAAACAATCATAGAGCAGGGAGAAACATCACAATCCAAAGATAAAAAACAAGAAGCACAACCCAATGAACAAAAACAAGAGGAGAAACAAAAAGGGAAGAAGACAAAGCAAAGAAAAACAGAACCAAAGCCTTTGGATAAACAAGAACAATCAAAACAAACTGAAGACCAAACACGAGAACATGAACAAAAACAAGACCCTGAGCAAAAACAAAAGAAACCAAAGAGAAAACCTAAAGCCATCTTGATTTCAGAAATTGAGAGAAAAATAGATCCTATGGAGATTTTAGATGACATTTTGCTTAAGAGTCAAGTGACTATGTCTTTAGAACAAGTTTTCTCTATTGCAAAGCCTGTTTTTAAAGATAACTTTATCGGACTAATTAAAAGGAAGAGGTTTCCACTTAATCTAGATACTGAGATGAAAGATTCTCTAGATCAAGATCAAGCTATGAATGAAGCCTTAAACTTTGATGAATCTGATGAAGAGGACTTTGATGATGATGAAGTAAATGTTAATAAAAATTTCTTAGGACCTATAAGTTTCGATGGCCCATAGATAAAGATTGTGGATGGCGTATGAGAACTGCAGATAATGGTGTAGGTACCCTGTATGGAGCTTGTGCTAGTGTGCCCATATCCATAGGAGGAATCACAGAAGAGTTTCACTTTTTTATTCAAGATAATTGCTCCTATGAAGTTCTCTTAGGTCAACCCTTTATTTGTGAGAGTCGTATGGAAACTAAAGCCATGGATGATGGGTCTACCTATGCTAGATTTAAGTCTAAGGATGGAATGCAATCACTTCAAGTCATGACAGTAGGAGTGAATCATCCTAGGAATCGATTGTCAATTAGAAAGAAACCTATTGTTACTCAGGGTCATGAGCATGCTTGTAGTGATTGTGCACCTCGATTCATGTTTGGAGCTACATATGATCAAAATTTCGGATAGAATCCATTGTAGAGCGGGACAACAGTGGATATTGGTTTGACATCTCGCAGCCAACCAACCTGTTCAATAGTTTGTCACTTTGTTTTCCACATTCTAGATTAGATTTTCTTCATAAGAGTCAATTGTCCAAGTCTTTTATCCAAAAAACCCAAAAAAATTATAAAAATAACAAAATCATGGAACATGATGAGAACATTGAGCATGTGATTGAAACATCTCATTGTTTCTCTACTCTTGAGGAGTTAGAGTTATGTCTTCAACAAAATTCTAATTCCCATATTATTCTTCTTTCTTCCCTTGATGAGTATGCTCTAATCCAAGAGTATGCTCTCAATGTTGACAAGTGCTCAAAATTTAACCAAACACATGATGCCTTAGTTGAAACAAAGTACAAAACTGTAGACAAAAAAATCAAACCCATAGCTCAACCGTTACCTCAAGGAAGTAATGAAAAAATTATTGATGTGAAAAATGATCCAATTCTTCGGGATAAGAAAAACATAGGACATACATTCACGGATGAGACAATCAAACAAGTGAAAATTGGTAGAGATGATGACTTTCTTTTGCCAGCAGAGAGAGATAAATTTGAGAGAGTCATACGTAGCCATGGAAAAGCCTTTACTATGTATCCTCATGAGATTGGTTGTGTAGATCCTAAGCTAGTTGCACCCATGATAATCTTTACTATTCCACATATTCCATGGAATCTTCGTCCTATACCTGTTCCAAAGGCTCACTTACCTGAGCTAATGAAACTACTTAAGGAGAAGATAAACATGAGAATTTTAGAGCCATCTTTTGCACCTTACTCAAACAGATGGTTCACTGTGCCTAAAAAGAATGGGAAACTACGTTTTATTCAAGATCTCCAACCCGTCAATAAAGTCACCATAAGGAATGTAGGAACAGGACCAATTGTAGATGAGTTTGCTGAATCATTTTCAGGACATTCTATCTATTCAATGGGTGATCTATATTCTGGATATGACCAATTTCAATTAGCAATTGATAGTCGTGACATAACCACAATGAAAACTCCTTTAGGCTTAGTGCGAATGTGTACTTTACCTCAAGGAGCGACTAATTCTGTGGCTCATATGATGAGTGCTATGAATATGGTCTTACATGACTTTATCCCTCATATAACTATGTCATTCATTGATGATATTCCAATTAAAGGGAGTGAGGAACGTGTAAAGGACATTACTGTAGATTCATCTGGATGTCGTAAATTTGTTCTTGACCATATCTCTGATTGTGAAAGAATATTTCAACGATTTGAAGAGGTAGGTCTCACATTTTCCATAGAGAAATCTGTTTTTGGTGTCAACGAGGTGCTAATTGTTGGACATTTATGTGGCCATTATGGTCGAAAGCCATACCCACAAAAAGTTGATGCCATTAGCAAGATTTCTGAAACATGTAACAACGTGAGTGAGGTACGTAGATTTCTTGGTGCTTGCATCTTTTATGTTATTTGGATCCCTCACTTTGCTCATGTTGCTGATTGTCTTTATGACTTGTTGAGGAAGAAAACGAAAATTTATTTGGACTGATAAACACACTCAAGCTGTGCGTAAATTGAAGAAATTATTGCTTGAAGCTCCCATCCTTAAGCGTGTAGACTATTCTGCTAACAAACCTATTATATTGACTGTTGATACTAGTCCTATTGGTATAGGTTGGGTCATAAGTCAAGACGATAGTGAAGGGAATAGATATGCAATTAGGTTTGGTGCCAAAATTCTACATGAAACACAACGAAAATATCCACAGATCAAACGAGAACTATGGGGTATGGTAACAGCTTTGAAAATAGACAAAGAATATTTCATTGGTGCAAATGTCAAAGTTGAGACTGATTGTTTGCCTCTCATTGGAATGATAGCCAATTGTTCATCTCCTGATATAGCCATGCTTAGATGGATCTCATATATTAAGTTCATAAATCCTGAGTTAGTTCATATTTCAGGTAAGTCAAACTCAGTTGCTGATATGTTATCGAGAGCTAGATTTGATGATGATCTTGAAAGTGATCTAATAAAGAATGTGAATTTAGTTGACTATGTTCCTCATATATATGAGTATGAGAAATTTCATGAGTCTGAGTACGAAGATGAATGGAGAGACATAGGAAAGTATCTCAGTACACTACAACCATTACCTAGCTGGACTACGAATAGATTCCGTAACATTAGGAAACGAGCTTATAACTTTTTCCTATGTAATGGTTATCTTTGGAGACATGCTAAGGGTAAGGTTAAGAATCCACAACGAGTCCTAGGAAAAAGAGGTCTTCAAGTGCAAGTAATGAAGGAAATGCATGAGACATTATGGGCCGGTCATAAAGGATTTTTTGGAACATATGAAAAAATTAGAAGTACCTATTATTGGCCTAGGATGTATGTTGACATTAGTAGCTATGTTTCTACATGTTCTACTTGTCAACTTCATTCATCAGTCAAACATAGAGATCCGTTGCATCCTACTTATCCACCTTGTATTCACTACAAGTGGGTAGTAGATCTTGTAACTATGCCTAAAGGTATTGACAAAATGCGTTACATTGTACTTGCAAGAGAAGATTTAACTAATCATGTAGAGGGACGTGCATTACGATCTAAGACCACTTACAATGTTTGCAAATTCTTGCTTGAAGATGTCATAAGTCGCTTTGGGTACATAGAGAAAGTAGTTGCCGATCGTGGAGAGTTAAATGCGAGAGAAGCTAAAGAGTTCTTTGAGCGTCACGGTATTCGTTTGTCTCTCACTACTGCATATAACCCAGAGGCCAATGGTAAAATAGAGAGAGGGCATCCACCTATTGTGAAAGCCATATCTAAAGCATGTAATGGTGACATCAAACAATGGCCTAAATTCTTACCTTTTGCACTTTGGGCAGATAGAATGACATGCACACGTACTACTGGATATATGCCTGCTGAACTCATGTACTGTCAAAAACCATTGTTTCCAATTCAGTCTCATATTTCTGCATGGTCAAATTTGCCTTGGTCTAAAAACATGTCTACTGATGATTTTTTGAGTTTGCGTATTAAACAATTAGAACAAGGTAAATTAAGACTTGATGATGCTGTTGAAAAATTAAGAGAATCTAGAATGAAGAACAAGCATTATTTTGATAAAACTCATCGATTGCGTCCTAAGCCAATTGAAGTAGGAGATTGGGTGCTCATTTATGATAGTACATTTGACTCTCAATATGATGCACGCAAAAAGCTCACTCAACGGTGGTTTGGGCCATACATAGTATCAAAAGTCAACAACAATGGTACGTATGCTCTTTGTGAATTAAATGGTGTTGCACTAAAAACTTTGATTGCAGGTAAAAGGATAAAGTTATTCAAGAAGCGTGATAATGACGAGTACATTTTGGATGAGGACATTGAAGAAGATGACAACAATGAGGCCGATTCATAAACAGGAGTATCCATGTTATAAAATAAAATAAAATAAAATATAAGAAAAAAAACATTAATTTTCAAGTTCATGTTGCTTTGTTTTTTTTCAAGTTCATTCTATTTTTTTTCCATGCTTGTTTCATGCATGTTTTTTTTCACTCTTTGCATTGCATTGCATTGCATATCCACATCACTTGAGTCAAAAAAAAGGCAAATGATGATTTCTCTACTTGTGTAAAATTTTATCTTAAGTAGTAACTTATCTACCAAGAAATTTTTTATAATCTAGGATTGTGGAAAGATAGGGCATGTAGATTTGGAGGTTTATTTTGGTGACAAGACTTTCATATATAAACATGCATATGTATCGTGTATCGAAAGCATAATTGTTGAAATCCTAGCTCCTGCTACTGCATGTTTCTACATCCTTAGTCCATCTCACAGCACTTGTATCGGAGTTTAAACGACTGTTCTCCGTCATTAAAAATGGTTGTACCTCGTATCGGGGTTTAATTTTTCCTCGTCAAAAAAAAAAAAAAAAAAAAAAAGCTACATGTTACCAAGAAGTTTACACTTTCTTCCACCCCAAAAAAGTGATCGTAACCATAAAGTTGTCGAATCATCATCATCGTCGAAAAAAAAAAAGAGCAAGCCAAAGGAGGATAAAGAGGCATAGTAGAATAAATCACGAGCTATATAAGCAGATTTATGCATAAGTGGAGTTTAGTTAGATTTCCTTGCATGTTATTAGAGAAAGAGCATTTTCATATTTATGTAGGAAAGGAGTTGATCTAAAATAAGCTAAAGATGAAAGATGTCTCTTGAAAATCCTAAATCTTTGTTTATAATCATATTTAAGGTAGATTGCTTTATGAAAAGGTACAAAATTTTCTTCAAGATGAGAGGAACTGATGCTTAAAACGACTCAATACATCCACTTCCACTTCATATTGATGCTTGTTTTTTTTCTTTCTTGTTGCCAATGTTGCTTGTTCATTTGCATATATGTTGCCTATTTGTTCATGCATATTCATGTTGTCTGTTTCAATTCTTTCTTTCATGCAAATTTTGCTTCATGTCACGTTACCTACTTATTCATGTATATAATCAATTTTCCTTCCATGTTTCTTATGTTGCCTATAAAAGAATTTGATGCCTGGAACATTTTGTTTTTCACAGATGCTAGAGTGGCGCTTCCGGAGGAATCGCAGGTTTAGTGGGGGCGAATGTCGTCGAGATTTTCTCTCCTCTCTCACTTGTGAAGGCCTACAAAAAACATATTTGGTGAAGGTAGCCGGAATTCCCCGAGAAGTCCAAGATGCATCAAGGATGTCAAAGGAAGCTCACATACAAAGTTTCAAAGAAATCAAGAAAGTCCATGGTAGCGGTCAAAGCTGGTCAAAGCTGGTCAAAGTTAGGAAATTAGTGCAAAAATTTCATTATCACCAAATTAGATGAAAATTCATATACTTGTAAAGATTGTCAAAGGCAGTCTATAGCCCCAATTTCAGTAGAAAATGGATTTTGTAGCACATTGATATGCTATGTTCATTTTGTAAAAATGTAATTTTTCTAGTTTGACCCTACAAATTCTTGTATAGAAAATTATGTTAGCCATATGGTTTGGCATGTATAAAGATCATATATGGCTACATATTTGTACAAATTTTCAAGGCTATCAGAGCTTCCTAGACACCTTAATGCCACCTTGCAAGCTTCCAAATGTAGTCAAACTTGTACAAGGGAGATTCAGATGGGAGTTTTTTCTGCATATTCCTGAAGGAGATCTTTGGAAACATAGTCCTACAAAGTTTCATCTTCATCAAAGCCTATTTGGAGGTTCAAAGAGTACAAAGTCCAGTTTTCAAGGTCACCGCAGTTTTCTAGAATAAGAAAATTGAAGGCTTGAAGGGCTACCACATGTCAAAATATGATTGAACCATGTTGTACGGTCAAGATGAGCTCATATTCAAGGGTGGAGATGCACTTAAGCATAAAGGAAGGAGGATCCACGAATTTTTTCATCAAAGAAGACTTTTTTGACAGTTAAAGATCAATAATGCAAAGTTTCTCCAAAAATAGTGGCTTATCTTATCCGAATTGATGTCAGCACTGATCCGATGGTCCAGATCATCCCCAGATCCAATGGTGGAGAATGAGGGCGCCTAAATTTCACTCCTTTACATTAGATTTGATAGAAAGAACAATTCCAAGCCATTGATTTGATTAATCAAATGGTTGTAATCAAAAGTAGTGATCCTAGAGTTGAGAGTTGATTTCTCTAGATCCAAGGGCCCAAATTCATTCAAAAAACTATATAAACCCCCCTCCAAACTCCTAGAGCATCATTGTTAGGCATCCATAGGGCTCATGCTAGCTTACGGTTTCCTTGAGACGATCACCCTCGGTTGAGCGAGTGAGGATCCAAGGTGAGCTAGTATGAGTATAGAACCTAGTTTCAAATTTAAGTTAGAACTCCAATTTAGGATAGGCTCTTGAAACCAGCATCTCTATCTTGACTCACCCTCGGTGGAGCGTGTGAGTGAGTTAGAGCTGATTTTAATGAGTCTTAGACTTCTTTAGTTAGACGTTACGAGCCTAGATAGACATAGGGTCACTGGAGTGGAACTCACCTTCTTACGTGTGACATTCGGTTGAACTGTCATGGTTTGAGGGTCGGAACCACCTTTGATCAGTAGACTGCTTAGCATGACGTACACGACGATCTTTTACATGTAACTTAATTCAAATTCTTTTAATTCATGTCACTTGTCACTTGTCTCTTGTCACCTCTCTCAGTCTCTTAAGTATTTTTACATGTCTTCTATTTCTTCTATGTGTGAGAAGGCTCCGCAGTATTGCGTTGAACCAGTGAGGATGTTTCTTTGAGCTTGTGAGTAAAATCCATCATCATAATTCACTTGCATGCATATAATCCATACATACCCATACATATTGATTAGTTTTTGAAAGTGTATAAGAAGCTCCAATATTGGACCATTCTTCCTTTCGAAACTGGTTTATGTGTAAGGGTTCCATCTATTCTCGTCATGCATACATATCATCCAAAGAAGACTATGCATATGGATTGGAATTAGGAAGTGTTTAAGAAGCTCCTTCAATGGACCATTCTTCCTTCCAAATTTCATTCGTATGTATGGTTCTCTTTCATTCTTATCATTCATGTTCATAAATCTAACTTGCACTCCTACATTCCTATTCCCATAATCATTTCAACATCTCTCTCTTCTCCATACTCAACATTAATTTCACTTTCATGTCCTTAAACCTTCCAACATTCATTAGCTTCATACACCCTGTGTGTGCCACGACCGGACCCGATCCACCCGGATTGCGATCACCTCCACAACGGGCTACTTATCTTTGTACATTCTAGCAGTAATACATTTAGTATTGTGTGTTGTGCTCCAAGCTTCTTCTTCTTCCTTGTGCTTTTTGCGTGCTTCTGGAGACGTCTAACCCCAACAATGGTGTGGGCCATGCGTGAGGATTGGGATCAATTTTTTTTGCCCATTTTTGACACACTTCCAAGTTGAATAGGTATGTATCAGGTAGATCATCTGCCACTCTGGTAGGTGGTTCTCCATGTGTCATCCTTGATAAATGATCAGCCCTTATGTGAGTATTCCCTTTTTTAACTATGAATTTGAAATCAAGTTCCATGAGTAATAGGAACCATCTCACTAGGCTTCCTATATTGTAGGGTTTATTGACCAAGTACGATAGGGCTTGGTGGTCTATAAAAACTTGAATTTATTGGCTAGAAGGTGATGTCAGAATTTCTTGACTGCATACACCATTCCTAGACCTTCTCTTTCAATAGTGGTATAGTTTCTCTCCGTTTGATTTGGTTTTCTACTAGCATACGCAATATGGTGATCTAACTTCCCTTCATTTGTAGGTTGAGCTAGTATGCATCCAATCGTGAAATCGAACGCCTCCACATGGATGTGGAATGGTTAGGTTAGGTACCTTCAAAATAGGTGCTGACCTTAATCGTCACTTCATCTCATTGAATGACTTTCACATTCTTTTTTCCATGTGAATTGTGTCAGCAATCCATACAACGGTTTTGCAATTATGGCATACATGTGGATGAACCATTGATAATAACCACAATGTGCCATAAAAGCTTGCACTTCCTTAGAATTTCTTGGTCTAGGCAAGTCCAAGGTAACCATGAATCTTTGGAATGTTGCAGGAGCAATCATGTGCCCAAAGGCATCACTCGAAAGGCGTATACTCCCCATTCCATAGCGAATGCCAATTTATGTTGATCTTCCATAGCAATAGCTACTTGGTTATAACTTGAGAATCCATCGAGGAGGTTGTAGACCTCCTTGCCTGCTACTCTTTCCAAGACAGGTCAGTTATGGGTAATGGGTAACTCTCACGAATTGTGGATCCATTAACCTTTTTAAATTAATGCACACCCTAAGCTTACCATTTTCCTTGGGTACTATGACCAAAGGTGACACCCATTATGTATGTTCGATTTTCTAGATAAATCTTGCTGCTATAGTTTGTCGATTTCCTCCTTAATCTTGGTAGAATAGACGTGATTGTATGTGTATGGTCTTTGTTTGGAGGGTTTTGCCTTAGGTGTCATTGGAATCCTATGAGTCCAAATAGAAGGATCCACTCCCATGAGGTCTTTCTAGGTCCATGCAAATACATCTCTATATTCTCTTATTAATTCTATCAATTTTTTCTCCTCTTTTGATGATACATCCTTCCCTATGTAGGTGCATCTCTCCTATTCCTCTTCCATAGTTACTTTCACCTTCTTGGTGTGTTCCTTATTATCATATGTTTCTCCTTCCTGGGCTTCTCTCTTTGGCATTTGAATTACTATTTCCATTCTTCTATTTCATGCCTCTTGAAATTCTCTGGAACCTCAAAAAGATCCGGGGGTTGCTTGGTTTGAACTTGAACTCCATCATTGTCCTATTTCTCTTGGTACTATCTATGGTGAACAATCTTGGTATTTTTGCATCTTTTTCGATTCTATCTTCTTTAATTGTTCTTTCGAATCAAATTCTAGCTCCATTTCAGTACTTTCATAATCCTCTCTCCATTCCTTTTCTAATAATTCACCATCTTCCATTTCGTAGAGGATTACCATGTAAAATTTCACATCATAACCTTCTTCATCTATGCATTCATTCATGATCAACACTTCCTCATTTATACACACATCTAGGGTGGCTAATATATCCATCCATCCGTGTAGTTGGAATGCTTTGTTGGGAAACATTTGAGGCATGTAAGCTAGGTGATCTATGGGTTTGTAATTCTTGTGTCCTATGTTAAAAGTCAAGCTTCAAGCTAAAAATTCGTGGGGAATCTTTTATGGACATGTGGAGCAATCAAAGGAAGCCAAAAGCCACGAGATTCCATCAAGAAAAGTCACTCAACCACTCCCCAAGTCATCTCAACTAATTCCTCCAAGTTAGGAGGCTGATTTGGAAAGGTAGTTCCTAGATTTTAGGGGCACACCTCTCACTATAAAAGGAGCATGTATCCCGACTTCTTTTGGGCCATCTTCTTGGAGTTTTAGCTCATATAAAGTGAGCACTAATGCTGGAGTTGTGATAAGCAAGCCCCTTGCTTAAGCAACCCCCTTGCTTGCTTGTTTGTTTTCTTTTAGTAGGCATATCTATGTGTGTGCGCAGGCAGTGTTGCAACTCTCTACCCCTGAGTTGTTAGCATTGGTTCTCCCTCATATGGTATCCATTTGATGTAATTCTTGTCTCATTGGATAGCTATAAGAGTCTATTTTATGCTTACCAATTCTCTGGAGCATTCTCTGAGTAAGCTGGGAGCAACATTCATTTTAGTGAAGTTGTGTGATTGATATCTCTCTCTTTGTGTAGGCTCTGTTGGAAATATTTTGCTCTCTGTTGTAAGGTCTGGTTCTCCTTCTCTATGTATCCATTTGCTATGATTTTGGTGTCATTGGGTAGCTATTAGAGTGCTTTAAAGTTGACTCAAGTTTGAGATTCATTCTCTGTATAATCTCTGAGAAACGTTTGCTGGAGTG
The DNA here is from genome assembly GCA_020310875.1 of Ceratopteris richardii. Lineage (NCBI taxonomy): Eukaryota > Viridiplantae > Streptophyta > Polypodiopsida > Polypodiales > Pteridaceae > Ceratopteris > Ceratopteris richardii. The sequence goes on from CM035433.1 coordinate 40,295,216, forward strand.
AAGTGAGGTCTCTGCTTGACTAGCAGTTGTGAGCATTCAACTAGCTCATGTTGTAGACATTGTTTCTCTTTGTGTAAGCATCCATTTCAAGTGAAATTTGTTTTGTTGGAAAGCCCTTGGTGTCTACTACAGGTCTACAAAAGCGCACTGGAGTTCTCTGCATAAGCTCTGAGTAAGAGCATTTTTGGTGTGCAGAGGTCAAAGAATGATACCTGTGGAGGTCATTCGCGCTTCATCGTTGCTTAGGGGTTGAGATACTTCCCCCATCATCCTATTGGCCATAATTGTGCTTTCTTTTCCTCTCTTTTCACTTCCTTATACATCCATAGTTGTACATCTTCCTTCATTGATGATTTATTAGTAGATCTTGCACTATGAATGGCTAGATCATCTTCCTCTTTATGGACTTGGTTCCATTGTAATGGGGGTACATCTCTATACACAAAGGTTTGTAAATTTATCTTCGTAGTTGTACCTGGTGTTGTAGATAAAATGCATCTCTTCCCCAATCTTGCACAACTCTCAATTGTCTCATGAATGGTCTTCCCAAGATCATTTCATAATTGCTAGTTTTTCCGAATTGGCATATGGCTAAAGTATGTTTGAATTCTACTCCACAAGTGGTCAGCATAACCTTTTCTAGGATTCCAAGTGGTCTCTCAACATGACCATCTACAAGCTTGAGTTTCATTTGTGTGGGTCGTAGTGCTGGCTTTCCCCATTTCTCCTAGATCTCTTTAGGGGCTATGGGTACACCGGCTCAAGTGTCTAAGATCACTTTAGTCATGTATCCATTAAAAGTGATGGTAGACATGTATTTCATTCATCTCCCTCATTGAATTCACCAACTTTATCTATTGGGATTTGGATAGTTGGTGGAGCTTCCACTTCTTTACTCCCTTTGAGTGGTTCTTCCCCTTCTATCTTTCAGCTGTTTCGCCAACTATTTCCACAATTGGGGCTTTACACATAGTAATTCTTCTATTGTTAGTGAACATTGTATTTTAGTTTTCTTGAGTTCTAATAAGTTATGGGAGTCGCATTTTGTGATCTTTCCTCTTTTCCCTTGATAGTGGGAGCATGGAATATTTCCGTTTTTCTCTCGTACTTGCCTATATAGTTGGGTACTATAGAGATGCTATTCACTTCTTCACGATTTTGGTCCCTGATGGACACTTACTCATACACCTCATCAAAGTTCATTGCAGGTTGATTTTCCCAACCCTCTAGTTCTTCAACGGGTGGTAGAGAGATTTCATTCTTTTTCCACTATTCCTTTTGAATTTTGCCCCATAGGTTGTGTGGCCAATCTACTTCTAACTTTGGAATGATTTACACTTCTTCTTCCTTGTTACTCCAAATGTCTTCCTTCATTTTTTCCTCTTGTTGTCCCTTTACTAATTTTTGGTTGTTCGCTTCCAAACATACCTTGAATTTGTTTTCTGGGAGGGTTGGGATAGTATGTTCGAGTGTTCAAGTGTTGTTTGAGCTGTCTCAATGAGCTTTCTACACATTTCCTATCTTTCCTTCAACTCTCCTCTTTGGTAAATTTTTCCATGTTGCTCTATGCTAGGTCCTATCTTGATTCTGCATTGATAAGCTTTCAATCACATGTCTAGATCTTCTAGCATAGGATCTACTAAAATCCATCCTCCCACTATTGATTTAGATTTTTTGGTTGCCTGATGAGATTCTTCTTGTGACTTTTGGTTACTATCTTCTTTTGTTTCTTTTTTGCCTTTCCTTTCTTCCTCAATTTTCTTCTTCATCCATTTATTCTTTAGTTTTTCTCTTCTAGCCTTCCATCCTTGTGTTTTCTTGGTTCTGCTAGTTTCCTCTAGGTCTCCTAAATCCTCAACTACTTGAACTTTAGGATTTAATCCTTTATCCACCTCAGGTTCATATAATGTTTCCCTTATCGCATTCTCCTTGCCTTGCACTCAAGTAATAGCCTTCAGTGGTAGTGTGTACTCCTTGTTACTTCCCGATGATTCGATTACTTCAATCACATTGATTTGAGTGGTGGTAGGGATCTTGTTAGGGTTTTTTTGGACAATATCAAAAAAAGTGTTCTTTACCACAATCATTATAGTAACCTTCCCACACTAGAGGGGGTGGTGGGTTGTATGGAAAAGTGCAACCCCTTATGAAGTGATCTCCTCCACACCTATTCCTCTTGGGGTAGGTGGTCTAGTGGAACTACAAGGAATACGGGTGCATAGCGATGGTTAACGCAACACAATTTTATTGCTATAAAATTGCATAAAGCATCACAACAAGGGTCGAGCATGGAACATTGGTTAAATGATGCAAAATTGGATGTTTTTATCGATGTGTGGCATGATGGGATAAGCAAAAATTACATCGAGCGTCGCCAAAGCGACGATTAAAAAAGCATCACATAAGGGATGCTAATTTATGTCGCATAAGCGATGCTAATTATTGTTGCATATGCGATGCTATGTGCAGAGGCATTTACGATGCTTTAGCATCGCTTACGCGACGAGCTTTTGACGAAGAAAATTTAAAACATTCGAGGCTCTTCAATCAACATCTACACACATCTGATCAAAGAGCTCTCCAATATTCACAATTGCTCTATGCTTACAAGCTGAAAAAATTGCTTGCATAATTGCACAAAGATACTCTTCTTGACATTCTTGATTCTGTGTGAAGAGACCTATGCACGAAAGTACTCCAAAATGGCTCCTAAAATCACTCCAAAAATGCTTCAAAAATAGGTATGAAAGCAAAAAATGAAGCTTTGAGGGACCAAAACATGTTCAAGATGATGTGAACCTTAGTGGTTTCCCTTTTCAGACACCACAAGAGTGTAGCTTAGTGGCAAGAGATTCCCATGGTTAAGCGAGCTTTGGGGCGAATAGTACTTAGATGGGTGACCTCCTGGGAAGTACTGGGAACCTCTATCTTCCTTAATTGTTGAGCTCCTCCCTTGTGTGTAGCCAATGATGCCAATGGTGACCTTAGTGACTTGGATGACAAGGTATGCCAAGGTCTATGCCTTGGTCATCGCCTTATTCATAAGCCTTGGAGAAAGCCTTGTATGGGTGGGCGAGTGCTCACTTTGCTTGCACAAAAGGAACAAAGCTTTTGCATCTAAATGCTCTGATACAAGTGAAATATTTTGATTTATCTCTCTTAAGTATTGTTCTTCTTAATCAAATTCTAGCTCCATTTCAATACTGTCATAATCCTCTCTCCATTCCTTTTCCAATAATTTTCCCTCTTCCATTTCTTGGAATATTACCATGTAAAGATTCACATTGTAACCTTCTTCATCTATACACTCATTCATGGTCAGCACTTCTTCATTCACACACACATCTAGGGTGGCTAGTATTTCCATCCATCCATGTGGTTTGAATGCTTCATCAAGAAATGTTTGAGGCATGTATGTTGGGTCATCTATGGGTTTGTAATTCTTGTGCCCTATTGGCCACAATTTCACTCTCTTCTCCTCTCTTTTTGCTTCCTTACACATCCATAGTTGGACGTCTTCCCTCATCCATGATTGGTCAGTAGATATTGGGCTATGAGTGGATACATCATGTTCCTCTCTATCGACTAAATTCCATTACAATGGGGGTACATCCCTATATGAGAAGGTATGTAAATTTATCTCTGTAGTCATCCCCTCGTGTCCTAGGTACAATGCATCTCTTCCCCAATCTTGCACAACTCTTAGTTGTCTCATGAATGGTCCTCTGAAAATCATTTCATAATTGATAGATTTTCCGAACTGGCAAATGGCTAAAGTATATTCAAATTCTACTCCACACGTGGTCAACATAACCTTTTCTAAGCTAGTGGTCGCGCAACATGACCATCTGCTAGTTTGAGTTTCATTTGTGTGGGTCATAGGGATGGCTTTCCCAATTTTTCCGAAATCTCTTTAGTGGCTATGCCTACACCCACTCTGGTGTCTAAGATTTCTTTAGTCATGTATCCGTTGTTCATCTCCCTTGCTGAATTCACCAAATTTATCTATTGGGATGTGGATGGTTGGTAGATTCTCTACTTCCTTACTTTCTTTGATAGTATCTTCCATTTTTATCTTCAACTATTCGGCCAATTGTTTCCACAGTTGGGGTTTCGCTCGTAATAATTTGTCTATTGTTAATGAATGTTGTTTTTTTTTTCTTCTTGAGTTTTGATAAGTTATGTGCAGTCGCATTTTGTGATCCTTCATCTTTGCCCTTGGTAGTGGTAGCATGGAACACTTCTGATTCTCTCTCATAATGTCCCATATAGTTGCGTAGTCTCGATATGCTATTTGCTTCTTCCCGATTTCAATCTAGGATGGAAACTTCCTCATATACCTCTTCCAAGTCCAAGGTAGGTTGATTTTGACACGTGTTTAGTTATTCAAAGGGTGATAGAGAGTTCTCATTTTTTTTCCACCTTTCCTCTTGAATCCTGACGCATAGGTCAGGTGGCCAACTTGCCTCTAATTTTGGAATCCTTGTGACGTTCGTCCTTGTTACTCTGAATGTCTTTCTTCTTTTCTTCCTCTTGTTGTTCCTTTACTGGTTTTAGATTGTTCATATCCACACATTCCTTGAATTTGGTTTCTAGTATTCTCATCTCAGGGAGGGTAGGGATGGTATGTTCAAGTGTGGTCTAAGCTATTTCTATTAGTTTCCTACACATTTATAGTCTTTCCTTCTCCAAATCTCCTCTTGGATAATGTTTTTCATGTTGCTCTACACTAGGTCCCATCTTGATTTGAGACGGATAAGCTTTCAACCACATGTTAAAGTCTTATGGCATGGGCTTAGATTCTTTAATTGTTTGATGAGAGGTCCTTTGCACCTCTCGTTCTTAATGCCTTCCACCATTGCATCTTCCTTGTTTTGTCAGTTTCATCTGGGTCTTCTGAATCGTGGACCACTTGAGCTTTAGGTCCTATTTGTTCATCCACCTCACGCTCGCATAATGTTTCCTTTACCGCATTCCCCTTGGTTTGGGCTTGAGTAATAGCCTTCAGTGGTAATGTGTACTCCTTGTCGCTTCCCCATGATTCAATTACTTCAATACCATTAATCTGAGTGGATGTTGGAACCTTGTTGGGGTTCTTAGGGTGGTCCTAAAACAAATGTTCTTTACCAAAATCATTACAATAACTTTCCCATATGTGGGGGTTGGTGGGTTGTATGGCAAAATGCATTCCCTTATAAAGTGATCTCCTCCACACCTATAGCATGGTCCTCTTTGAGCAAGTGGTCTAGTGGGGAGTGTGGTTGAGATTCAAGTTCTGAGCTAGCAATTAAATCAAATGTTTCAGTGGCAACGATTCGAAAAATGAAACCACTTTGCAATATCTAAAAGTCATTCCATTCCATTAGAGAATATGGAATGCGATCATGATCAGAGTCCACAAGAGAAATCCTAAAAACATCTAGATTTGGTGATCTCTCTTCTTGGAAGACATACATATTGTATATAGTGTTTATATTTGAGATGTAGATGCATCAATCTAAATGTTTATATTCGCTCTTTGTGTGTCCTTGTACCCTTGATGCTATTATGACTGAGAAGAATTCACATATATAAGGCTATTGATTTGATGTAACCATGAATATGTGTACCTGCAGAAAGAGCTTATATGTGTGATATATCCAATGTTAGTTCATGAGCATGTGATTGCATGTATTCCAGATATGGGAGTATGGGTTGTGATTATGTGCATTCTATACTGTATTATTATGTATCTTTGTGTGCACACATGGAGGTATGCTTGTTTGTGTGTGTAGTGGTATGTTCAGATATATGCATATATTTGATTAACCATGTGTGCATACATGTATGTATCAGTATGCATGTATGTATCACTATGCATGTATGTGTCTATACTTGGAGTTGTTCCATTTTAGCATCTATTGAAGGCAATTGTTTAGGAAAGGAATCAAAAGGTTGATATCTGAAAGAAGGGGAAGAGATTCCCTTCTCTTTAGGAAGGAAATCAAAGTAGGGAAAGCATGTCCAAATGATACAATATGGAAGCTTCAGAGAACAAAACAAAAGTAGGAAGAAAAGAAAACCCATCATGGGAACCTAAGGCCAAAAATTGGCAACATAAGAAGCTGGTGTTACCGTTAGTGTCCATGTGAAAGGCCAAATGGCCACCGGACACTTCTTTGTATATGTTCTTTAATAAAACATATAGTGGCCTGGTCAGTCACAGACTGAAAGTTCGACCGCATTTGTAAGAGCTAAGAAGTCTGTCTTCGTGCTCCCTGTTTTTCTCCAAGGCTTACGACTAAGGCGGCGACCAAGGCATAGACCTTGGCATACCTTGTCATCCGAGTCACCGAAGTCACCGTTGGCGCCGTTGGCTGCGCGCGAGGGAGGACCTCAACGATCAAGGAATATAGAGGTTCCCGGTACTTCCCGGGAGGTCACCCATCCCAGTACTGTTCCCCCCAGAGCTCGCTTAACCGCGGCAATCTCTTGCCACTAAGCTACACTCTTGTGGTGTTTGAAGAAGGGGAAAGACTAAGGTTGGCATTACCTTGAACAAGTTTTGGTCCCTCAAAGCTTCATTTTTGCTTTTAAAGCCTATTTCTGAAGAAATTTTGGGGTGTTTTTTTGGAGCCATTTTGGAGTACTTTCGCACGTAGTTCTCTTCACACAGGTCCAAGAACATCAAGAAGAGTGTTCCTTGTACTTCTCAGACAATAAATATCAACCTTTGGGACTGTATTTTCAGCCACACTCGTAAAACTACAGGTTTCTCGAGGGGTTTTCAGTTTTGGTGGGAGAAGTCGCTGCAAATTTATGCAGGTTTTTAAAGCCTAAAACATCAGAGTTGACAGACACTTGCAGGTGTTATTGGCTAGTTTTTTGGGCTGTGTATTCAGCCTTTCAGTGTCATTTTACTGCATATATTGAGCACATACACACCATGTACGCTTCTGTGGATACCGCTTATGTACGTCCATGTGGGCATTGATATAGAGGTTACGTTCTTTGCATAAAGCCTTTTACGTTTGATAAAGAGGGTCGTGGTGAGGTTTTCTTAACTGGGAGACACCCAGATGTCGGGGTCTCTTCGGTGATGCAGGTGGAAGACTTACCCAGCCTCGCCATAGGAGATGTATGATAGTTGTTCATAGGTGCTCGATAAGCCTAGTTGGCTTCTATTGGGTAACTGATTATATGCAGTGGAGTCAGTGATTCACTATGCAGGTAGACATGTTAGTACTTGCAGTTTTATGATACTTTGACACTGGTCATATGCTAATTTTGCAGAGGATACTCTGGCAAAATTTTTCCAGATTTCTGGTTTAGTCAACTATATAGTGGTCGATTTACTCCTTGATACACTTATTTGTTGGTGTTTGGACTCTTCTAGCTCCATTATCATTCTATTCAGTTCTCTACGATCATGGCATCAGAGGTCTCAGGCACATCCGGTGGATCAGGGTCTAGTGCTAGCGTTCCGAGGAGGAGCTATAACTTGCAGGGCAAAGACCATTTTGAGATCCGAAAATTTGATGGCACAAACTTTGCTCTATGGAAGAATCAGATTAAAGATGTGCTGATTCAAAGAAGGCAATGGAAGCCAGTAAATGGGATTTCAAAGAAGCCTGCTGACATGGATGAAGATGATTGGGATGAGTTAGATGAAATGGCCAGGTCTACCATTCGCTTGCACCTAGCAGATAATGTTTACTTTACAGTATTAGACTGTGAAAGTGCAGAGGAGCTTTGGAAGAAGTTATGCAATACATATGAAAAAGAGACGGCATCAAATAAAGTATATCTGATGAGAAAATTATACGACCTTCGTATGAAGGACACAGATAGTGTTGTTGCTCATCTAAATGAGTTTGATGCCATATTCTCCCAGTTACAGGCTCAGAAAATGGATATGGACAATGAAATGAAAGCAGTATTGCTGTTATGCACCTTGCCATCATCATGGGATACATTTTGCACAGCTATTAGCAATAGTGCACTAGGTGGTAAACTCGTCTATGATGACATATGTGGAGCACTCTTGAGTGAGGAGATTCGTAGAAAATCTATGGTTGGCACTCAGAGTGGAGATGCATATAATGTTCGTGATTCTTACCAAGGAAAGAATCAACAACGTGGCAGGAGCAAGAACAAGGAAAAGAATGGTCAACGGAATAAGAGGAGAAGTAAATCAAGGAAGAGGGATATTGAATGCCATTATTGTCATAAGAAAGGACACATGAAGAAAGACTGTTATGCATTAAAGAATGCTAAAGGTAAAGGACAGAATGTTGATGGGCATGTTAAACAGTTACCTGCACCATCTACTTCGACTGTGAAGATTGAAGAAATTAATGCTATTTCTGATGATGCTGATGTGTTGACACTTGATAGTACTGTGCCATCTGAGGCACTTATGGCTGATTCTCTTTCCCACACCTGGCTGCTAGATTCTGGTGCTTCTTTCCATGTGACACCACATAGAGAATGGTTCTCTAATTATGCAGCAAAGTCTCTTGGTACCGTGAGACTTGGTGACTCTTACCAGTGTGATGTTGTGGGGATTGGAGATGTGGTTGTGCAGTTCATTGACGGTTCAAAATTTACTATGCATAATGTACGCCATGTACCTCAGTTATCACGCAGTTTGATGTCAGTTGGTCAACTTGATGACCTTGGTTACAAGGTGGTCTTCTATGCTCAGTCCTTTCGTATATCAAAGGGCAATATGGTTATTGCAAAAGGAAGGAAAGTTGGCTCACTTTACCCTTTATTTGTATCACAGAAAGAACACTTCTTAGCTGTTACTGAACAGCCTATGGCTTGTATTTGGCATGGTCGTTTGGGCCATATATCTCGTAGTGGAATGGAAAATCTTTCTCGTTCTGGCTACTTACCTGTGTTATCTTTCTCTGATTTTTCATTTTGTGAGCATTGTCAATATGGAAAGCAAACCAGAAATGTGCATAAAACGCACATTGACTCTTCAATTCAGCCTTTAGATCTTGTTCATACTGATGTGTGTGGTCCTATGCCCACTAGGTCCTTAGGTGGTTCTCTTTACTTTGTTACTTTCATAGATGATGCTACTAGAAAAGTCTGGGTATATCCTATCAAATCGAAGGATGATGTATTCCCTACTTTCAGAAAATGGCTTGCTTCAGTTGAGACTGAAAAAGGAACTAAGCTTAAGGCTTTACGTTCAGATAATGGGGGTGAGTATACCTCACATGAATTCAGCCTTTTCTGTCAGTGTAGAGGGATTCGTAGAGAGTTTACAGCTCCTTATACTCCAGTACAGAATGGTGTAGCTGAGAGGATGAATAGAACTATTCAAGATAGAGTAGTCTCTATGTTGCATCATGCAAACCTCTCACAAGGTTTTTGGGCAGAAGCAGTATTGACTGCAGTTCATGTGATTAACCTTTCACCTAGTACTGCCAAAGGTCTGAAAGTGGCACAAGAGTTATGGACAGGGAAACCACCATATTATGATCATCTTCGAGTTTTTGGATGTGAAGCATATGTTCATATACCCAAGAATCTTAGACAAAAGTTGGACCATAAGTCAAAGAAATGCATTTTTCTTGGATATGGTCGAGAAGGACAATTTGGATATCGCTTATGGGATCCTGAAACACGGTCAGTGATCAGAAGTAGTGATGTCATTTTTAATGAGTCTAAGATGCATAAACAGCCGATTAAGGAGGTTGAACTGAGAAGAGTGGTGTTTGAGGATACTAGTCCTCCGGTTAGCATGCATAAAAATGCTGCACATAGGGATGTTCAAGAGAATGTTCATTCAGATCAGTCTGCACATGTTCCTGTTCAGCAACCATTGAGACGTTCTGCACGTGTCTCATATCCACCTCATAGATATGTTCCAGGTTTAGATTTTGTTATGCTAACAGATGCCAGTGAGCCCTCTTGCTACAAAGAGGCTATGCAGACAGAGGATCATGTCAAGTGGGAGCGTGCCATGAAGAGTGAGTTGGATTCTATTCACAAGAATGGTACTTGGGACTTAGTACCTTTGCCAAAGGGAAGGAAAGCTTTACCATGTAAATGGGTATATAAGCTGAAATTCACATCAGATAGTGCTTCTCCAAAATATAAAGCACGACTTGTTGCAAAGGGTTTTAAGCAACAACATGGTGTTGATTTTGAGGAAATCTTCTCCCCAGTGGTCAAGATGACTACTTTGCGCATGTTGCTTGGATTCGTTGCAATGGAGGACTTAGAGCTAGTCCAAATGGATGTGAAAACAGCTTTCTTGCATGGAGATCTTACAGATGAGATCTATATGGAACAACCAGAGGGTTATGTAGTTCCTGGCAAGGAAAGTCTAGTTTGTAAGCTCAAGAAGAGCTTGTATGGACTTAAACAGTCTCCTAGACAATGGTACCAAAAGTTTGATGCTTTTATGAAGTCCCAAGGCTATTCTCGGAGCAATGAGGATCATTGTCTCTACACAAAGAGATGTTCTGATGGCAGCTTGATATGCTTGATACTTTACGTCGATGATATGTTGATTGCTGGGAAGTCCTCTTATGATTTGTCAATTCTCAAAAAGAAGTTGAGTCAGACATTTGATATGAAGGATTTGGGGGATGCCAAACATATTCTTGGCATGCGCATTACTCGTGATAGGAGTAAAAGATGCATATACTTGTCTCAAAGTGAGTACATATCCAAAGTACTTCATCGATTCAATATGCAGGGTGGAAAGGCATTGAGTACACCTTTACCCACATATGTGAAATTGAGCAAGGATGACTGCCCCAAATCAGATGAGGAAAAGGAATTCATGACCAAAATTCCCTATCAGTTTGCTGTTGGTAGTCTCATGTATGCTATGGTAGCTACGAGACCAGACATTGCATTTGCAGTGGGAGTTGTGAGCAGATATATGTCTAATCCTGGCAAGAAACATTGGGAAGCGGTCAAAATGATTTTGAGATATCTGAGTGGCACTAAGGACAAGTGTCTATGCTTAGGTAGAGGGAAAACATCCATTATTGGTTACACAGATTCTGACTATGCTGGTTGTGTAGACAATCGTAAGTCTACATCAGGGTACATTTTTCATTTTGCTGGAGGTGCTATCTCTTGGAGATCTCGTCTTCAAGAATGTACAGCTGTTTCCACCACAGAAGCAGAGTATGTTGCAGCAAGTGAGGCATGTAAGGAAGCATTGTGGCTTTCTCGTCTTGCTTGTGATATGGGTTTGCCTCAGCATGTACCTCACTTGCTCAGTGATAGTCAGAGTGCCATTGCTTTGGCTAAGAATCCGGTCTATCATGCAAAGACCAAGCACATTGAGGTGAGGTATCACTTCATTAGAGATTGCTTAGCCACTGAGAGCATTATTCTTGAGAAGGTTCACACTCGAGATAATGCTGCAGATGCTTTGACTAAAGCTCTACCACAGGATAGCTTTCGACACTGTTGTCACTTGATGGGGGTTACTTGATTCTTGATCTTACACAGTCACTTGTATACTGTGTAACATGCCCATCAGGTGGGAGGTATAGTTTGTATACTTACACTCAGGTATTCTTTATCATTCTTTCTTTTTTCTCCCATAGTTACTCTGGCCATATTGGCCTTTAGTGGGAGATTGTTACCGTTAGTGTCCATGTGAAAGGCCAAATGGCCACCGGACACTTCTTTGTATATGTTCTTTAATAAAACATATAGTGGCCTGGTCAGTCACAGACTGAAAGTTCGACCGCATTTGTAAGACCTAAGAAGTCTGTCTTCGTGCTCCCTGTGTACTGCGTTTTTTCGTATTGTACAGCACTGTGCGGAGTACTGTGCGTGGCGACCGGAGCTCGGTTTTTCTACTTTGAGCATATCGTCGTGGAGCTGTTGAGAAGGAGAGTCCAGTGTGGTGCACGCCATCGAAATACTTCAGCTGGACTAGGAAGGACATATAAAAGAGGGCAGTTGATGTGTTGGCTACTGTGAACACTGTAGTGGAGGTTGCACTCAGGTTAATCAGGCCTAGAAGAAAGAATATGGAAGTGACTAAGGCTGTATAGAAGGTTGTGCGAAGAAGAAAATAGAGAAAGTTGTTGCATTTGAAATTTGTGTTTCACTGTATAGTGTAGTGTGCCATTATTCGCCATTAGCAATTGATGAAACAACAATATCTGAATGTGACATGCTTAAGATTGATCCCGGATGCCATATTCTGTAGTTGTACCACACACACACACATGTAGTTCAAGAAGGACTTGTGACTCGAGAGGAAGTATGCGGATCATGTTCTATGAACATTGAGGGAGTCAAGACAGGGATGGCTTCAGAGCTATGGAACCATGGCAGATTCTGAGCACAAGAAGTCACTGCTCTTTTGGATATGACATGTAAAAAAAAGAGACGAATAGGAAGGTGGAAAGCTGAAAGGATATCCAACGGACCTAGTTATGCAAAATATGGCCAAGAGAATAAGATCAACGTCAAATGGATTCAACAAAAACTAATGGAAGATAATTGAAGCCCTTTTTTGGGTCTTGTAAGCAAGGGTTTGACATTGCAGACACTCGAGGCATCAAAACTGGTCAAATTTGTGACTTGCTAGGGATCGGGCTAGTGCATTCATGTCTCTGCCAGATTCAATACAATGTTTTTCTTTTGACGATTTTGTGAGGGTTGAGTTGAATGAAGCACAAAGAGCATCGACACGAGTTTCATCCTATAAGGCTGCACAATTCCTTTATCAGAGCATTAGCAGACTAGATAAACTTGATAAGTTGGCTGAAGAGGGTCGGGAGGAAAAGTTTGAACAGGAATCCTCTTTTCAAGTGGGAAATAGGGATCTGGAAAGTATATTCAAGAGAAGGTGCTTAGAGAATTTTATCGTGAGCAAAGGGCACATGTAGAAGGAATCTCACACCATCCTTGGATGGACAGTACAGAAAAGGTAAGAAGTTGTTTTGTCTGAAGTTCTTTTTGCATAGAAGATAAAAGATAGCATATGGAAGTGCATTTGAGGTAGTGGATGACTGAATATGTAAGAAGCACGTATAACTATGGTTGAGATCATGACTGCCAAAACTCTTGCCTAGGTTGATTGGCAGAACAATTCTCTTGAGATCAGGAGTCCTCTAAGGGGATAGGATTTCCACAGTTGTGATTCTAGTGAGTATTCCTTGGAAGTACTTAATGCATTTTAGGTTGCATCTTTATGAATTGAACATAATAGAAGAGTGATGTGATTATGCAATGCAATGCAAAGATTGAAAAAGAAACATGCATGAAGTGAAATTTCAAACAAGCAAGAATGGAAAAAAAGTCGAATGAACTTGAAAAAAACAAAGCAACATGAACTTGATTTTTTTTAATGGATACTCTTGTTTATGAATCAGCCTCGTTGTTGTCATCTTCTTCAATGTCCTCATCTAAAATGTACTCATCATTATCATGTTTCTAAATAGCTTTATCGTTTTACCTGCAATCAAAGTTTTTAATGCAACACCATTTAATTCACCAAGAGCATAGGTACCATTATTGTTGACTTTTGATACAATGTATGGCCCAAACCATTGTTGAGTGAGCTTTTTGCATGCATCATATTGAGAGCCAAATTTACTATCGTAAATGAGCACCTAATCTCCTACTTCAATTGGCTTAGGATGCAATCGATGAGTTTTATCAAAATAATGCTTGTTCTTCATTCTAGATTCTCTTAATTTTTCAATGGCATCATCAAGTTTTAATTTACCTTGTTCTAACTGTTTAATGCACAAACTCAAAAAATCATGACTAGACACGTTTTTAGACCAAGGCAAATTTGACCATGTAGAATATATGACTAAATTGGAAACAACAGTTTTTGATAGTATATGAGTTTAGCAGGCATATACCCAGTCATACGTGTGCATGTCATTCTATCTACACAAAGTGCAAAAGGTAAGAATTTTGGCCATTGTTTAATTTGACCATTACATGCTTTAGATATGTCTTTCACAACAGGTGGATGCCCTCTCTCTATTTTACCATTGGCATCTGCATTATATGCAGTAATGAGAGACAAACGAATACCATGATGTTCAAAGAATTCTTTAGCTTCTCTCGTATTCAACTCTCCACGATCAGCAACTACTTTCTCTATGTATCCAAAGCAACTTATGACATCTTCAAGCAAGAATTTTCAAACATTGTAAGTGGTCTTATATCGTAGTGCATGTCCCTCTACATGATTAGTTAAGTCTTCTCTTGCAAGTAAAATGTAACGCATTTTGTCAATACTTTTAGGCATAGTTACAAGATCAACTACCCACTTGTAGCGAATACAGGGTGGATAAGTAGGATGCAACGGATCTCTATGTTGGACCAACGAATGAAGTTGACTAGTAGAACATGTAGAAACATAGCTACTAATGTCAACATACATCCTATGCCAATCATAGGTACTTCTAATTTTTTCATATGTTCCAAAAAATCTTTTATGATATGCCCATAATATCTCATGCATTTCCTTCATTACTTGCAATTGAAGACCTTGCTTTCCTAGGACTCGTTGTGGATTCCTAACCTTACCCTTAGCATGTCTCCAAAGATAACCGTTACGTAGGAAAAATTATAAGCTCATTTTCTAATGTTACGGAATCTATTCTTAGTCCAACTAGGTAATGGTTGCAGTGTACTCAAATACTTTCCTATGTCTCTTCATTCATCTTTGTACTCAAACTCATGAAATTGCTCATACTCATATATATGTGGAACGTAGTCAACTAAGTTTCCATTCTTTATTAGATCACTTTCAAGATCATCATCAGATCTAGCTCTCGATAACATATCAACAACTGAATTTGACTTACATAAAATATAACTAACTCAGGTTTTATGAACTTAATATATGAGATCCATCTAAGCATGGCTATATCAGGAGATGAACAATTGGCTATCATTCCAATGAGAGGCAAACAATCAGTTTCAGCTTTGACATTTGCTCCTATGAAATATTCTTTTTTCTGTTTTCAAAGTTGTTACCATACCCCATAGTTCTCGTTTGATCTCTAGATACTTTTGTTGTGTTTCATGTAACATTTTAGCCCCAAACCTAATGAATAAAAGGGTAAGCAGGCTCAAGTCCTTCCAACCACAGAGGCCCACCAATATAATCATGTTCTTGTTCCTAAAAATAAGCTTGGCCTAAGAGGTCTCATAGTTACATCAAGCTTTGATGATCCATTTTGCTGCTAACTTGTCAGCCATGCTTTCAATATCCATAATATATAGACCCCCACAATCCTTTTGGCTAATGCACGTAGACCATTTAATTTTGGGAAACCCCCTTCTGTTCTAGTCCCTCATCCAAAGAAAGTTTTTGAAGATTCTTTCCAATTTTCTAAGCTCTTGATCCTTCAATCTCCAACAAGAGAGAAAGTAAATGGTCGAAGAGAGGAGGAAGTTATTAATTACAATGGCACACCCCAGGAGGTTGATTTGCATGACCATCCAATATGCAAAGTTGTTGTCTAGTTTGAAAAGGACCCAATTCCATTGATCTTCCATCATGACACCAAAGCCCATAGGAATACCAAGAATGCAGAAGAACAAACCCCTAGGGATAATTTTGCAACCATGGTCAACCAATAGTTGGGGTGGTGGTCTAATGATGGCTCTAAAAGAAGTTTTTGAGTGGTTTATTTTGGAACCAGATGGCTCACAAAATGTGTCAAGGCACCCCCAAAAGTTTTCAATGCTAGTCAAGTCATTATGCACAAATGCATTCATGTCATTCACAAATAGCCTCATGATCAACTAACCATGGTTAAGTGGTAGAGAGAGACCTTTAATATGGCCCATTTCCATATGATGATGTACAAGATGACTGAGTCCCTCCATGGAAATAGTGAAACGTAGAGGGGACAATAGGCATCCTTTCCCAATAGAGTGTTTTAATCTGATAGCCATCGATAACTGACATTTATTTGCGTCGACATGTTCCCTTGCAATGTACCAGTCATCTTAGTGATTTTTTTACTACAACGGAGGTCTTTAAGAGATTGGAGAACAAAGTCCCATTCTAGCCTGTTGTAGGCTTTGTCAAAGTCGATTTTAAGGAATATCACATCTTGCTCAGACTCTTCAACAAACTAGAGACCTTCCGAAATATCAATAATAGCTTCTAGTATTTATCTACCCTTGATGAATCCTTTTTGGTTCTCACTAAAACACTTCTTCAAGCGATAAGAGATTCTATTGGCAATTACTTTTGCAAGAATCATGTAACTTGTTTGAAGCATCTTGATTGGGCACCAATTTTCAATCCTATTCTTGTTACCTGTTTTATGGATAAGCGTGATGACACCATTGTTTAGGCATTCACGAAGCACACCAAAACCCATTTGCCAAACCAAGCACAATGGAGTGGCCACCACTTGCATGAAATACTTGAAAAGCTCATTTGTGAGGCTCTCAGGACCCAAATCAAATTATATGGTATTTTCGAGGGGGAGACTATCGAGATGGTCACCATGCAATCCCGCCTATGGGGAGAAAGGGGTGTCTAGACCCCAAGGAGTTGAGTAAAGTGGTCAACAATAATACCACTATTTTCATCTTCTATTTTGCATTCGACCCCATTCCTATCTTTCAAGAAGGGAATAGAATCTCTTGTTTGCTTCCTCTTGAGGATGCCACACATCTCTTTAGTTGGTTTGTCGGCCTTACCCACCCACCAATCTTTAAAGTATACTTGGAGGTTTTTCCCTTGAATTTCTTCCTTGTATCTCAGCATGCCTCTGATTCTTTGTAGCCATGTATGATATTGGTAGTTCCCTTTGTTCACTTTCTCCTCAACACACTAGAGCCTTCGATAGAGCTTCTCTCTCCACCTCTGCCAAATATTGTGAAGCATTTTGTGAGTCCTAACCAGAATTTGACGAGTCCTCTCAACCACAACCCTCCACCTTTTGGCCAATGAGGTGCCATTGGCCAATGTTGAGTTCCAAACCAAGGTAACTCTTGGTGGACAAAGGAAAGGGAGAAAGATGTCACACAAGCATGAAACCAAGGCACTTTCGTTAGTTTGGCAATCGGTCGACAAGTGCGAATAAAAGGGTAGTGCTCCTATATTGTCAGGTCAATGTGTTGAGAGTTGGTGGATGGCCCCACTAATGGATAATGTTCTGCACAATATAGCTTCTATCGAGTCTTGCCTTCCTCAAGTTGTCTCATGATTGGATGTTTGACCAAGAGAAGCCATCTGTATCTTTAATCTCCACAAGGTTGAGGTGGAGCTTGATTCTATCCTAGATACCTTTTTCCTAATTGGTAGCATATATATCATATTGTTTTGATGGCACACTAGTGTCGTCTTGCATAGCTCAACATAATTATGGTATCATTTCACATGGTGTAGTGTCATGTTGAGTTGATACCAAGAAACCTTTAGATGTCATATTGTTTTAGGTTCGTTGTTATTTGGAGAAATTTATCATATCATATGGAGGTAACATCACTTCAGTTGGTGCAAATAGACTCTCATTTTGGTGGTACATTGGTATGCTACCATTAGTGCCCATCTAAAATGCCAAATTGACATCGGACACTTCTTTGTACCTGTTCTTTAATTAAACATATAGTGGTCTGGTCAACCACACACTGTAAGTTTGACCGCATTTGTAACACCCAAGAAGTCTGTGTTTGTGCTCCCTATGTATTGTGCTTTTCTACGTATTATGTAGCCTCTATGTAGAGTACCATGTGTGGCGCTTGGAGATTGGTTTTCTACTTTGAGGATATCATCATGGAGCTCTCGAGAAGGAGAGTGCAACACAAAGAGGTAGAGGTACCAAGATTATTCACCATAGAAAAGTACCAAGAGAAACAAAATGAGGAGGAAGCTCAAGTTAAAAAAGAGAAACCACTGGATCTTTTTAAGGTGCCAGAACATTTCAAGCAGTATGAAATAGAGGAACGAAAAATAACAATTCAAATGCCAAAAAGAGAAGCCCAAGAAGGAGAAGAATGTGATAATAAGGAGCAAACCATGAAGGTGATAGTAACTATGCAAGAGGAAGAGGAAAGATGTACCTATATAGGAAAGGATGTATCACCACAAAAGGAGCACGAATTTATAGAATTAATTAGAGAATATAGAGATGTATTTGCCTCAACCTACAAAGACCTCAAGGGAGTGGATCCTTCTATTTGCTCCCATATAATCCCAATGACACCTGAGGCAAAGCCTTCAAAACATCTACCATACACATACAATGATGTCTATTCTACCAAGGTCAAAGAGGAAATTGACAAACTATTAGCTGCAAGATTCATCTATGAGATCGAGCATACAGAATGGGTGTCATCGTTGGTGGTAGTACCCAAGAAGAATGGCAAACTTAGGGAGTGCACCAATTTGAAAAAGGTTAATGTAGTTATGATTCATGATAGTTGCCCATTACCTATAACTAACCTCCTCTTGGAAAGAGTAGCTCACAAGGAGGTTTATAGTTTTCTTAATGAATTCTTAGGTTATAACCAAGTAGCCATTGCAATAGAGGATCAACATAAAATGGAATTTGCTACTGAATGAGGAGTGTATGCTTTTTGAGTGATGCCATTTGGGCTCACAAATGCTTCTGCAACTTTCTAAAGATTGATGTGTCATTGTGTTCAAAGAATTCTTGAGAAAGAGCATGGATTTTTACGTAGATGACTTATTCACATATTCCTCTAGAATAATTGAACCATTCTGGAGCTATGGAAATGCAGACAATATAGAGTGTGCTTGAATCCAAAGAAATGTGTCTTTATGGTAAGGCAAGGAAAAGTTTTTGGGCATATTGCATCCAATAATGGTATCTCCATTGATGAGGATAAAATAAAGGTCATCTTGGACTTGCCTAGACCAAGAAATGCAAAGGAAGTACAAGCTTTTATGGGACATTATGGATATTACCATCGATTCATCCACATGTATGCCATAATTGCAAAACCATTGGTATAGGTTGTTGACACAATTCACGTGGAGGAGGAATGCAAAAAGGCATTCAATGAGTTAAAGCGATGATTAAGTTAAGCACCTATCTTGAAAGTATCCAACTAGAACAAACCATTCCATATACATGTGGCTGCATACAGTTTTGCAATTGGATGTATACTACCTCAACCTCCAGATGAAGGAAAATTTGATCACCCTATTGCATACACTAGTAGACAACTAAATCAAGAAGCTACTGAAAGAGAGGGTTTAGGTATGGTGTACGTAGTCAAGAAATTTTTCCAAAATGGGCAAAAACATTAATCCCAATCCTCACGCATGGACCACCCCATAGGAGCAATAGAGAAAATAGGAAGGAGTTCATGCAATCAAGGAATTTACATATTGTGACTCATATTCTATATTAGAAAGAACCTAATGGCTTCTTATTGAGGTGTGTAGAAAATGTAGAGCAAAAAAATCTACCCAAGCAAGCTTATGTGAACCAATGGAAAACACATAAGGGCATTCATGAATCAACAATAGAACTGAGAAGACTATGGTTATACTAGCCAAACATGCGAAAGGATGCACATGAATACATTTTGAATTACCAAGAATGTCAAGACAATGCCCGTGAGGACCATTCATCCTTAGATTTCTCCGTTACAGCACCAGAATGGAGTAAATCATTAGTGAAGTTTCTGAAACTGTGAACACATGAAGAAGGGGCAAGCTTAGCAAGAAAGAGGGCATTAGAAGAAATGAGTAAAGACTACACAATAATTGGAAGACAATTATTCAAAAGGGGAAAGGATGATCAACTACAGTTGTGTGTTCATGAAGGGGAATACTTACCTATATTAGAGATGACTCACAGGAGTGCAACAAGAGGTCATTTTCAGCCGAAGAGACTATAAAAATGATTCTCTTCATAGGCTTATGGTGGCCAACTTTACATATAGATGCCAATACGTATGTACAAAGTTGTGAAGTATGTCAAAGAACCAAATATCCTATAAGAAGAGACAGCATGCCTCTAAGACCCATGATCTATGCAAGGGCATTTTTTAAATGGGGTATTGACTTCATAGGACCTATAAACCCTTCTACAAAAGGATCACATGCATTGTGGCCAGGGACTATCTGACAAAACGGATGGAAGCAAACTTGGATAGGAAAAATGACATCGAAACCACAATTAAATTTCTATTTAAAAATATCTTTATCCGTTTCAGACTTTCGATAGAAATTGTTAGCGATAGAGGGACACATTTCATCAATGAGGTGATTGAATCTTTGATGAATGAATTTCTTGTGATTCACAAGAAATTAGCTCCTTATCATCCACAATCAAATGGACAAGCTGAGAGTTCCAATAAAGTACTATGCATTGTCTTAGCTAAAATAGTTAACAATGGAAGGTCAGATTGGGACAAACCATTGCATCATGCAATATGGGCATTCCGTGTGGCATACAAAACTGCCATTGGAAGTACTCCATTCAATTTAGTGTAGGAACAATTTTGCCGATTGATATATAGTCCCTACGTTACCAATAGCACAACAAAACAAATGGACATTCATGAACTACCTTGACAATTGGATCGAATTTAAAAATTTTATGAGACCAAAGTACAAGTAGTGGTAGGAATTTATGCAGTGAAAAGAAGACAAAAAACATATTACAATGCATATATTAGATAAGGGCTTAAAGGAAGGAGATTTAGTATTGGTATACACATTGAAACAACACGCAAAAAAGCTACAACAATGTGGATATGGAGCACTTTTGATAAATCGAATATCCACTGCTTGCCTATGGGCAATGCAAGACATAGACTCTTGAAAACGAGCAACTACACCTCTCTAATGCCCAATCATTACATATGCTTGATTTGTGGCAATCATGATGATTTTATGCACATCAAGTATATTATCACTAAGAAATGTAGTAGCAACATCATAAATGCACTTTGCACTTCCATTTTCCATTGCAAGTAACTCAACAAAGTCACACTTTACATGGTCTTTTGTGAATTGCACGATATGTACTCTCCTTGATGAGTAGAGAGTAAAATGGACTTGCATGTATTTCAAGCATCAATTACATTTTTATATAATTTTGTATTACTATTAAAATCACTCTTCGTGAAACTACATTAATGTAAGAACTATATTCATCTCATCCATGCATACTTGGTGTTCTAAGTTATTGTAATAGTCTACCATCGCTCGCATATTTCTCCAAAGGAATACCTTCTAATGCAAGAAAGTAGATAATATTCATGCATACGATAACTCTTACTTGTTCAGTATGAATCATGGTCTTGACACCTTCCTAAGAGGACCTTTGCCAAAATCATCCAACCTTTTCTAGCATTTAACATATGCAGTGTATCTTTATGGTCAGATGTTGATGCATGGTCAGATGTTGATGATACCATAATGCTTGAGGAGCCTCTTTTAGTGTGTGTGTGTGTGTGTGTATATATATATATATATATATATATATATATATATATATATATATATATATATATATATATATATATATATATATATATATATATATATATATATATATATATATATATATATATCTTCTGCTATAAATACATGAAGATTTGTATATATATATATATATATATATATATATATATATATATATATATATATATATATATATATATATATATATATATATATATATATATACAAATCTTCATGTATTTATAGCAGAAGATATATATATATATATATATATATATATATATATATATATATATATATATATATATATATATATATATATATATATATATATATATATATATATATATATCTTCTGCTATAAATACATGAAGATTTGTATATATATATATATATATATATATATATATATATATATATATATATATATATATATATATATATCTTCTGCTATAAATACATAAAGATTTGGTTGAAACTTCTTTTTTTGGTAGAAGATGATAAGGGAGTATCTTTAATAGAATCCAATCTAGTTTTAGGATCCATTTTTTCAGCCAGAAGTATGTAGCAAACAAGACAATATAAGCGATGTTACTCAATATATTATAATAATGATTTAAAATATATCATGATAATTTTCAAATTCTAATAACAAGTAAATTGAAAAAGTAAATCAAATAATTAATCTATATGCATCATAAAATACAATGGATGCTCAAAAATATTTCATAACCATTCAAAAAATATAAGAATTTATGTTTAATTAATTAAAGCCTAGAAATCCAAAATTTAAATGACTAACTTGATTTTCTAAGCTTTCCAACCCTTTTTCAAGTTCAATGTTACCTTGATTTCAGAATGAAAGTATCAATGGCAGAAGTAAATAACTATATAAACAAATCAATTTTTCCATGAAAAATAGATTTAGAAGCAATACTCCATTGCATAATGCATAAACAATTCAAGACATGCCCATTCAGACTCTATCAAACATTGCAACTTGCTTTCCTTAAGTAATGAGCATCGAGATGTCCAAATAAACAGTTTATTTGTGTACATTGTACATCTATACATGCCCATTTTTCAATGTTCGTTGAAATTTGAGACCTCATGCTGTAGATTCACATGCATGCATTAATGCATATGAAAGCATTTTTGTACATTGAACATACTATGACTCCATAATACATACTAAAAAAAATCTCACCTGCAAGAAACTTGCAACTTGCAAATCAATAAGAAAGTGGCCCATGGGCAATTCAAGGACTCTCAAAAGTTGGTTTCTAGAATGGCTCTCTACCCGAAAGATGTTGAAACTTGGAACTTGGCAGTGAAAATCTGAGAGTTGTTACTCATCAATGAGAGTGAGGAGTTGCGAACCTGCCACTGAGCACTGACTATGAAGATTCAACAGAGATAGGTGCATGGAGCACTATGGTCGGTGATGTAGGTGTCTATAGTCATTGAGGGGCTGGCCATTGGATTTTGGAGCTGCGAGTCTTGGAGGCTAGAGCATTGGAAGTGGCATCGTGAAGTTGGGAACCTGTCCTCTGCTAGAATCTAAACACTAGAATCCTATTCGGGAGATGGGAAGTTGGGAACTAGGGAATGCTACGGCCCTCGGCGTGCACAACGTAGATTCATGAATCGTAAACAATATAAGAAAAGAGTTTAGGGCAGTATACAGTACTACGTAAAAGCCTAAACTTTTTTTTTTTTCAAGTACGGAAGTTCAACCTTGGCCTACTCTCCCGTACTCTTTAATAAAAATAAGGAATAAGATACAACTGAATGGGATTAGTGCCTTGGGACCCCCCGAATCCCATGAAGCACGTATATAACTTGCAATACAAGTGAACAGGACTGGTGCCCTTGGGACCCGCCGAATCCCATGAAGTAGGGGCATAACTTGTGCACTTATACAATACAAATACAATGTATAACGACTCACGAGGGTTCAAACTTCAATAACAATTCCATGATCCAGCAAGTATAACCAGGGAAACATGGTCCAGGCTCCAAAGAAATACATATAACTAGAGAACGAGAACCAGAGAAATGTGTATAACCAGGGAACCATGGTCTAGAATCCAAAGAAATACATATAACGAGAGAATCAGAGAAATGTGTATAGCGAGAGAACTAGAGAAACAGTAGACAATTCCAACAAGTATAACTAGGGATTCGGGAATTTCGATTTCTAGAGAATAGAGATGCAGGTTTCACATGTTGTCTTCCGAATTTGTGATCAAGCTGGGAACAACTGGTATATATATATATATATATATATATATATATATATATATATATATATATATATATATATATGACAGTGCACACTTTGCTTAATCTTTTTTTTTCTTAAATAAAGGAAGTTCGGCCTTAGCCTAATCTCCCGGACTTTAATTATAATAAAGAGAAAAAGTTACAAGTGAATGGGACTAGTGCCCATGGGACCCCCCAAATCCCACAACGCAGGGGAGGAGTATGACAAGCTACAGGGCATTACAAATGAGGCGGATAACATTACCATCACCCTCATGTGGGACCCATTTGGGTTTCAACTTGTTGTTTTCGAGGAGATAAATACAGTGATGTCTAAACGGTGGCAATCTCTTGACTCGGGAGATTCTTTTACCAAGGAGAAACAAGGATTTCTCGATCGACCATTCCTTAGGAGTTTGGCCAAAATTGACGGCATAGCGCTCTCTCCAAATCTTCCAGAGAGCCTCACCTCTGATGGCATTCCACAGCCTCGATGAGCATCCGATCGCCTCACCCAAGATCACATGTTGCCAGTTGATTTGACTCGTGAGTCTCAAAACCCGGGACACGTGATGCCAGATAACACGGGACTTGGGGCAGTCAAAGAACAGGTGAGCTAAATCTTCGATGCACCGATGGCAACGCTTGCACCATGGCGGCACACCACAGATTTTGTTAGCCCTTGCATTGGTCCAGATTCCTTTATGCAAGATCTGCCACATGAGAACGGACTTTTTGACCTCAATTAGGGGGTGCCAAAGAGACATAAATTTTAGCTCCCACCGAAGTTTGGTCCAAGCAAGGCACCATCTCTTGTTAAGGGTGTGGTGAACATCCAAATCCTCTTTGAAGTTTGGGATTCTGGAAAGCTTCTTACCATTGCTCCATTTGAGGCCCTCCGAGCAAGGAAGATCCTGACCGCAGAGAAGGCGGGTAGTTGAGCGGTCCCAGGCTAAACACCTGCTTTGAAGAAGAGTCCATTCCTCAAAGGTAACGCTAAGTCTCGGATCCAAATCTTCGAACCTAATCCACTGGCTGGTCTCTTGTTTCCAGAGCTGTTTCCACTGTTTGAACCCCTTGTTCCATAACCGCCTTGCAGTTTGGAGGTTCCAAGACTCCACTCCCCGAATGCCACTGATCGGGAACCAAATAGAGTCATTTTGTCTTATGCCAGCCGCCCACTTCCAATCATCACTGATTCTGATGAACTGTTTGGCCTTGTTCCAATTCTTCCATAAGGAACACACGAGGCTAGAGCCTTTAGGGCAGACCGGGTGGAGGGAGAACAAAAGCGTGAGAATCCCTATGTCCTTCCAACCAGGGAGGCCAACAAAGGTAAGGTCTTCCGTGTTTCTGAAGATCAATTTAGCCCAAGAGGACTCCCTATTGCTCCAGGCCTTGATAAGCCATTTAGCCGCCTGCTTGTCAGCCAACCCGGCAATATCCAAAATTCCCAAGCCCCCTGAGTCTTTAGGGCTAATGCAAGTTTCCCATTTGATTTTGGGAACCCCCCTTCTGTTGGGGTCCCCAGTCCAAAGGAAGTTCCTGCAGATTCTTTCTACTTTGGCCAAGTCTTTCTCCTTAGGTCTCCAACACGAGATAAAGTAAATAATTGTAGACAACATAAAAGTGTTAATAACCATAGCACGTCCTGCCAGGTTGACTTGCATACCTTTCCACTGATTCAGCTTGCTATCCAGCTTGGATAGCACCCAGTTCCATCGTTGGTCCATTGAGATGTCGAAACCCATCGGAATGCCAAGGAGACGGAAGACTTGACCGCTAGGGATAACTTGACACCCCCGATCCACCAACAATTGGGGAGTAGGCCTGCTGATTGCTCTAAAAGCAGTTTTAGCATGGTTGATTTTTGAGCCTGATGCCACACAAAAGGTGTGGAGGCACCACCAAAACACCTCAATGCTGTTTATATCGTTATGCACAAAGGCATTCATGTCATCCGCAAAAAGTCTCACAACCATTTGGCCGTGATTTAGAGGTAAGGAAAGACCCTTGAGATTGCCAGTGTCCATGTGATGCTTTAATAGGCAGCTGAGTCCATTCGAGGCGATAGCGAATAGTAAAGGAGCCAGAGGGCAGCCTTGCCTAATTGATCTTTTTAAACGAATGGGCTCAGAGAGCTTACCGTTGATGTTTATTCTAGTTGAAGCATTTCCAAGAAGAGTGGAAACCATCTTCGTGAACTTTTGGCTGCATCCAAGGTCTTTCAATGATTGAAGAATAAAGTCCCATTCCAATCTGTCATACGCTTTGTCGAAGTCGATCTTAATGAAAACTAGATCTTGAGCAGACTCCTCAGCAAAAGCAAGGCCTTCCCAAATATCGATAATTGCTTCAAGTATAGATCTACCTTTGATAAAACCTTTCTGGTCCTCGCACAGCCATGACTTTAAATGACAGGAGATTCTGTTGGCGATAACTTTTGCAATTATCTTGTATCCAGTTTGGAGCATGGTAATCGGACGCCAGTTTTCAATTTTGTTCTTATCTCCCCGTTTGTGGATTAACTTGATGACGCCATTATTCAGGCACTCAGGGAGGGCACCGAAAGAGAGAGCCTCTTGCCACACGAGGCGCAGTGGGGTGGCCACCTGATGTTTGAAGGACTTGAAAAACTCATTGGTAAGGCCATCTGGACCGGACTTTTCCCATTGGTAAGGGCATCAATAACCTCGATAATTTCATTCTCGGAGATGTTAGCATCCAGTAGAGCAATCAAGTTCTGTGGGATTCTGGTTTGAGCAACCCTTGAGATGGTTGCCATGGAGTCGCGCCTGTGGGGGGAAAGAGGAGTCGAGACCCCGAGAAGATTGGTAAAATGTTCGACGATGATAGTTCTATTCTCCACTTCCGTGCAACATTCAGTTCCATTGTTATCGACCATTAGGGGGATGGATTCCCTAGCTTGTTTCCTTTTGAGGATGTTACACATCTCTTTCGTTGGTTTGTCGGCCTTCCCTGCCCACCGATCTTTGAAGAAAATTTGAAGATTTTTCCTTTGGACCTCCTCCTCTAATCTTAGCCTTCCCCTGATTTTCAAAAGACCCTGTTGGCAATGTAACTTACCTTTGTTCACCTCTTCTTCAAGCCGTGAGAGCCTCCGGTACACCGTTTCTCTTCTTTTTTTTCGAATTCCTCTTATAGCCTTTTGAGTCCTGATTAGAATTTTTCGAGTCCTTTCTACTGCGCTTCTCCAACACTTAGCCGGTTCATTACAGTAAGCAAAGGCTTCCGTCCACACCTCAGAAATTTCCTGGTGGACAGAGGGGAGGGAAAATGATGTCTGACAAGCATGAAACCAAGGAGCTTTCTGGAGCATGGGAATCGGTTTGAAGGACAGAGTAATCGGATAGTGGTTTGAAGGACAGAGTAATCGGATAGTGGTCTGAGATAGTGAGGTCCATGTGTTGAGAAATCGAAGGAATACCCCACTGAAGGATGGTGTTCTGATCGATGTAGCATCTATCGAGCCTTGCTTTCCTCAAAGAGTCCCCCGACTGGAGATTAGACCAGGAGAACCCCTGCCTGTCTTTCACTTCGACCAGGTCGAGATGGAGCTTGATTTTATCCCATATCTCTTTCTCCTGACCGTCAATAATTTTTCCTTTGTTATTCCATCGGTCCTCAGGAAACTCAACCATGTTGAAGTCCCCACAAATCAGAACATTGTGTGAAAGGGAGTCAAGGGAAGCCCAAGTATCCATTGCATGTCAAATGACAGCTGTATTTTATGTCCACTTGTCATCGGACAAGGAAATTTGATTTGACAAGACAAACAACCTTCAACTTTTTGCCACAGATTTGTAGGAGATCGCTTCGGTCGCAGTATTTAGTGCTATCTTGGAATAAGATCGTCGTACAATAAGATAGTGCAGGAGAATCTCCGCCATTTCATGATCTTATGTACAAGGGGTCGCCATGATCGTATGTCGAAGGAAAGGTCGCTCCGTCAATCTGCTCTATCGCCTTGAACGCTTTGATGACTCGACCTCATTTCCATCGCTCCATCAATCTGCTCTATTGCCTTGAACGCTCTGTGTCAGTGCCGAAGAAGCTCCGTCATTTCTGTCTTACATACATCATGTATGTGTTCATATTTGATTGGGGTCAGGTCACTTGGGTTGCCTTGAATGCATAGTCCTTTCTTCGCATGGCCGTGCCTCCCCTTGGAACACGCTGTGACACTAGCAGAGGTACTAAAGAGCATTGGCATACGTGGAATCCAACACCTATTGTTGGACTAGCACGAGAAAAGAAGACAATATTTTTGTTAATTGCTTGTTGTTTTCGACAAGGAATACATACGCATAGCGATGGTTAATGTGACATAATTTCATCGCTATAAAACTGTATAAAGCATCACAACAAGTGTGGAGTGTGGAATGTTGGTTAAACAACGAAAAATTTGACATTTTTATCGATGTGTGATGCGACGAGATATGCAACGCTCACATTGAGCATCGCTAAAGTGACGATTGAAAAAAGTGTTGCATAAGTGATGCTAATTTGTGTCGCATAAGCGATGCTAACAATCGTCACTTATGCGGTGCTATCCGCATGGGCATTTACGATACATTAGCATCACTTACACGATGGGTTTTTGACGATAGAAAATTAAAACGTTGGAGGCTCTTCGATTGGCATCTACACACATCTGATCGAAGAGCTCTCCAACGTTCGCAATTGTGTTGTGCTTACAAACTGAAACAATCGCTTGCAGAATTGTTGTTTTATCTAATCTCTATCTTATTATCTCTCTCTGCCTTTGTTTTTCTCTTTCTACCTCTTTCTCTCTTTGAATTCTCTCTCTCTCTCTCTCTTTATTGCAAGTTATCCAAGAAGCTAACCAAACAAGAATATGGCTAACTATTGTGAGTACAATTTCCATTCTTTGTATATCATTTGAATTGTGTTATTTTCATTAGTTAGCATACTCACACTTATTGATATGCACATATACACTTATACATGACGAAGATGCACGTTCACACATATAAACATATACACATGCACATACACACACATATATACACACATACATGTGCACATACACTTACACATACACATGCATATGCACAAACATCTCTACAACCATATAAAAAGACTTGCATGCATGCATTATTGCATATATACATACACATACACACATTAACATATACTTAAATACATGTATATGCACATCCACATGTGTAAATCAAGTGTAAGCATCACCTCTTTTACTTGTCAATCCGCACGGAGACGTGAGAACTGGTATGAATACCATGAGCATGTGAAGGCACAAATGTGTGAGTGAGAAGCACACTAGCATGCACACACATACACAAGGCAAGATCAAAGAGAGGAACAATTGAAAGCTTTAGTTGCACAAGAGTTCTCATACAAAAGCTTAAATCTACAACAAGCTAACCCCAAAAATGAGCTCTCTAGCTCTTTTTATAGTTTTTTTGACTAGTTTTTGCCCTCTCCAGACCTAGTGTTAGATCTAGTTAAAAATTAGGTTCCAGAGCTTATTTAAGCGCTCAAACAAAGTCTAAAAATTATGAAAATTGGTAGTATGATACTTCTAATACTCCTCAAACTCGAGGACTCCTCGGCTTGAACAAAATGGAGTGGAAAAAATGAGAAATCATATTTACAATGGTTTTTAGTGATAAAAATGACTATTTTTATATGGATTTCTTCTAAAAATTTGATGTGTGTTTCTTGGAGCTCCCTACTTGCTCCTCTTCTTGTGTGTCCACTTCATTGAAGCATTCCTTTGCCTTGTGCTTGACCTTGAGTGCCAACACTCCCCCCCCCCTCTTGAGTCTGTCGTCCCTGATAAACCCTTATTGGAGTGGGTGTTCCCTCTAGTACCTTGAGAGCTAATGTCCATCATGTATCAACAAGAGCGGTCTCTCCTCCACATGTAGCAAGGTCGATTGTCCTTTTCTTCATTTTGCAATTGCTAGCTGTTGTAAGTCTTAGTCCCTTTATAGGTGCTTCTTCCTTGGATTCCAGGGTGAATGTGTCGTCGTGAGCTTCCAAAAACTGCTAGTTGCTCAAAAGAGGTTGTCAAGTTTGAGTTAGAGCAGCCGTCAATGGTAGATTGCTTCCTTGCTATTGTAGTTGTAACCTAAGGTCCTCTAGATCTTTCAAAGATGATGTTCATAGTAGTCATGACAAGTTCTCATAACCCATAGTGAATGATGGGTAAGTGTTTTAGTGCATGGGTTGAAGAAAATATGTGCCTTGTGCACGGCCTTGTAATGTGGCCCTATGCATGCTTACTTAGGGAATGCATTTCAAAATGTATGGTGCAAAAAATTGTGGGCCGTGAGCTAGGTGCTCAAGGGTACGCTGACGAAGAGGTTTCCTAATCTATCATTGTTATAATGTTGCCCAAGTAGGAGATTCTTACCATGGTGAATGGTCTGTCAATGCAGATCATCTCTTTGTGTTGCACACCCCTCATTTTGATGGACCATTGGTTAGTGTATCATTGTCAATGAATGCCCTTGTGGATGGTCCACTAATGAGAGATTCTTTGAGCACTTGGTCCTGTCCCCTCTCTTCAAAGCAACATTTGCCAAATACTGAAAATTGAATTTCTTTATATTCCTTGACAAATAGCATGGGGTAACTACACCAAGATTAGTTTCACATATTCTTTTTAGCTCACCATAAGCAGGAGTCTTCTCACCCAATATACATACAAGGATTTGCAAGGTACCAAAACTACCCCTTGCAGATATCTCCTTGGATGCTCTCCTACATATAGTAGTTAAGCATCTCCTTGGATACCAAAACTACCATGGCAAGGGGGAATAAAAGTTGTGGATGCCATGTTCATGCCAAGCTCTAGACATCTACCATATAAGGCAGCAATAATATCAATTGCTAGCCAAGACACACTTCTATCCAAACTGATAAATGCCTAGTCATCAATGATTCCACCTTCAACTAAGCATGATGCATTCATGTTCCATGAGCCAAACCTGGGAATAAGATCTCTCTCTCTCTCGCTCTCTCTCTCTCTCTCTCTCTCTCTCTCTCTCTCTCTCTCTCTCTCTCTCTTCCTTTTTTTCAATACAATGTCATCAAACAAGGAAAAAGATGTTAGTATCAATAAAATAATTTACATACGTCAAATGTGTCTTCATGTGCCTGGAATTCTCAAATGTGTCTATGCATGGCCATGTAATGTGGCCCTATATTAATGCATACTTGAAAATGCATGACCTAAATGGTGCAAAAGACAAGGTTGTGCAAGAAGCACATGGTTTTCACTCGTCGCGGCTTTCGATATTACTTGCGGATGTTGATGTCGTCTTTATTGGAGGTATCCATTAGATCTTGAAATGATGTAAGCAATTGATTGTTGAATTACAAATGATCCTTCCTCTTTATGGGGATCCATTTGAGAATGGTTTTCGACTGTGTAGTGACAACCTTTGGTCGATTTATCCTTGGATGGTTTCTTACATGTTGTATCCCTCGTGGTTGGCTCTTTGGTTCTGTGGGGCCTACCGGTGCTTTTGGCTTCCAAACCCATGTACGTGTTTCTTGTCTTCTTACTTTTGCCAGAGAGATGAGTTGATCTTCTTTTGATCTCTGTGCTTGGTTCCGACCCTTGCCTCTCTGTGGCTTCGTTGTTGAGACTTTTCTTGTGAGGGAGAGCCTAGAGTTTTGTGTATGTAAGAGTTCCTTGGGCACCCACATTCCTAATTGCCCTTGTTGAGCAATAGCTAATTTCTTAGGCACCCAAATTTGTATCATAGTGTGGTTGGCCTTCCTTGATAGCTTCGGTACCCCAATTTGGAGGGCTCATGGAGATAGATATCTTTGTTGTTCGACTACTTGTTGTCTTGGCTTTCTCCGCTACTTCTCCAGTAATGAATTTGATTGCACTAGTGTAATTGATTGCTCTCCCTTTCATACCTAGATCTACTTCATGCTCGGAACTACTTTCTTCTTGAAATCTATTGGTCTAGTTGATACAGCAGTTGTCTTGTATTGTTTCTCTTGCCTGTGTGGTTGAACTGCTACAAAGGGTTGAGGCTTCGTAAAAGAAGGAAGTCTCAAAGGGTCTTCGACTCCTTTTTTGGAGGTATCATCCTTTTGCATCATAGAGCTTTGGACACATACAATGTCTTCTTTTCTAATATCAGCTTTAGAAGAACTAAGAGAATGTGTGACTCCTAGATTTATCATCATGCAATTTTGTAATTCCATTGTAATGCATTGGTCATGTACCCAAGCTTGAAGAAGTTAATTTCTTAGGTTTAGGTTAACTGCCTAGTCATAGATCCAATCTTGACCCAAGAGAAGTGGTTCCGTAAGATCCTCATCTTGAGACATTAGCATTTTGACTCTCATTGGGACATCTTGAAGGTAGCTGGGACGCTCCACCTCACCCAAACAAGGGGTTTCCAGACCTCCTAGACCTATGAGATAGGCCTCTATGGGATTGATGTTCAATTGAAGATCTCGGTAGTATGACAGTCTGACTGGGCTATTTGTTGCACCTGAGTCAATCAATGCTCTTACAGTCCTTAGGTTCTTTCCTTGCCCTACCTCTATGGTCACAAAGGGACATTGATCAACTATTTGAGAGGCAATTGCACCTGATGTTTGGCACATGGTCATGTGACACTGAGGGGCATTCGGATTGACATCTAGGACTTGTTGTCTTAACTTATTTCTCCTAATGCACTCTCTAGCCTCTGCATGTGCTTCCTCTCTAACCCTTTACTCTTATGCTTTTTGTTTCTTAGTAGTGTTGAGTCTCATTAGCATATCCTTTGTAAGAGGTTCTTGATACAACTTGACTCTTCATCCACTAATATAGTTTGGCAAGATGTCACCCTCTAGAGTGGCCAATTGAACTGCACCACTAGTGGAAATTCTATTAATGATCATGGGTCCATATCCTCTTTTTTCCAATTTATGAGCATGTTGTTTGAGTGTATAAACCAACAGTAGGTTGCCCTCTTTCAATCCTTTATCCTTGATGTGTGCATCAAAATAAGTCTTTTGTCTTTTCTTTGCAGCATAGATGCCTGCTACTGCTTGTAGCCTCATCTCACCTAAGCATTCTAAATCAAAGATCCTAGAGGACAACTCGTGTCCATTCGACTCATAATCTTATGCTAATTTTAAATTTGGGATTAGGAAATCTAATGGTAGCATAACATTTTGTCCAAAGACCATCTGAAATGGGGTGGCATTGAGTACCATTTTGTATACAACTTGATAAGCCCGAATAGCATGATGAAGATGTTTTTCCCAATCAAAGCATTTATTATTTACGAGTTTTGTCAATATATTGCATAGCATCTTATTTGTGCTCTCGGCTTGTCCATTAGCTTGTGGATGATAGGGGGGCAAACTTCTTATGTATCACCAAGAATTCTTGGAGAAGTTTTTCAATGACTTCATTCAAGAAGTGTGTACCTCTATCACTCACTAACTCTATTGGTAACCCATATCTAGTGAATAGATTCTCGAATAAGAACTTAGCCGTCATTTGAGCATCATTCTTTGTCATGGCTTTAACTTCTACCCATTTTGTAAGGTAATTTGTGGCTATAATAATGTACTTTGCATGGGAGTTTCTAGGTGGGGGGTAAATAGGACCAACAAACTCTATACCCCACTTCGAGAACGTGCATCCGCCCATCATTGGTCTCAAAGGCATCTCATCTCTTCTTCACATACGTATGTTCATCCATATGAAGAGTGGGCCACCAAAGTCCTGAGAATAGAATGGTCTTAATTACTTGGTCAGGACCAAAATGTCCACCTGCAACACCACTATGTGAAATTTCTAGGATTTTTAAATAGTCTGATTTGTGAACACACAATCTTAGGTAACCATCTTCGCTTCTTTGGTATAGGTTGTCTCCAAATAAGGCATAGTGCTGAGGCTCTTGCTCCATGCTTCATTTTCTTGCTAGGCTAGCCTCACTAGGTAGTGTTCCTGATCTCATAAATTCTACCAATGGAGTGCTTCAATCTGGAATTAACAACATGTGATAAAGGGTAGCATGCTCCACTAGGGGCCTCTCCTCGCACACTGGACAATTCTTAATCCACTCATGTACTTCTCTATCCATGTTAGGCCAATACACTCCTAAACGTTTTAGATTCTACAATGTTTGTTGTTTAGAATAGTGATTTCCTGGCAATCCTTCATGAGCTTGTTGCAACCAACTACTATGTTCATCATCCTTGACACAACAAGCTAGTACACCCTCCGTATCTTGTTTGTACGTGCTTCCTACCAATATTTGATAGTTTTGTGATTTTACAATTTCCTCTTTGTTCGTTCTCACATTCTTATTTGTGGGTCCAAAGGTTAGAACATGTACCAACTTATTTGCCCATTTAGGAACAACTTCTAAATTGAACAGATAAGCGTCAGGTAGTTCATCAGATACTCCTTGTGGTGACTCTCCTAAAGTGATGCAAGAAAGGTGATATGCCTTGAGGTGGGTCCTACCTTTTCTAACAACCACTACAAAGTCATATTCCATTAGTAAGAGGAACCATCTTACTAAACATCCTGTATTGCAAGGTTTATTGGCCAAATATAATAAAGCTTGATAAAACTTAAACTTGTTGGCCAAATATAATAAAACTTAAACTTGTTGGCCAATAGATAGTGTCTAAACTTCTTCATGGCATATACCATGCCTAAGCCTTCTTGCTCAGTTGTGGTATAGTTTTGTTCTACTGCGTTTGGTTTTCTACTCACATATGCTATAGGCAAATCTAGATTTCCTTCACCTGTGGGTTGTGCTAGCACACATCCTATTGCATGATTAGATGCATCCACATGGACATGGAATGGTTTATTCCAATCAGGAGTGGTCAATATTGGCGATGTGCACAAATGTGTCTTCAACTCATTGAAGGAATTGTCACATTCATGGTTCCACCCAAAATTTGTCAATAGAGCATAGAGGCTTAGCTATGATTACATACATGTGGATAAACCTGTGATAATATGCACAATGGCCCATAAAGTCTTGTACCTCTTTAACGTTCCTTGGTCTTGGCAACTCCACTATGGCTCTTAGTTTGTCCTCATCTATTGATATTCTGTTCTTAGAAACAATATGACCTAAGATCTTACCTTGACATAGCATGAACACACACTTTTTTGGGTTCAGACACACTTGATATTCTCTACACTTGTTGAAGATTTTTCTAAGCTCTGGGATGTGGAGTCTTCTTTCTTGGGAATGAGCATATAAATCATCCACATATACTTCTAAGCTCTTGAACACATGACATATGAGTCTTTGGAATGTTTTAGGTGCATTGGTGAATCCAAATGGCATCACACGAAACGCAAAGATTGGAAGCGGATAACTATCTCTGGTCATAGCGGAATTAACTTTTTTAAGGTTAATACACACACACAAATTTTCATTCTTCTTGGGCACAACTACAATGGGGGACACCCATTTAGTGTGCTCAATCTCATAGATAAATCCACCTCAATCAATTTGTCAATTTCTTCCTTTGTTTTGGTTGCATAAGTAAAACTATAAGTGTAGGGATTTTGTTTGGTAGGCTTGGCATCAGCTGTCATGGGAATCGTATGAGAGCATATTCTCATATCTACTCCCTTTAGGTCTCTATAGCTCCATGCAAATACGTCCCTATATTCCCCTAATAAAGCTACCAACTCTGCTTCTTCTTCTGCACTTAGGTCTTCTCTTATGTACGTACATCACTCTGCATTCTCTTCAATGGTTACTACAGTTTTCTTAGTCTTTTCTTTATTATCATATGATTCTCCCATGATGTCCTCTCTCTTAGGCATTCATGCCAAAATTTTTAGGTCTTCAACTTCATATTTCTTGAAATTCTCAGGTACTTCAAACAATGAACCTTCCTCTTCTTGTTTCACCACTTTTCTTTTCTTTTTCTTTTGACTACCCTCACTTACATCCATTGAATTTACCATTTTAATGCTTGTGAGAGGTTTTTCTTCTTTTTGTTTAAACACTCCTACATCTTCTAAATAGTGATTTTCTGAGTTAAAGCAACTATCCATCACAATGGACTCTAGATCATCTTCATTCTCTTCTTCTTCTATGACTTCACTAGGTTCACACTCGTCTAGCAGGGGCTGACACATGAACACTTAAATATCATAACCCTCCTCATCAAAATGAGGTGTCCAATGTTCCTCATTGATAGCATGTCCATGGTGGCTAAGATTTTTGGCGAGCCATGAGGTTCAAATTCCTCATCTCGAAAGATCATTGGTATGTAGGTTGGGTCTCTAATTTGTGTATCTCCTGGTGAAGTTCCTTCTTCTCTCACCTTTAAGTGTTTTTCCTCTTCCTCTACGACTTTACACATCCACAAGTGAGTATCTTCATGCATCTAGGATGGATCGGGTGAACTTCCAAAATGCACAGAGATTGAATCTTCTTGCACCTTGTGGATAGGATTCCACTACTCTAGGGGTGGTACATCTCTGAAGGTATAATCCTTTATATTGACCTTGGTGGTGACCCCTAAGTGTTGTAAGTACAAGGAGTTGGTTCCTGAATCCTGTACTATTTCCAATTATTGTAGGAAGAGTCTTCCTAGGATCATCTCATAGACATTATTTTTCCAAAGTCACATATAACAAAGGTGTGTTCAAACTCTACCCCACAAGTGGTTAGAGTTATCCCTTCTAGCCATCCTAGAGGTGTTTCAATATGGCCATCGGCCATTTGAAGCTTCATTCTAGTTGTCTTAATGCAGGTTTTCCCCATTGCTTCCACAAGGATGTGGTTGCAATTGCAACATCTGCACTTTAATCTAAGATAGCTTTGGTTGTGTAACCTTGGTAGGTGATTGGAATATAAGTATTACCTTCTTCTCCCTCACTCATGTCTCCTATTTTGTGTAGAGGTATCTCTAGGACCTTTTTCTTAGAGCCTGCTTTTGACACATTGGAATCAAGTTTTGGAACTTGATTCGCCACATGTTTCCATAGCTCAGGTTTTACTTTGAGCAGCTCCTCTAAGGTGAGATGACACTGAACCTTAGTGTTCTTCATGACTTCAATGTTTCTTAGAACCACTGAGTCTTCATTTCTTATCAATATTGTGGGAGTTGTGATTCAAAGAGACTCAGATTCC
The DNA here is from genome assembly GCA_020310875.1 of Ceratopteris richardii. NCBI lineage: Eukaryota > Viridiplantae > Streptophyta > Polypodiopsida > Polypodiales > Pteridaceae > Ceratopteris > Ceratopteris richardii. The sequence continues at coordinate 40,332,050 of CM035433.1, forward strand.
CATGGGCTTGTGAATTGTGGCAACTCGTGTAAAGAGTTAGATTCAAAATCTAATCTTTCATCTTCTTTTTGCTCTCCTCGATCTCCATAAATAGATGGAATGTCTTGGGGAAATTGATCATCACAATCATCAATTTCAGGAATAGGAGGGAGACTATCCTTCTCCTTGGCCCATTTCTCTTCTTGTATTTCCCACAAGAACTCTTGAGAGTACTCTTGAATTGAAAGAGTTGTTCCATCATCCATGGAATCAGGAATATAAACTTCCATCACTGGTGAGCTTTCTCTTTCAACAACTAGTTGAGCCTGTGGAGGTAAGGAAACTTGCAGCTTATTTACCAACTACTCTAATCTTTCTAATAAGCCCTGGAAATGCAAATCTGGTTTGACAAAATTAGTTTGATTGAACGATTGACTGATCTTGAGCATAGCCTGAGCTAGTTCTACCATTTTCATGCACATTTTTGTTTGTTCAATCTCTAAATCTACTCTAAGGTAACTCTTGTCTAGGTTTACAGTTGGTTTCCCTTCTTGAAGACGAGCCTAGTAGGCCTTGAACATCATATCCAATCCTTCTAGGATTGGATCCGCGAGAACAGAACCTGGTTGTGGTCTATTTACAATGGGTGGTGGGGTGGGATGAAGTGGAGTGGATGGAGTTTTGTCATGTGAGGGGTTTTGAGATGCAATATCTTCTATTTTGCTTTTTGCATCTTTTACGCTTTCTTCTAGATCAAATAACTTTCTAGTCCACTTATGATTGGCCTTCTCCCTGGTATCCTTCCATGTTCTTTTTTTTCTGTTACTAGGTTCTCCTGATTCACTTGATTCTGATTGTTTAGTTGTTTTTGCTTGTTATAAGGCGTGTGCCCTAGTTACTGCCAGCATAGGATCCACATTAATGCTATTTAAGCTTGACTCAACCACTAATCCTACCACATGTGAGATGAGTCAAGTATTGTTTTCTACTTCATTAGTTTTGTCTAATCAAGGATTCAATGTGGATCAAGAGTCTCCCATAGAAGAAGATGAGGTCGAAGAAACACATAGGTGAGCTTCATATCACTTAGTAAAAGTGGTCACACAAGGAATTCACTTCAAAATGTTATCATCAAAACTTTGGTATGCCAAGATCATCTATCACTATCATGATGGGGGAAGTTTCTAAAACCCGAGCGCAGCTATGGAAGATGGCTACCTTCCATTAGGACCACACACAAACATATATACTCAATTTTCTAGAATTTTGTTTATAAATATGTGGAAAATCAAACAATCTTTGTAGAATTAAAGTAGATCTCAAGGTACAATAAAAATTCTTTAAATAAAAGAAAACAAATCTATCAACTATGAGAACCGCCCACTTCAAGACATGATATATGTCTATAACTCCCTCTAGTTATGTGCACATATATAGGTACATAAACTTGGCAATTACTCATAATTAACTCAGAAACAAACTTGCAGATTTGCCAAAATTTTGGGAACTATATGAGAAACCAAATGATGTTTGAATTGGATAGAAATAAGTAAAATGAGAGAACAAACAATAGCATGCAATCTAGTACAAACACAATTGTGAAAGCCTGAGTACATGTCTAGATAAAGAGGAGAAAAAGCATGAAAAAATGATATAAGCAAGCAAGGGGGATACTTGTTGGAGTTTGATATTTAAATAGACTAAGAGGGAACTTGTGAAACTCATACAACCCAAGATATAAAGATGAAATTTTGTTTATATAGAATTTTATCTAACTAACCACCCACTAATTATTGTAGGTAATTTTTTTGGTGGGTAATTAAACAGATTTTAATTTGATTGTTTTGGGTAGAGCTGCTCACTTGATTCCCCAACTTTGGGTCTGCCTTTTTATTGGTACATTTGAAAAACTTGTGCATAAGTCCAAAAAAATTTCTGATTTAAAAATTTGTTTTTGTTTTATTGTGTTACTAGATTGGCTATAAATAATATAGGCTAAAAATAGTCCAAAAAGGGATAAATTGAATGAGCCAACATATGAGAGATGAAGTTATAACAACGCCATAAGAAGAATGAAAGAAGCATTATGATCAAAAGGAATATAGAGAATGATACATCTAGAAAGAGATGAGAATTTAGAAAACCTCAAATAAGTTGAGTAAAGAGAATTTTCCTCTAGTAGAAAGGACAAATTGAGAAAAGGACTAGTTTTCCCAAGGTCGCATGAGTTTGAAACTTAGAGATACGAGGTCTCAAGGTATTTTGGAACCTTAGAAGAGAACTCAAAGGACACCTACAAGTTTAGAATACTTGTAAATTTAGTATCTAGCTCAAAGGTAGTCACCATAACTACATACTTATGAGTACTAGTGCTTATTTCTATGTATACATAACAAGGGCATTTATTCCACAAGAAGTATAGAATTGTGGAATGAAAGGGCAAATCAAGTTTGATTACAATGCCATAGCCAAAAGCTACTATTAACAAAGTCATGTAAGTTGAGAGATAGAGTTCAAAGTTACTAGCTCTATAAAAGGAATCATATTAGTTTAGTATGGGCATATGTGATAGTTCTATCTATTTCTCTACCTAAGAATGAAGAATAGAGATACTAGGTGGACTCATCTTTATTAAGCAAACAAAGCAAGCCTATAGGCCAAGTACTCAAGAGAGGATGGCCAAGATACACAAAAAGGTAAGGTTTGCACACAACGAACAAGGCAAGTCTGTAGCTCAAGTACTAAAGAGAGAATGACCAATATATACAGAAAGGCAAGGTTTGCAAAGGGAAAACGTGGCAAAGCTATAGTCTAAATCCTTAGTAGGGAGAGAGAAGGTTATATAAAAAGGCAAGGCTTGCATTAAGAAGACCAGGAAAGGTTGTGGTCAAGATTTTTCAATAAAGAGTAATTACACAACAAGGCAAGGTTTGCATTTACTAGATAAGGCAAGGTTTGGATTTACTAGACAAGGCAAGTTTGCTCTCCAATAGGGAGTGATTATAAAATAATGCAAGGTCTACAAGTAAGAAACTTTGGTGTTTCTATTCATAGGAGATCATAAAAATTGACCAAGTGGTAAAAAAGAATGCAAAATGGTCAAGAGGACCAAAGTTATATGTTTCAATATAGAAAGGGTGAGAAACATACCAAGTCTATTGAAAGTTTACATAGAAAGGGTACACACACCGTCTATAAGTAATTATGGTACATTCATAAGTTTCAAGACATCATTGATGAATCTATTGAATGAGAGGAAAATTTATTTTATCTCTCTAAAGCAAACAAGTCAAGTCCATTTTCTAGTGCATATTGGAAAAGATAAATGGAAAGGAAAGGTTTGCAAACAAAGAATTTGGAATAGTAAACATGATTGACAAGGACACAAGTTAGTAAAAAGAATTTTAGAAATTCACAACTTTGTATGTTTCAAGGTCATTAAACAAAACGAAGAAGGAATTAGGACATAAGGACAAGTACATCCTTAAAAGGCACATGGTATGTCTTTAGATTCAAAGGAATCAAGAATAGATAAAAAAAACTTCTATCTATATATAAACCCAAGTGAACTAAAGTCAGTATGAAGTAGGCATAAGCCATACACCTTTCTCATTAGGCTTAGAATAGGAAGACCTCTTGAGTACTTTTATTACAACATCCATATGGGAATATGGGCGAAGCCCAAGATGGAGAAGTATATCTGGAAGTAAAGCTGCATGCGAAAACCTGAGTGTACTTTGATCTTTATGTGAAGCAAATTTGAATGCATCATAATTGGAAAGGCTTCCCTTCAAATCATCAACTTATCCATCAGATATAAAATCAAAATTCATATGATCACATCCGTCTCTTTTTTGCTCTTTATACCATAAATAACTTTGTGCACACACACACACACACCCCATAGTATGTTTCATGTGTGATAAAGACATAAAACCACAATTTGGAAATTTAATGAATTCAAATATGAAGATTGTGGATCATTTAAATTCTATCATAGGACTTCATCCAAATAGGAGGCAATCAACCATTTGCATCAGATGTTATAGAAGAGAAGTACCTAAACCTTAGGAACAAAACTGCCAAAAATCCTTCATAGATAATCAAGGAAGCACTAGATCTCCTATCATTTGTCTTTGCCCCATGGATTTTTATCTTAGTTTCCCTGGTAACTCTAAACTCTATTGGTATCTCATTCTTGTACTTATAGCATGAACTCAGCTTATAGGATGCCAACCAACTTATATGGATTGAGAGAGTCAACTTATTGGAGTTTGAGAGATTCTCTTAGTTTTATTGGAAATTGCACATATCCCTCGACCTATTTATCAAATACATTCAAAACTAGGATAGTCATATTTATGGGAAATCCTAGCTTATGGAGGAAATAATTTTCAAGTGTTTACTCTACCTAGGAAGGATGAAACCTAATTTGGAAGGGCATAGAGTCACCATGGAAGTAGAGTTTGGTAATCCTATCATGACCCTTGGTTATTTGTCATCTTTAGATGGGCACATGTAGTCCACGTGAAAAGAATCAAAACTTTCCTAGAACATTTCTTTCTTATCATTATGGAGTATATAAGTAACAAAATTTATGCTATGATTCAAATCATAGAACATAGAAGGCCTATAGATTACAATACATTCTTGTTCAATGGATCCAAGTCCAAACTCTTTGTAAAGTTGAAACATCCGGATCGACCAATCAAGATAGGCATTTGCATAAATGATTTTTAGTAAGATGTGTCTATTAATCAAATAATTAAGTACATCTATGTTTATGATGTCATTACTCCCATAAAAACGAAGATAAACAAGGTCATAGGTACCTCTGTTGTATCACATAAGCCCTAAAATAGAGCGTGAAGGCAAGGATCCCTTATCACCAAGGGCACCCCGTTGAACCGTATCATAATGGATAGCATCATGCCTTCTATAATGGTATCCATACTCAAAGTAATAAAATCAAAGGTGATATTGAATAAAAAAACCACTAAACCCACCACATCTATTGAAGTTGCCAATCCCATAATTCACGTCATCAACCATCATGATTTCAGCTCATGGTTTAAAGATATGAGGACTTAGAAAACTATAAATATAATTTTGAAAATTGTATAAGAAGTTAAGAAAGGGAGTGTGATACTCTACATGAACAATGCACAACTAAAAACATAGGTGAAGGAACTATAAAAAACTAGTTCAATGCCATAGGAGAAACATAACACTTTAGAGTGTATGCAAACAAAAAACAAAGAATAAAGGAGATTACACATGTACCTAGACCTCAAAATATAGTAATGAACCAAACATTGACCGATAAATAGAAAAATTATTGAAGCCATCAAATCTTGGAACATCAAAGACTACTCTTAGGTAAATGTTGAACTTCAAATTTTAAGAGAATGTGATGCATCCTATCCGAAAAACAAAGAAAGATTAGTTGATGATGCAAAGGATTTAGAATTGGGAGGATACTACTCGTAGTTTGATTTTCTTTGGCCTTTATAGGAAGAATAATGTAGAATTATACAAGTTACATGGGGATGAATTACAACACCTCATTTCAAATGATAATTTTAGAGGGGAGATGTTACTCTTGCAATAGTAGTTCAAGCAACATAGGATGTCAAAATCAAAGATTCATAAGATGAGCTGCAACATTTGAGCTTATAACCAAGTTCAAGAGCAAATGAGATCATCATATTTGATCCGATAGCTATCATGGAGTATCGTTTATTATCAATTTGTGAACATACATATAACAATCTGTTCACATCCACTAAATCACCTCCATCACTACCCATTGTATCACTCTGTACAAACCCCAACAATGATATCTCTATTGATAATGTTTTATTACCTATCCCTATGCAGATTCTAGATATGGATACTAATATCATTCTATTAACATCAATGCCTATGGATATCAAAGCAGGTAGTCAAGGGACTATGGTTCAAACCCCTTAAGGGTTTTGGGGAAACAATCTCTCCTTTGAGCATGCCATGTGTTAACATAGGGAAGTTTGCAAATAATCTTTCTGGTTGAAGCAAAATATAAGCTTACATTTTCACACATAAGCACATAACTTAGAATTACAATCTATTTTTGGTGAGCAATAGTGAGAAAATATGAGGAAGCATGAAGAAATAAGAATGGGAAGAAGGATCAAAAGGTAAGAGGAAAGAGAGAGAGAGAGAGAGGATCCACTACAACTACCCGATACAAAGAAATAAGAATCATCTTTTGGTTTACATCTTGTCTACCAAAGATCCCTTTGGTGCTTACTTTGTTTGGTTCCCCCTTATGTCTAGATAATTCTCATGACCTTGTGTTTTTAAACACATTCATTGGAGTGGTGGTTATTTCATAATTATGGTATTTCTTTCTGTACTCAATATTTTAAGAAAAATTAATGCAATCAGTTTTCAATGTATTCCTACTCATTCTTTTGGTCTTCGACCCTTATTAATGTTGCTCATGCACTCTTTACTCGAGTATGATACAATCGCTAAGTTTTGACACACTTACCAAGTGTTGGTTTAAGCACATTGTTTTGTAATGAAAAAATCTATACTACATGCACATGCAAATAAGCAAAAAAAGGCAAAATAATTTGCTGAAGGAATGAAAAGGTTTGGTTCAGAGTAGAACTCCTTAACCCTCGATTGAAGGGAACCACTACATGCTCCGGTTCTAACCTTGCATTTGTACTTGGGACTTGTATTTATAGATTCATAGAAAATGAAGCCCTCTATCTTGTTGGAGTTCAAGGATTAAGGAAGCATGCAAATGGCACAAGGAAGAAGAAGAAGCTTGTAGAACAACACAACACTTAGTGTATTACTAAGTTAATGTACAAAAGAAACATTTAAGGTTAGGAGTGAACCGTTAGGGTTATATGTGTGTATGCAAGCTAGGGGGAAAGCATCCTAAAAAGTAGAAACATTGCCTTGATGGTCCTAAGTGTATTCATACACCAATATCAAAATATATCAACAAATGCCCACAGGAGTGATGTAGTGAACAGGCAGTTGGCATTCATGTATAAGGAAGTGCCAAGCTATATGGAAATAAATCAATTCACAAAATGAAGTAAGTAAAAAGATTTGCAAAAAGCTTCAAACCACTCCCTAGGTAGATCCTTTGTGAAAAGTTCTACAAAATTATTTTATGTGGGCACATAATCCAAACTGACCTCTTTAGTAGAGAGTCTCTGTGTGGCATAATAATAGTGCACCTTAGTGTGCTTTATGCAGGCATGGAACATATGTTTCCTCCCAATTGTCAATGCACTATGAATCTTAGTAAAAATGGTTGTTGGAAAGGACTCGAATGGCCGAATCAACCAAAAGGCATTGGAGTTATACACACTCAACAATAGTTATGAAAGCAACCCTATACTCAACTTCAGGCCATGTAGGCTGCTTTCCTCTCAACCAAAATATGAATGAGCTACCAAGCATGAGCAAGAACCACTATTGGACACACGGTGTCATAACAACCAACCAAATTTGAGTAATAAAAACATGTAAATCTAGAGGCAACGATTCTTTCTTGGGATAAAAAAATCCATATAGCTCGGTACACAAGTAGCAAAAGATATGTTGAACCATCTACCAATGCTTGGCACCTAGTCTATACAAAAACATGCTCATTTACGAGACACCAAACCGAATATTAGGTTGGCTTAGGCATAAGTAAATCAAGCATCCAACTACTTGGTGATAGAGAACAACATCAAATGCATCTCCAACATCATGAAGACTCAATTGTAGATCCGTCTCCATCGGAATGGTGATAGGTTTGCAATCTTTAGGTACAAAGAACTACAATAATGTGTCAATGCATTTTGTTTGACACAAATATATTGCCCCATCAGCTTGCATAAATTGAATACCCAAATAATTTAGAAAACTCCCCAAATTTTGTGAAGAGCTGATGGGATAATTGTAGAGATGCGAGAACCTTAGAAAAATTTTCTAAATGCTAGACAAAGTAACTTCAAGGATAGCTAATACACTCCCTTAAATTCCCAAATATGAATTAAGAGCATCTTATTCCTTTTGAACATCACTCGCATCTATCTGTATCAAAACAAATAAGTTGGAATATCACAAATCTTGAGAAACCTTCTAATTTTTGGATAAGAAGCTCTCATGAAATTTTCAAAGCTCACAGCTTGGTAAAAATTAACCAGAGAGATTTTGCAAAATTTAAATTAATAAGATAACCAAATCAAGTTATTTCATGAACTTAGGCTCATTATGTGCTGAGTTATAATTTTAAGAAGTCTGGGAGTCACCTTGAATTTTCAGGAAGAAGAAGATATGCACACACAGTCACATATGATGATTCATATCTTGAGATTTACACACCCAATGTTGATGAAACTTTATCTCTAAGCTCACAATAGTCCGGTCTAAGGGATCCAAGTGATAGACTAGGCATGAATTACTCGCACACTAAGAAATCAAAAGATGACTAAGTAGCTCAATGTACTATAGCACTAAATAGACAATACGTAAACAATGAAAATGAATCATAATGTGTATCGATATTGCACATATGATGTGAAGGCGTTGTGGAGGACTTCTCTCACTTCCAAAGAGTACAATGCACGCTAATGAAATCAGCTCAAATATCACTATAATGCTCTACTTTTTTAGAGACTAGAGAAGTAGTATTTACATACATTTTTTGAACTTGAAAGTGCTTGGATCTTCCACCTAAAAAGTAGTCCTAATTATAACGATCAATCTGAATTTGAATTCAAAAAATGGATTGTTGAATTTTGGCTTCCTTCAACCATGAGATTCCTTCCATATTTTGCATTTAACTTTTGACCAAAGTAATTGGAAGAATTAACATTTGAAGCCTTTAAACATAAGCTCCAAGATATTAATATTTATTGCTGATGAATTTGAGTGAAATACAAAGAGCATAGGTTAAGCTCTTAGATTGGATCCTAACACCAAAAACTCCCCTTCAAGCCTAAGATGCATGAGTCTTTAGTTCTTCCATACTTCAAATGCAATCATTAATTTGAAATTGTTCAACTTAACTCCATCCAATGGCTTGGTCATCATATCTGCACATAGTTGGTGAGTAGATGCATGTGATAATTGAATTTTCTTGCTTGTGATCTTCTCTTTGACATAGTGATAGTGCACTTCTATGTGCTTGGTATTGGCATGGTAGATTGGGTTAGAAACAAGATGTAATGAACAAATGTTGTCCCAAAAAATGTGAGGACTAGATCAATTAAGACCTAAATCATAATACAATGTCTTGATCCGCATTGCTTCCTTAATTCCATTGGCTAGTCCTATTTATCCAGATTTAGTTGATGAGATTGCAATAGTGGGTTGCTTCTTTGAGGACCATGAGATGAGTTTTGTACCTACAAAGGTGAGATCACCTGATGTACTTCTTATGCCATCTTTAGATCCTGCCTAATCTACATCAAAGAAAATTTTGATGTCAATACCATATGTTTTTGGGTAATATAAACCTTCATTGATGCTTCCCTTCATGTATTTGAGTATTCTCTTGGTTGCTTCCATGTGAGCTCTCCTAGGAGTGTGCATAAATGGACTTAAGACACCTACACCATAGCAAATGTGAACTCTTGTCAAGATAGCATAGTTTAGGCTACCTACTAAACTTTGATAGCTAATTATATCTTCAATTCCCTCTCCTTCATGAACACGTAACTTCAATGCCATCTACATAGGTGTACCTACAACCTTTGATTTCTCCACTTTGAACTTACAAAGCATGTCTTTGATGTAATTCCTTTGAGTAAGATACATACCCTTTTCTATATACACTCCTTCCAACCCTAGGAAGTATGTGAGTTGTCCTAGGTCACCGATTTTGAAATACCCTTTCATTTGAAGCTTGTTCCTCCTTATTCCTTCATCAGTCAAACATATAATTATAATATCATCAACATAGACATAGAGGTATATGACTTCATATTGATTCCTCTTGATGAAGAGGGAAGGATCTGCTTTGCTAAGAATGAATCCTCTATCCTATAAATAGGTGACTAGCCTATGATTCCAAGCCCTTAGGGCTTGCTTCAGACCATATAAGGCCTTCCTTAATGTGCATACATATTCAGAGAATGATGAATCTTCAAAATTATGAGATTGAGTAGGTGTACCTCTTTAGATATCCATCCATTTAGGAAAGCATCTTCAACATTCATTTGGTAAATCTTCCGATCCTTGGAAGCTGCAATTCTCATAAGTAATTTGATAGTTGGCATCTTTGTCATAGGTGAAAAAGTATCTTCATAATCAGTCCCTTGTGTTTTTGTGCATACCGTTTCTCCACAAGTATTGCTTTGTACTTTTTCATAGTTCCATCAAAGTTTTTTTGTACCTTGTATATCCACCTTGATCCTAAGATCTTCATAGATGAAGTCTTGGGTACCAACTCCCAAGTATAATTTTCCTACAGAGATTCAATCTCTTCCTTCATGGAATTGATCCATTTAGGTTTCTTCTTTGCTTCCTCATAAGATGAGGGCTTCTCAGAGTTTAAATCCTATGCTAAATAGATAGAGTGTTAAGTGGTTAATGATTTACCATAGCCATACTAGGCTTATTTTTTTCTCTAGTTGATCCTTTGATTGTTTGTTGAGAGGATTTTGATACATCCCTAAACTCTTGCACTTTGATTTTGCCTTTGGAGCTCCAAGAATTAACTAGTTGTAAAATCCTCCTCTAGGTCATAAGGTAGCTTGATTCTCCTACAACCATCTTCAAACCATGACTTGTTTTCATCAAACACAACATTTCTACTTACAATGAATCTTTTGTTGCTTGGATTGTACAATCTATAATCTTTCTAATTAAGATCATAGCCAATGAATATACATTTCTTGCCTTAGGGTCCAATTTACCTCTTATCTGGGATAGTATGTGTGCATATTATGCAATGCACCCAAAAATCGTGCAATGATCCAAGCTAGGTCTTCTTCCATTACATGCCTCATATGGAGTCATTCCATCTAGAACCTTTGATGGAAGTCTATTTACCAAATAAGTGGTAGTAGATATTGCCTCTTCCCAGAAATAGTAACTTAAGGAAGTTTCTTCTCATTCAGCATGGACTGTGCAGCCTCCACAATCATCCCATTTTTCTTCTCTTTTACACTCCATTCTGATCAAGAGTATTCATGGGAGAAGTATTCTCCCCCTCTATCTGAACTTAGCCTTTTTAGGGTTTTAGATGGTTTAAGGACATGAATTAGATTAAGGGAAAATGTGTGTATGAGGTAAATAGGCATGTAGGTGAAAGAGTATCTAGATACAATGAAATGTTATTTTTCAATGAATTGAAGTTGATTGGACATTCAATCAAAGTTCAAGTATGGAAACCACAAGGATTTTTCCACCATTAGAAAACAATAAGTTGGAAACAATATTCAAATTGATGTAAAAAATGCATTTCTAAAATTTCACCTCGTAGGAGACCACAAATCAATATAAAGGGTTTAAAATCAAAAGGTTTTAATATCATGTGTGTAGGCTAAAACAAAAAATCTATATGAGCATAAGTGAGAACAAAGATCATATAACCAACCTCTATTTGATTAGCATTTGAAATTTGGATTTAGAAAAAGTTATACACCAATGCATCTACCTTCAGAAAAACAATTATCAAGTTATATACATATGTATTTATGTCGATGACCTTGATATCAAAAAAATGATGAATCAAGTATGAACAATATCAAGATAAGAATTTGATATTAATTTGAGATTTAGGATCAATGAGGATTGTTTCAGCTATTGAAGTAACTACAAGTAATATTTTATTTGTATTATGTAGAAAAAATATAATTTGGAATATCTTAAGAGTTTGGAATGTGTGACTACAAGGCCATCATTAGCTCCATGAAGGTGAGAAATAAGCTTGTTGCCAATGACAACAAATAACTTAAGTATGTAAGTTTTTATAGTCATAGAATGACTCCCTCAATTAATTTACTATATATAGCAAGAGCTCATCTATCTCACATGATTGCAATCTTATGGTATCAAATAAGGACTTTAGTAGTTAGTTAGTTACTTTCATCTCAAAGAGTGATATGGAACCTAGAGGTAAAATATATGAATGATTTCTTTATAACACTTCTTTAACTGAACCACAATACACTTGCATTACACCATATAACATCACATTACACTACAATTTTACCATGTTACACCAAGATTACACCACAATCACATCCATTAACTTAATTTGAACATAAATACCTAATTATCGAAAAAAATGTATTTATGTTTAGCACAAAAGGATAAAATCGTCTCCACATGGGAGGTCCAAATTAGCCACCTACAAGCCTCCTTTGAACCTTAAATAGCCCTTTCCCTCATGCAAATATAGATTTCTCTATAAGGAATAAAATCCTCATAGTATGGCCACTTTGAAAATATGGAAAAACCTTTGTAATGAAATGGACTCCTTCTAGAGGCTTGATTCCCCTGATATTTGGCCTTTGACCCATTTAGGATCCTCAAGCAATGCATGTAGAACAATGGTAGGCCATGTAGGCCTAAATGGAAATATACTACTCTCTTACCATTCTCAAGATCATTTCCCTCAATGATTAAGGAGGAAAAATGTTTATGAATCAGAGCCTCTGATTTCGAAGTAACAAATGTGAGTGGATGGCTTCTCCATGCTACTAATTATTTTGGTATAAACAGCTTCACAACTATTACTTTCTCTTTCTCTTACTAAGAAATGCATGTAGAACAATGGTAGGCCATGTAGGCCTAAATGGAAATATACTACTCTCTTACAACTTCTATGCAACATCACTAACCTTCTTGATTATTGTCCAAGGTCCAAAAAGTCTAAGTGACAACTAAGATTTGTGATACACATTCAATGAATATCAAAGTAGAATTTATAAAAACACACATGATCACCTTCTTGAAATGTTCATGGTGTACATTGTTTATCTACAAAAGCTTTGGGCCTCCTAGCAGCTTGTTGAAGATTGGCATAAGCTATCTTAAGATTAACTTGTATATCTAGGAGAATTTGTGAGGAATTAGGGGATTCTCTCACTAATCCTACAATATTCAGATTGAATGTATCCACAAATTCCATCAAAAGGTGCCAACTTAATAGACTTATGCTTCCAACTATAGTAAGCAAACTATACCAAAGGAAGAAAACTATCAAAATCTGTTTGCTATTTTGAAACATATGCTCAAATTATATCTTATAAAATTTGGTTTACTCTTTTGGTCTAATCCTCTATCTATTGACACTCTCAACTACTCATCTTGAACTAAACCTGTACTTGATTAAACATTTTTTTCTAAAACATTCTAATAAATCTAGCATCTCTGTTTGAAAGTATGGACTTAGACAAACCCGTGTAAACTAAATATGTTTTGAATGAATGATTCTACATCTTGTGAAACTTTCAATATGTTCTTTGTAGGATTAAATTTTTCCATTTTACTCAACTACTGGAGCACTACAAGGATAGCACTCTTTTTATCCATAGCATCCTAGATAAGACTATTCTAAAATCCATGGAAATACTATGCCAAAATTATTACAATATCTCCAATGTTTGTAATAGTCTTGGAGGATGTATACTCTCTGCTTTATTTAAATGACACTTAAAATGCTAAGATCTCATAAGATCTCTAGCCATTTTAGGCCACCAGAATCCATGTATGATCAGTTGTAGACTTTCCCCAACACTAGGATGTCCTCTCTAGGGGACATCATTGTTTCCAAAAATGAATTGATCTCTAAATCCAGTAATCTCCTAATTTTTTAAGGATTTGTAGAGTCTTAATTTCGGGGAAAGTTCAAACCAAACTAGCAATGTTAGCTTGTATATTAGGCCGTACTTTTCATCTTCTTCTATGAAACAAGATAGAATTCCTCATTTTACTTTTCTATAGATAGTTCTAGTAATGATATGAAGATCTCTATCTTCTCAAATTTCCTTTTTATTTGTAGGAAGCTAGTGGTGCAGTGGACCATATGTAAGCATAGGAACGTGCATTTTCATCCACTTTGTTACCAAATGCATCAACATGCACTCGGTTATGTTTCAATTCTTTGAACACTTTGTCACATTCTTTATTCCACTCAAATATTGTAATCAAAACATAAAGTGATCTAGCGATAATTGCATACATGTGGATAAAGTGAGAGTAATATCCTTAATGACCCATGAAAGCCTAGACCTCGTTGCCATTCCTAGGCTTTGGCAGATTCATTATCCACTTGGTCTTTTCTTCATATATAGAAACTCCATTCTTTGAGATAATATGTCCCAATATTTTTCCTTCTCTTACAATGGAGATGCATTCTTTAGGATTTAATGAGACCTTATTTTCTACCTTTAGCAAACAACAACTTCTCTTGCATAGGGATATGATCAATAGTGTAGAGTATTCACATACATCATCCATATAACTCTCCAAATATTTCTTATGAATACATGACATACTAATAACTTGAAAGTTACAAGAGTATTTGTTAGACCAAATGGCATAACCTTGAATGCATATATCCCCCAGTCCGTAGCAAAGGTAGTTTTGTGTTGGTCTTATTACAGATTGACTATAGAATGAGAAACCAAACCTCTTTACCAACTACCCTTTCTAGAAGTTGATTAGTGATGGAAACTGGATAACTATCTAATATCTTGGAAACATTGATCTTTTTTATTTTATAAGAGGAAGTTTAACCAAGCCCTAGTCTCCCTTGCTTGCATTAATTAAAAAAAGAACAATTGTATAGTGAAGGGGAATAGTGTCTTTGGGAAAGCTCATATCCCATAAAGTAATAGTAGGATGGCCCAAAGGCACTACAATTGTGAGAGCAAAGATTCGATAAGAGAACTAAGTTTTAGAGGGAGTTACAGATAACATTTATGAACATTTCAATGCCCTCATGGGCTATCCACTTGATGTTGGCCTTATTATTTTCCAAGACAAAAATCCTATGATTTTTGAAAGGACGGGACTCATTACAATTACATATTCTTTTTCCTAACATGCCTAGAGATTTATCAATTGACTATTGTTTTGATTTATCATCAAAGTTGGCGGCACATCTTTTTCTCCATATGTTCCAAAGCAATTCCCCCCTAATGGCATTCCACATGGTAGAAGATCATCCAATTACTTCTCCAAGTAATGCTTGTTTCTAGTTCATTTGAATTTGTAAACTCAAAATCCTAGCAAGAGTTTGCCAAATTGAGTGACTCCTAGGGCATGAGAAGAAGAGATGACCAATATCTTCTCTACCATAGAAGCAACGTTTACACCACCAAGTGGCCCCACAGATTTTACTAGCTTTGACATTGTTCCAAATTCCATGGTGGAGAATCGGCCACATAAGAACTAACTTTTTGTTCTCAATGAGTAGATACCACATATCCACAAAATTAATTTTTCATTTGATGTATGACCAACAGAGACACCATCTCTTGTTTAGGGAGATATGCAAGTCCAAGTGCTTCCTAATACTCATCTCCTTTTCAATTTTTTGTATTGATCCATCTTAACCCCTGAATGGGCATGTGATCATGTCCAAGAAGAAGGAGAGTGTTAGAGTTCTCCCAAACAATGATTCTCTATCTTAAAAGGCACCAATCTTCATAGTCAACTATCCTTACATAGTCTATGTCCTCAAATCTAATCCAGTGTCCTCTCTCTTGATTCCAGAGATTTTTCCATAGATGGAATTATTTTTTCCATATTCTTTTCCTTTGGAGGTTCACCGAATCAATCTCTTTGATTCCCCCAATTGAAAACCAAATAGAATTGTTTTCCTTATCCCGACTATCCATTTCCAATCCTCATTGATTTTGATGTATGGTTTCATCTTGTTTGAACCCTTCTACAATGAGAAAACTAAGCCCAAACCTTTGCGAGTCATGGGAAAAGGATAAAACAACAAAGTGATCAAAAAGCCCCCTTCCATGTACAAAGCCTGACAAGCATAAGAGAAGATTTCTAAGGATTAATTTTTCCCATGAAGCTTTGTAGTTTCACCAAAATTTGATCACTCATTTGGTAGGCAACTTATCTGCCATCCCCTCAATGTCTAGAATGCCCAAACTACTAGAATCTTTTTGGTTAGCTCAAATTGCCCATTTGATTTTGAACATACCTCTCCTATTGGGATATCCTATCCATAGGAAATTTTTGCATGTACTTTCCAATTAGCTAAACTTTGTCTTTCAGTCTCCAACATGCCAAAAAATAGATAAACAATGAAATAAGAAAGGATTTGATCACCATTGCATGCCTTGCCAGGTTGATTTGCATACACTTCCAATAAGCAAACTTATTATCAAGCTTTCTAAGAACCTAGTTCCATCATTGACCCATGCAAACACCAAAACCCATTTGAATTTTGAATAGACGGAAGGTTTTCCCACTCTAGAGCTCCAAACATCCGTGGCTCACCAAAAGTTGTTGAGGGGGTCTAAAAATAGCCTTGAAAACCATTTTTGAGTGATTTACACTAGAACCATAGGTAATGCAAATAGTATTAGGACATTGCCAATAGATGGTGATACTAAAATGTAATTATGCATAAAAACATTAGTGTCATTGATGAAGAGCCTTGTCATCGTGTTGTGACTATGGGGAAGTAATAGTCTGTGGATCTACCCAAGTTGTGTCATGGACAAAGGAAACCATCCTAAACCTTAGATTCGATGTGAATCCTATATCTCATGATTGGTTCAGAATTAGGAGAAACTAATGCTTCCAATGCATTCGGAATGTGTCAAAACCCTAAGATTGACTGTCTATTTGCTAAATTCTGACACCCAAAGGTCCTGTTCGATTTGTTCACATCATTGATGACATCATCAATTTGCAACTGCCCTTGAGAACCGCCCTTGAAATCCTATATAAGGAGGCTTGGGCCACATTCATTCTCAGTCTTGCCAATACCAGTCTTGGGAGCTCAAGGAGTCGTGACCGCCAAGTAAGTACTCTCCAAGTTCTAGTTCCTGTTCTTGTCTTGTTCCTTCTTCTAGTCCTGTCTAGTCTTGTATCCTAGACATCTTGTCTTGTCCTCTTGTAATCTCGTAGTATGAGATCTTAAGTTCTTTCTTGTATCTAGTTCATCTCCTAGAAGGGAGTTCTTGTAATCGAGAGATCTTGTGAGTTATCTATACCTATAGTCCCGGGTCATGGGACTTCTTGTATCAGCTACATATTCCTGTACTATTTTCCCTACGTGGGTATTCTTGTAATCAGAAGTATATTTTTGAAATATTGTCTATTATAGTCAGAGAGCACAATCTAGTGCTTCCCTGACATTTTGGAAAGACTAGATTCTATCCAAGACCAGTCATCATGGAGAATGCTTATGAACAGATTGTAGCATCACTTCAGAGTCTCCAACAACAAGTCGAAGACCTGCCTCATTGATAGACACAAGTCAAGATGGGACATCGAGTGCATGTAGGTGCACTCCTCCAAGAATTAAAAGAACGAATCGGGAGTCTTTAGACAAATCAAGGGAGTCTGCAAGTAAATCAATGACCTAGTACATCCTTCATGAGGGAACCCAAGATCTGCATGCCAGAAAAGTTTGATGGTGATCGCACAAAGTTTCGAGGATTCTTGCAACAAGTCAAATTGTACATTCGTATGCAGCCTGATAGATACCATGATGATGCATCC
Organism: Ceratopteris richardii; assembly: GCA_020310875.1. Lineage (NCBI taxonomy): Eukaryota > Viridiplantae > Streptophyta > Polypodiopsida > Polypodiales > Pteridaceae > Ceratopteris > Ceratopteris richardii. The sequence goes on from CM035433.1 coordinate 40,349,741, forward strand.
AAAGTCAGTTTTATTGGAACCTTGCTCTATGGTCAAACATTATCATGGTTTGCCCCAATCTTGGAGAAGGATATGGTCGTACTTCATGACTATGAGGGGTTTCTTGGAGAGATGATCGCCACATTTGGAGATGCAGACATGAGTCTAGTGGCAAAAACAAAACTTCAGAAGCTATATCAAGGTAACCGCCTTGCCTCTACCTATGCATCAAAATTTAGGCAATTGATATGAGACCTCACTTGGCACAAAGATTATTCCATAAGATAATTTAGATGGGGCTTAAGAGATGATGTGAAGGAACTTCTACTCATGATGTCAGAGGTTAAGACATTGAATGAATACATCAACCAAGCTATTCAATGTGATAACCAACTTTTTGGAAGGAAACAAGAAAAACAAGTAGAAGGAAGACCTCGCGAATGGGAACCCTTCCTTCCCACTCCTAGAGATGAGTCTATGCCCGAACCTATGCAGATAGATGTAACTAAGTTCCAACCTCTAACACCACAAGAGAAACAAAGAAGGAGGGATAACAAGCTATGCCTATATTGTGGAAACCCTCGCCATATTGCAATTAATTTTCCCAACAAGAGAACGAACTCCAAAGTCGTAGCCACTCTTGTAGAGCAGGGAAACAAGGAAGTCTAGTTGTAAAAGAGACCATACAGCCAGACCATGATATAAGAAAGGGTCTCATAATTCCAGCCAAACCCGTAGAAACATGTCTTGCCCCTCTCAAGTTAATCATGTCTATGAAGATCCTTTCCCTTATAGCTTTGGTAGATTCAAGAGCCTCCTCATGTTTCATTGATGAGGGACTCGCTAAGAAACATGGAATTCTAGTACTTTGGAAGAACAAACCAGTAGTAACTGAAGTAGTAGATGGATGGCCTCTAGCATCGGGGAATATAACCATGGAAACCATACCACTAAGAGTACACCTTGGTGACCATGATTCACACGTATGTTTCAATGTAATATCGAGCCCAGTAAACATGGTTATCATTGGAATGCCATGGTTAAAGAAATATAATCCAAAAATTAATTGGGAGAATAATAAAATCACCTATCGAGATATCCAGAAGAACCCTAAATATGTTGGATCCAAAGCCTTCATACGTGCAGTAAGGAAGGAACCGACATATATAATCTATGCCATACCAACTCAAGAACCCAAGAAAGATGATTCAATGAAGCTACCTGACCAATACCAAGGGTTTGAATATGTCTTTAAGAAAAGAATGCAGATATGCTCCTAGAGCATAAACCTTTTGATTGTGTCATAGAACTTCAAGAGGGAGCACAACCACCCTTTAGGCCAATCTATAGACCATCCCAAGAGGAACTTACAGAATTACATAAGAATATTGATGAGAATCTAGCCAAGGAGATTCTCAAACACTCGAAGTCTCTTGCAGGAGCCCCTATCCTATTTGTAAAGAAGAAGGACGTAACTCTTTGAATGTGTGTGGACTATCATGGTTTGAATAAAATCACAATAAAGAACAAATATCCTCTACCACTTATATTAGAGCTCTTGGAATGCCTCGTTCTTCACTAAGATTGACCTTTGAGGAGCATACAATCTTGTCAAGATCAAAGAAGGAGACGAATGGAAGACAACATTCCGAACAAGGTATGGACACTTTGAATATGTAGTTATGCCATTTGGTCTCACAAATGCTCCAACAGTCTTTTGAGTATTTAGATGATTTTGTGGTAATATATCTTGATGATATCTTGATATTCTCCAAAAATCTAGAAGATCATGAATGTCATGTAAAGATAGTCCTAGAGAAACTAAGCAAAAAGGGGGTATATGCAAAATTGGAGAAGTGCTATTTCCATTAGATAGAAGTGGAGTTTTTAGGGTACATTGTATCAGAGAAATGAATCTTTATGGACCCTAAGAAGATCAATACAATCCTTGATTGGCAACCACCTTTGTGTGTTCAAGATGTACAATGTTTTCTAGGGTTTGTCAATTTTTATAGATATCCATTAGAGACTACTCCAAGATTGTGACACCTCTTACCAAGCTTATAGGAAGCTCAAAATTTTAATGGACTGAAGAAGCAGAAAAAGCCTTTCAGACCTTGAAATTAGCATTCACTACTGCCCCAATTCTAGTTCATCCTGATTCAAGCAAACACTTCTTCCTAGAAACAGATGCATCAGACTTTGCCCTAGGGGCCATTCTATCCCAATATGGAGATGATGGACACCTACATCCAGTTGCATATCATTCAAGGAAATTTTCCCCTCCAGAAATTAATTATGAAATCCATGATAAAGAACTTCTTGCCATAGTAGACAGGTTTGATACCTGGCATCATCATCTATAAGGAGAAGCTCATAAAGGTACTATGTATACATATCACAAGAACCTAAAGTATTTTATGACCACTTGCATCCTCAATAGAAGGCAATCTCGATGGAGTAACTTTCTATCTAGATTTGAATTTGTCATCACATACGGTCGAGGACATCAACAATGCCAATAAGTTGCCCTGTCTAGAAGATCTTACCTTGCACCAAAGAAGGGTGAAGAGGCCTTTGATCAACAAGAGAGTGTATTACTCAAGCCTGAGCATCTCCAGTTAGCAGCTATCTCTTCAAGCCATCATGAGGATTCAGTCTTGAATCATTTGATCCGTAAGAATCTACCACAGGATAAATTGTTTTGTAATGTTAAGAAGAAAGCTCAAGAAGGAAAATTCGAAGAAGTAAATGAATTTCAGAAAAAGGATGGCTTACTACTCTATAAGAACCTATTATATGTCCCTCCAGGAAAGCGCAGGATCCAAGTACTTCAACAACGCCATGACAACCTTGCAGCAGGACATTTTGGAGTGAATAAAACAATGGAACTCATATCAAGGCACTTTTGGTGGCCTCAGATGTGGAAGGAAGTCAAAGAATATATCCGAACCTGTGATACTTGCAATAGATCTAAGGTACCTCGACATAAACCTCATGGCCTCTTGCAACCTCTACCTATTCCATAAAGGCCATGGACTTCATTGTCTATGGATTTCATCACAGATCTACCAAAGTCAGATAAGTATGATGCCATTCTTGTTATTGTGGATAGATTTACAAAGATGGCACACTTCATTCCAACTACCAAGGCAATCACAAGTGCAGCCACTGCTAGACTTTTTCTTAGGTACATATTTAGGCTTCATGGATTGCCCGATGATATTGTCAGTGATCGAGGTCCACATTTCATATCTAGCTTTTGGAACAATCTTTGCAAGCTCCTTGGTCATGTTGATGTAGACCCATATCACAAACAAGGCGAGAAAGCTACAATGCTTCCTTACATGCCTCACTTGCTATAACATACTCTGCTGATGCCTGTACATTCTTGAAAAAGAGATCTCCAAGGGATAGCACCCCCATCAAAATAAAAAATATAACCTAATGTAGACTTACAATTGTCTATACAACCAACATAATCAAAATCTATGTAACCAATAATGGACACCTTCTCTAGACCCAAGCATAGATACTTTTCCTGGCACTACTCAAAGATCTCAAAATTATTTTGACCACTTCCCAATGCTTCTTGCTAGGATTAGACATATATCGGCTCACAACTCCCATTACAAATGCAATATTTGCTCTCGTAGCTACCATAGCATACATGAGACTACCAAAAATAGAATCATAAGGAATTTTGGTCATGAGTTTCTTTTCTCCTCTTTTGGGGAAATCGTCCTTGCTCAATTTCACATATGTGGGTAAAGGTGTACTCAATGTCTTTCCACCATGCACATTGAACTCGTGAAGTACTTTGGATATGTATTCATTTTGAGACAAGCATATGCATCTTTTACTCCTATGATGAGTAATGTGCATGCCAAGAATATGTTTGACATCCCCAAATCCCTCATATAAAATGTGTGACACAACTTCTCTTTGAGAATTGACAAGTCATAAGAGGACTTTGCAGCAATCAACATATCATCGACATAAATTATCAAACATATCAAGCTTCGATCTGAGCAGCTCTTTGTGTAGAGATAATGATGCATTTTCTTCAAGAATAGCCTTGAGACTTCCTAAAATCATTGAAATTTTAGTACCATTGTCTAGGGGACTCTTTAAGTCCATATAAGCTCTTGTTTAGCTTAGAAACTAGATTTTCTTTGCCAAGAACTAAATAACCCTCTCGTTGTTCCATATAGATCTCATTTGTAAGATTTCCATGCAAGAAAGTAGTTTTCACATCCATTTGAAGTAGCCCTAAGTAATCCATTGCAACAAATCCAAGAAACGTACAAAGGGTGGTCATCTTGACCACTGGAGACAAGATATCCTTGAAATAAACACCATGTTCTTGCTTAAAATCCTTTGCAAAAAGTCTGGCTTTATACTTTGGAGAAGCACTACATAATGTGAATTTCAGCTTATATACCCATTTACGTGGTAAAGCTTTCTTGCCCTTTGGCAAAGGCACTTGTTGGAAGTAGTCAAGGAACTGAAGGATTCACAAGACAAGGAAGCCTACGAAGGGAGTCAGAGCGAAGAGAAAGCACAAGCAGACACAGTTGTCAAAGAAGATTTGGCAAGTAGGCCATTTAAATTTTCAGGCATCAAAGAGTTGGGCACACAAGAAGAAGGAGCAAGTAGGGAGCTCCAGGACATGTATGTCAAAATGTTAGAAGAAATCCCTACAAAAATAGTGATTTTCATCACTAAAAACCATTGTAAATACCATTTCATATTTTTGTAGCTCCATTTTGTGCAAGCCAAGGAGTCCTTGAGCTTGAGGAGCTTGAGGAGATTGAGGAGCTTTAGAAGTACCTACCTATCAGTTTTCACATTTTTTAGACTCCGTTTGAACCTCCAAATAGGGCAGAGAACCTAATTTTTAACTAGGCCGGACACTAGGTCTGGACAAGGCCAAAACCTAGTAAAAAACTATAAATAGAGCTAGAGAGCTCATTTTTGAGGTTAGCTTGTAATTGATTTGAACTTGTATGAGCTTGTTGAAAGTAATCCAAAGAACTCCATTGCTTCTCTCTCTTTGTCTTACCTTGTGTGCACGTGTGTGTGCATGTTTGTGTGCTTCTCACTCATGCATTGGTGCCTTCACTTGCTCGAGATCATCATACCATCCTCACATCTTCCGGGATTGACATTAAAGGAGGTGCTACTCATCACTAAGCTACACCAAATTTTGGCACCGTTGCCGGGGATCGAGCTTTGAGGACGAGCATGTGATGGTAAGACGTAGAGTTGAGGCATTACAGTCATAGGTATTTTCTTCACTTTTATCTATTTTCTTTTGTTTTTATCATCTCCATCATCATCCTCACCATCTCCCACATCCATCTCCATCATCGCGAAAAATTTTAGTTTTTGGTCATATCACCCCACCCATACCATTTCCCTCATTTCACTTGTGAGAGAGAGACGAGAGAGCGTTTGTGTGCTTGTGATTTTCTGTGTTTTTTGAGATTTTCTGCAGGAATCAGCATCCCCAGTAGCTGCACCAGCTTCAGCAGGTAAAAATTTGACTGTGCAGGTCCCGAGGCGTTGACCTCTGTCAATCGCAACCGATAGAAAAGTTGACTATTTTGCAAAACAAAGTGTATAACCATGATGTGTAGGCCTAGGGCATCCTAAATGTGTGCTTGAAATTTTAAAATTCCTCAGTTTTCTGTCAATCGCGATCGACCTGTCAATCGCGATCGACAAACCACGATGGATACTTGCCGACTGACCTGTCAATCGCGATCGACACGTCAATCGCGATCGACAGAGTCAACGACCGACTGACCACGATCGACTGAACTTACGCGTGACACGTGTCAATTGCGATCGACCCATCAATCGCGATCGACCAGTCAATCGCAACTGACAGCCCCGACGGACCTGTCAATCGCGACCGACCCAGCCAACGATTGCTTGACCACGACGGACAGACCCTTGCGACGGACCTGTCAATCGCGATCGACCCATCAATCACAACCGACAGAGTCAATGACCGACTGACCACGATCGACTGAAAATCCGGGCCACGTGTCAATCGCGATTGACCCATCAATCGCGACTGACAGCCACGATGGACCTGTCAATCGCGACCGACACGTCGATCGCGATTGACCTATCAATCGCGATTGACAGAGCTTGCGAACGCGATTGACGGGCAAATTTGGCCAATTTTTTAGGGCAAAAAAATAGTGGTCTAATTTTTTGGCAAATTGTGGGGAACTTTTAAGGGTTAGTAGAGCATTGTGAGGCCTATACCCAGAGCATTTTGAGAAGTCCTGTCTACCGGTTAACCTGTTTTAAATCCTGTTTTAGCCCCAAAACCCTGAACGGACATAACCTCCTCATACGAAATCCGATTGCGGTGATTTTTGTTTTGTTGAGAAGCTCGTGGGGAGTACAACCAAAACTTCCACTAGTTACGATAGAATTAATGTCAGGATTATTAGATAGGGTAATTTTTAGTGACCATATCCCGGGGTAGGCAAACTAAGTTTCCCTTGGGATTGTTTTCCATAGAGGCAAAAGGCAATTGGGTCTGTGAATTACATGCATGAAAGTGATCTGTCTGTCAACTGAATTCAATTCTTGAGCTAATTGTGGACTTTTTCAGGCTCTTTGAGAGCATCAAAGGGTACTTGAAGCAAGAGTAAGTGCGAGCTTGAGAGCACGCTTCCTGGGCATACAAGGGCAACCAAGGGAAGAAACTTAAGGTTGGAAATTCTCAACACCCTTTGTCAATCCCTAGCATAGGCTAAGTACCGATAGAGGTCTTGATTAATTAAGGACACGTTAAGAACGACCAGGTCCAAGAACTCTAATCACTCAAGTGCAAGTGTTACGAGATTACAATTGCGAAACAACCTAAGGGAAAAGAACTTAAATTGAGCAACCACACTCAAAGTATGATAAAATGTAAGTGTTCCTTGCGACGAAGATTAAATGGACAAGAAGTGACACCCTAAGGGCAATTAAAAAAGAACAAGTGACTAATACAAAAGAACTCAGCAACGCAAAGCGTACTTGGGAAAATTTGAGATCATTCAATTGGGCATATGAACCTTAGATCAGGACGACACCTAGGGAGAGATAGACAAAGTCTTAGATCTTCAGAGGCTAGTGTCAATCATACTGCTAGGTCTTGGGCCCAGCAGTTGAGCCATCATTCGTATTACCCTAGCTCTGAGACTAGCGATTCTGAGATGTCCCACGGTATGGAGAGACCTAGAGGAAGCTCTGGAGTGCCATATTTACATAGGGTAGAAGGCCCTTACAAGATGCAACTCGAATACCTTAGGACCAACCGATTAGGTGCTAGCATCTATGAGGACGGCCTAGGAAGATATGTGGTCTAGATCAAAAACCCTGACCAATCTATTGGACTAGAGCACCGAGCTGTCAAGTCTGAAAACGGAGCATACCTAGACAAGGAAGGGACAATATATGTATTCACCAGTCACCCAGATAGGACAGATGAATTTGGGAATGTGATCTCAGAAGCCAATTTAGGTGACCTGGAGCAAGGAAACATGTGTGTAGAACCTAGAACCCCTCGAGGCAAATCTGTTCTCACTAGGATTATTACACCAGAGTGGATTCCCCAAGAAAATAAAAGCATAGATCTACTCCTGAACCAAGAGACTGATGAAGCCTTTTGGAGGTACAAATCTGATCAGCCGAATGAGGTAGGAACAATCATGATATATGAGTTCAAAGATCCTGATAGCCCAGGCAGAGTGACCTACTTAGATCACGCTTCAGAGAGGGTCTTTGTGGTTACAGAAAATGATAGGCATGCTTACACTTGGAAAGGTGAATTTATTTTCCCCCAACCAAGATCGAATGTGTCCTTTGGTCACCCAGGAGCTAGAACATCCCAAGCTCATGGAACTCAAAGAGACAGACATAGAGATAGACCGGAGCTAAGCTTTGCCAACCCAGTGGGAAGAGACAGAACGAGAACGGAAACAAATAGAGTCGAACTTGAGGGACTTAGAGCCCCAAGGAACCAAAGGAATGCTGATGATTTCCCTCTGCCAAGGCCTAGGGAACACACCAGGATTTTGAGACCGACTCAATTAGTTAATTCCATGAAGAATTACTTCAATGGCACAGGAGACCCATATGATCATGTGGCCGAGTTTGGGCAAGTCTTGAGAGCTGAACAAGTTGAGGACCTGTTCACGCAATATAATGCCTTTAGTCTAACACTTAGGAACACAGCCCTTACGTGGTTTCAACCATTGAATGAGAGACAGTTCAGGAGCATAGACCAACTTTTAGAGGCTTTCATCACCGAATTCTCTAAAAGTGGCATAAGGCATAATACTTCCTCATTGATACACAGCTTCAAGCAGACCCCTCAAGAGACGGTGAGACTTGCAGGAAGAAGATTTAGGCAGTATCTTGAGAGATGCCCTATTCCTGAGGTACCCACACCTGCCAAACAAGTGGCTTTATTCTTGGATGGATTGCTAAGTACAAAGTTGCGATCCTATGTGTACTTGAAGGACCCTAGGACCATAGAAGAGTGTGTATGCATGTGCATCGACATCGAGGATAACCTAGGGGAGGAGTTAGAGCTTTCCAAAATCTACAAAGATTCAGATAGTGCCTCTAGTCTCTCTTCCTCGCAATCCACATCAATTGAGGAACTTGCGGAGAAAGTAGCTCAAAAACTAGGTGTCTCTAGTAAACAAATTCCTAGATTTTCCCCAGTAAAGAGGTGCTATACTTGCGGTGGTGACCATATGGCGAACGTATGTCCCATCATGGCTCAACCCCAAGTGAATCCTAGTAGCCAATGCTGCACCATAGAACGGAGATACACAAATCACACAGCACAAGACTGTCCATACAATAAGCAAGCGGTTAGACAAACCTACCCTCAGCCCTATCCACAACAGGGAAGATACCAGAACCAGTACCCCCCACAGCAATATGGTAGACCACAACAATCTTATCAACAACCCTACCAAAACCAACAAAGGCCTCAACCTGTGTTAGCTCAACAACCTCCAACCCCAGGTAATGTGATTCCCGTAAAGTATGCAGCTGCTGAGGAAAATTTGAATAGAGCCATAGTCCCAGTGACTCCATTGCTCTCAGAAAGTGACCCGAGTGATCATAGTTTTGATTCCACTCACATAGATAGTCCACAGACTTACTACATGCAGTCGCCTGAACATGGTGAGTCCTACTATAGTGAAGAACCGAATGAACCTAGTTGGGAGCTTGATTACACAAACGTCATGTATGCAAACCCCAACACTAGATCTCAACCTAGATAGGTAAGACCCCCATTCCCTAGAGGACCTTGCTATAGATGTCAAGGAGATCACCTCATTCGTGATTGCCCAATGCCTGCATCTACACAACCACAGTCAGTAACAATACATGGCTTTTGTCAAGATTGCGGAAAGGAGCATCTCTTACGAGATTGCCCAAAGAATCCCAATAATATGCCAAAAATAAGTCCAATTAACGTTATTGGGTTAGTTGTAGACTCAACAGGAAGTGTCACTTCCACTGCACCAGTGCAAGTGGTCACTAGGGCCCAGGCTTTGCAACAGAACCTAGGAATAGGTCAAGAGAAGAGTGCAGAGGTTAGTGAAATCGAGAGCATAGCCAAGAAACGGTCGAGAGCCTGGAGGGATAGCCGAGAGAGAATGAAAAGACAATGGTCTAAAAAGATGGGTGACTTGGAAGAAAGCATAAGAGAAACAAAAGCCAAAATTGTTGAACTCACCTCTCAAACAAACTCTCACATACCACCACCACCCTCACTTCCATCACCATCTAACCCACCATCTGTCCACCTACCTAAGACCATCCCACCACCCCCTAGAGTAGGATCAGTGTTAGCTGACCCCACTCCTGAAGACATAGACATGATGCTTAAGTCATATCAGGCCAGAATCCAAGAAGGGCCAAACGTGACAGATCATGACAAGCGCTACCCTAGAGCTGACCTAGAGATAGAAAGAACCAAGCTTTGCACGAAAATGGTCGCGTTGGCTCAGACTATGTTTGAAGCCAGTCGCCTCTTCAACTACTCTGGCTCAGCTAAGACACAGTTGCACTTGGATGGACTATTACAGAAGTTAGAGAGCATAATTGCAAGATCTGCCAAGGAAGAACAAAACCAAGGAAGAGATGAGGCAAGTAAAAGATTAAGCATTCCCGGCCAGGAAGCTTTTGTGCCCAATTCCACTGAACCAAAAACCTCCTCTTCTATGAATAGGTTCACTCCAGAATTCCTATGAGAGATTCAAGAAGACAAATGGGCTAAAGAAAGTGAAGTCCCTCCTCCCATTGAACTTGTGGATGACACACATGATCAATTCCCACAAGATATTCCTTCCATTTATGGAGAGTAGGAGAGTGCACAAAATCAAGAGAGATTAGACTTCGAGTCTAATTCTTTACAGGAATTACCCCATTTCACGGGCCCATGGGAAGCCAAGTCTACTTGTATGAGAGCACCCACAGTCATGGTAAGAAACGAAGACTCAGTCATACCTAGGAATACGGAGGTAGTGAAAAACACTAAAGTGCAGTGCAACCTCACTTAAGAAGAGCTACTCAAAGTTAGGCCAGAGTTATGGAAACATGTAGCCAAACAAGTACCAGAGATAGCAAAACCTCGTTCCCAGGTAGGTTCTCATAGGACAGTGCTAGAAATTCCTCTAGACAAGATAGGAGATATGAGTGAAGGTGAAGAAGGAAACACCTATCTTCCCATTACCCATCAGGGGTACACAACTAAGGCAATTCTAGACTCAGGTGCAGGATTCGCTATTGCTACCACTTCCCTATGGAAGCGGTGGGGCAAGCCAGCACTCAGGCCCACGAGGATGAAATTGCAAATGGCTGATGGTCACATAGAGAGGCCTTTAGGACTACTTGAAGGAATAACTCTCACTACAGGGCCAAAGATGATACAGAGTCTGTGCACTCCATAGGATCAGGATCCTCATGGATGCATGAAGACACTCACTTATGGATGTGTAAAGTGGTAGTAGAAGAGGAGAAGAGAGAAAAAGCCAGAGAGATATGTGCGAAAGAAACCCATAGATCCATTCAAGACCTAGCCTATGCACCTGTAGTATTTCCTGATGAAGAATTTGAGCCTCATGGTTGGGCAGAAATTTTAGCAACCATGGATGTAGCCATCAATGAAGAACAATGGACACCCCACTGTGATGAGGATGGCTATGACATTTCAGTTTTCTCTATAGAGCCAATCATGGGAGATACAGTTTTAGAAGAGTGTGAACCTAGCCCTGATGCATTTGAGGATGCAAGTGACTCCGATCTAGAGTCAATCATTATGGACCCACCTTTTGCATCACATAAAGAATACTTCTATGAAGTAGAATTTCAACCCCAGAGGCACGGAGAGCTTACAAATGATGTAAGGTTAGCCACACATGTGACCCCTAAGGAAGAAGGAAAGAAAAGGAAGAAGAAAGAAGTCACACAAGAAGAGGAAGAATCTTTGTTTGAGGTCCCGGAAAATTTTAAGAAGTATGAGACAGATGATAGAAGAGTCATGATAAGGATGCCAAAACGTGAGGCACAATCAGAAGAGGCCTATGATAACAAAGAAACCACCAAGAAAATAGTGGTAGCCCTAGAAGAAGGAGAGGAGAGATGCACGTACATAGGCCATGACCTAACAGAGGAAGAAGAGCATGCGTTGATAGCCTTGCTAGGAGAATACAGAGATGTATTCGCTTGGAGTTACAAGGATTTGAAAGGTGTTGACCCAGACATATGCTCGCACACAATTCCCATGACCTCAGATGCTAAACCCTCTAAGCAAAAGCCATACACATACAATGATAATTATGCTGCCAAGATCAAAGAAGAGATAGATCGTCTGGTAGAAGCTGGATTCATCTATGAAATTGAGCACACTGAGTGGGTATCCCCCATTGTAGTGGTGCCCAAGAAGAATGGAAAGCTACGTGTGTGCATTAACTTGAAAAAGGTCAATGCAGCCACAATTTGAGATAACTATCCGCTTCCTATCATAGAACATCTCTTAGAAAGAGTAGCAGGCAAGGAAGTGTACAGCTTCCTTGATGGATTTTCGGGCTACAATCAAGTAGCCATAGCTCCAGAAGATCAGCATAAAACAGGTTTTGCCACAGAATGGGGCATATTTGCCTTTAGGGTAATGCCATTTAGGCTTACCAATGCTCTTGCAACCTTTCAGAGACTGATGTGCCACGTGTTTAAAGAGTTCTTGAGGAAGAATTTGGAAGTCTATGTTGATGACCTCTGTGCTCATTCCAACATTAGACATACACATATACCTGAACTCAAGCAAACCTTTGACAAATGCAGAGAATATCAAGTCTGCTTGAACCCAAAAAAGTGTGTTTTCATGGTCAAGCAAGGCAAAATTCTAGGACACATAGTGTCAAAGAATGGCATATCCACTGACGAACAGAAAGTAAAAGCCATAGCAGAGTTACCTAGGCCAAAGAATGTCAAGGAAGTACAAGCTTTCATGGTGCATTGTGGCTATTACCGACGCTTTATACACATGTACGCCATCATAGCAAAGCCTCTGTATGGACTTTTGACTAACTTCGAGTGGACCGATGAATGTGAAAACTCTTTCAACGAACTCAAAAGGAGATTGTGTTCAGCACCAAGATGCTATTGGATGTGTACTCGCACAACCTAGGGGCAAAGGTAATATGGATCTTCCAATTGCCTATGCTAGTAGACAAGTAAATGCAGCTGAACGAAACTATACCACCACCGAACGAGAAGGATTAGGCATGGTATATGCAGTTAAAAAGTTTAGACACTATTTGCTTGCAAATAAGTTTAAATTTTTTACCGATCATCAGGCATTATTGTACTTGGTAAACAAGCCATGTAATATAGGTAGATTAGTAAGATGGTTTCTCCTACTAATGGAATACGACTTTGAAGTTGTGGTGAGGAAAGGGAAGACTCACTTGAGAGCAGACCATCTCTCTAGGCTCACATCGGGAGAAGCCCCACAAGGAGTATCAGATGACCTTCTTGATGCTTACTTGTTTAATTTGGAAGTTGTACCTCAGTGGGCCAAGTCATTAGTGCCAGTCTTGACATATGGGCCTAATCACCCAGTCATAAACACTCAAGATAAAGAGGTAGTAAAAGCCCAGAAGTACCATATCATGGCAGGAAGTATGTACAAACAGACCGATCACAGGATATTGGCTTGTTGTGTGGAAGAAGACGAATATGCAAAATGGTTGCAATTAGCACATGTAGGTGCATTAGAGCAACACTACTCAAAGCAAAGAACTTTACAGACACTTAGGAGATTCGGAGTGCATTGGCCTACTATGGAAGCTGATGTCCATAAGTGGTGCAAGGAATGCCCGATCTGTTGCACTAAACCACCAGTGGAACATGCCACTCTTTATCAAGTTTCCATAGTGCCGGATTGGAGTGAACCATTAGTAACCTTCCTTAGGACGAGAACATTCCCTCAAGATATAACACTGGCGAGACAAAGAAGTCTAGAACAAGAAGCCCTAGATTACTCACTCATTGGTGATAATCTATTCAAGCGTGGTAAAGATGGTTACCTGAGACTATGTGTCCATGAGAGTGAATATCTCAAGATCTTGGAAACTGCTCACCAAGGTGTAGCAGGAGGACACTTTGGACCAGATCGGGTGATCAAGGCAATCCTATTTGCAGGATTGTGGTGGCCTACCCTTCACATGGATGCACATACCTATGTGAAGAGATGTGATGTTTGTCAGCGAACTCAGTATCCTATACGCAAAGATGAGATGCCACTGAAACCTAAGATGGGTGGACGTGCATTTTCTAACTGGGGAATAGACTTCGTAGGTCCTATTAATCCCCCAGCTAAGGGTTCCCATGCTGAATACATCATTGTTGCAATAGACTATCTAACAAAGTGGGTAGAGGTAAAAGCTACGACAAAGAATGATGCTCAGACAAGTGCTAAGTTCTTATTTGAGAATGTATTCACAAGATACGGGCTACCTATAGAGCTAGTTAGTGATAGAGGGACTCACTTCTTGAATGAAGTTATTGAAAATCTTCTCCAAGATTTCTTGGTAGTACATAAGAAGTTTGCCCCCTATCACCCACAAGCTAATGGCCAGGCTGAGAGCACAAATAAGATCCTATGCAATGTGCTGACTAAATTGGTCAATAACAAACGCTATGATTGGGACAAACAGCTACACCATGTTGTTTGGGCATACCGAGTGGCCTATAAAGCGGTACTCCAAGCCACACCCTTTCAGATGGTATTCGGCCAAAATGCGGTGCTACCTCTGGACTTCTTGATTCCCACATTGAGAGTGGATGGGTCATGAACTCTCTTCGCGATTTTTTGACCTCAAACGATTAGGTGAAACTAGACTAAGAGCTGTAGCGGGAATATATGCAGCTAAGAGAAGGCAGAAAGCGTACTTTGATGCCCATGTGAAGGATAAAGGATTGAAAGCAGGGGACCTAGTGTTAGTCTACACTTTGAAGCAACATGCGAGAAAACTAGAGAAGAGAGGCTATGGACCTGTGATCATAAATAGGATCTCGACTAGTGGAGCAGTCCAATTAGCCACACTTGAAGGCGACATTCTCCCGAGCTACATAAGTGGATGCAGAGTCAAGTTGTATCAGGAACCTCTCACCGAGGAAATGCTCAATCGACTCAACACTGCCAAGAAACGTAAAGAAGAGGGAAAACGAGTTCGAGAAGAAGCACAGGCAGAAGCCTTGGAACGCATCCGAAAAATGAAGATGAGAAGACAAGGACGAGATCAGCCAAGGATAGATGACTATGCGAAACCAGGATATCATATGGCTATGTGTGAAGTCTCAAGTGTAAGCCCCCATAGAATAGTTGACGGATGTCCTTTTGTAACCTTGGAGATAGGACAATGGAAGAGTGCAAGGACTGCACGGGCATTGATTGACTCACGTGCAGCCACTAGTGCAGTTTAACTTTCTTACTGTGGAGAGTTGAAATTAAATGTCAATCCTATAGAAGCATATCTCATAGGATTGGGAGGTGTGGAAACCCCTTGCATGGGCGAGGTGGAACTCCCCCTCTACATTCAGAATGTTCTAATGACAGCTAAAGTACTAGTGTGTCAAGATGAGGACCTCACTGAACCTCTTGTCCTGGGTCAAGACTAGATCTATGATCATGCAGTCAACCTAAACCTAAGAAGTGGACTTCTTCAGGTATGGGTAAATCAGAGTCAACTTACAGTTGAGTTAGATAATGGAGCACTCAAGGGACTAGGAAAGGCACAGACTCCTGGTCCTTCCAGGGGTACACATGAAGTTGACAATGCTATTCTTGTCCAAAGCTATGTGATGCAAAGGAATGATGATCTCAATAAAGAATTCAAGGACTCAACGGAACTCCCTTCTTTTCCAAAAGCGAGAGGGAGGCAACAACCCAAGGCAGATCAATTACTGAAGACTACCTATGCTGGAGGCCAAAAGAACGTGCTAAGCAGGATGTCTCAGCCCTTGAAACAAGTGTGGGTGCGGAAAGGCGAGCGTTCTATTGCGGTCAAGCCACAACAACTATCTCAACTTCCTATTAGGAATCAACAACATGATACTAATAAGAAGACTCCCAAAAATTCTTGTGTGAAAGTGAAATCTATCTGGGTACCCAAGAAGTCGATGAAGGCTGGCCCACAATCAAGACAAATTTGGGTGCCTAAGGCTTGCTTGCGGGCTCAACTAGTTACACACAAATCACACCATACACGACAGAGTTCACTCACTCAAAGAGCCAATACCCACTCTCATTCAACACACACAAATGCACATTTACACATGAGCACGGGCGGAATCACTTGTAAATGGATCCCTAAAAAGTCTCATTTCCAAGCAGACATACTCATAAAGCCCTCCAGAGTCTCCACAAAACCAAAACCGAAAGCCATCCACCATGTTTGGCAGCTTAAAACTTGTAATAAACCCCCCGACCCCCATTTGTAAATTCATCTCCACTTGCTAACTACATCACTCATACACTGCATCTTTCCATCTAGCTCTTAGGACTATCCATTCATTAACTACACACACAGTCATCGTGCACTCACTGACCCACTGACCCATTACTCACCTCATGATAATGTTGTAACGGGGACAAAAATTGTTCTATCTTGCCCATTACAATGTTAACGCATGATTCTATATTATCACAGAACCAGCAAGCAAGCAATAACATGGCAGAAGCAGGAGGCACCAGTTCCCAGGCAGGGTCTAGCGCACAGATTGTGGACATTGAAACCCTCCTCCTTGAACCACCACTCACCGAGAGGCCTCAAGAACTTCAAGCGGTGCATGTGCTCCCTATTCAGGACCCTCCTCAGGGACACACTTCTCAAGTGGGGAAACACGCTCATTGGTTTAGTGATGTCGCAGGGCCATTGGGTGATGGCACCTACTTCTGGGAAGTAGAAATTGAGTTCAATGGCAAATGGGGATGCTACCATTTCTTCACTCGCGAATTTGAGAACTATCAGAATGCAGAAGTAATGCGATCGGTATGGACCAAAGCGGGCTTGGATGGCTATTTCAGGGCACATTTGCCTAAGCCAGATTTCCTACGCTGCTCCTATTTGATCAGTACCATCACTCCTAGCAGGGCCAAGGGAGGCGATAGCACTTTTGTGATACCCTCACTGTTGCCAGGTCACGAACTCAAGAGATTCAAATTTACCCTCAATTTGGTACGGGAAGCATTGAACATGCAAGGTATGCATATTCCCACTGAGAAAGAAACGTTGGTTCTAGGCAGGATGAAGCATAAGGATCTCAATAAATTGAAGGACATGGTAGCAATGACACCTACCATTGCTCTCCACCTACGAACGATCATGCAGCATTTTGCTTTTCCCGCCCAAGAATGCTTCACTATGCCACCAAAAAAGATATGGTTTAGCTTGTACCTAGCAGAGACAGAGAATCTCACCATCAATATACCACACTGGATCATCGATCAAATACACCTAGCCCATCAACGGTGGAATAAGAAACAGAAAAATGTACTTCATGGATGTTGTGCTCTCACAAGAATAATTTACAGGTGCTTAGCGTACGACGTGCCCATTGAAAGAGCACTAATATGGTCCAGGGCCCAAGAGTTCCAAAGACGGCTATCAATGGCGGGTCCTCCATCGAAGAAGATGAGAGGGGGAGTTCAATTACCATGCACTCAACCAAGGGGAGCCACTACCACACCAGAGGTGACCCCTCCACAAACGCGATGTATCCGACCATTTACCATTCGCCTAACCAGACCAAGTGCAGAAGGACCCAACCTAGTGTTCCCTCCGATTCCATCGGGCTTGGAGTTCCCACAGGGTTACACCCTTGCTGATTTGATAGATGAAGAAATTGCCCGTTTGATCAATGAGTCTAATTTAGAGACAGAAGCAGAGCAGACGCAAGGACCACAACCTACTACTACAACTTCAGCCCTGACCCAACCAGGCGTAGTCAAAGTAGAAGAGGATGAAGAAGAGATAGAAGAAAAAGAGGCAAACGAGGAGTATGATCAAGAATATGAAGAACTTTCAGAACTAGCAAGTGCCCCGGCATACTCGGCCCAAATAAAAAGATTATACGAAACCATGAAGCGGGTCCAAGAACAACACAAACTGTCGCTCGAGACAGGAAAGATGATCATGAGCCAAATGTTAGCCGAGGAAGGTGTGGATGACATGTTTATCGAATCAATGAACCTGCACGCTGACGCAGTAGGCTTAGATGAGATTGTTCATGCAGCCATGACTTATATTCATCGATTTGAGAAACGAGTGCCTACTCGCCCCATGTGATCCGGCAAACAAATCCACATCAATGTATCAAACCCAGGAGGTAACACACAAATAGAAGCACATCAGGTGGAACCACTCTCACCCCCCACCTCACCTCTCACTACATAAGTCACCTCACCACCTGGCACTACCAGGCCTATTTCTGCCATCACCACAATCATCATGGGAATTCCTCTCTCTCCCGGTATCCAATTAAGAGGAGTTACTATGCCCACTTTCACAACACTCTTCACAAATATCACACCCACCCCACCCATTGTTCCCATCTACACAGTCACACACACGTTCGACACAATGGAAACATTACCAGCCACAGCACCACTCCCACCCCCCACGCAGCCTCAATCCCCCATACCCCCTCCACCTACCTCACCACTTGACTCCACAACATTCACAACTCCCTTCCCCTTCCCCATTCCCCCTGCATCTTCATCTTTCCCTGCATCGTTTAATGTAAATAGTATATTCATGGCATTACATCAATGCGTGTATCAACTTTAGAGTGAGTATCAGGCTCTCGAAGACCGTCATCATCAACAGACTACGAATCATCAACAACTACAGAGACGGCTTACAATTATAGAAGAAGAAAATGCAGACCTCAATTGTTGGAGCAAGTCTATGACAAGCCTAAGTATTGGCTTGAGTCCCAGAAATTCATAAAAGAAGCCTTAAAATGAAGACTATGTAAAGTTCACTTGTGAACTACCTCTTGTAACTTTTGAAGAGTTTACTTAATGTAAAAGTGAAAGAATCTTAAGTGGTTGAGTCCACTTGATCAAGAATGGAAAGAGGAGCCACGAATTCGTGATTTGTGGTAGGTAGAGAATCAAATCAATCATTGATTGATTGGAGAGTGATTGAGGGAAGTTAGCCTCCCAAACTCAACTATAAATAGATGGCAGTTTTAGTCGTGGTTAGAGAGACCTATGTGAAGACCTCTAAGAGCTGAGCTTTATGCCATATCAAGGTGTGATTACAAGGCACACATATGTATCATTAAGTCCATTGTATTGTACAAGCAATATACTTTCATTTTCATGATCATTTGGGTTCATATTTTCATGTTCTTGTGAAGTGTACTACTCACTGCCATTACTCTCAGTTTTCTAAGTCAGATTGCAGAGATGTTTTCTCTGAGCTTGGTGCATCATTTTCAGTAATTTAACTTGGTAAAGTTAGCTTTATACGTCTACTATATGCTCACAAATTGGCATGTCATTTGGATGTTGCAATCTTCAGTTATGTTCATTTGAAGTCAATAGGGTCTGTTCATCTTCACTTCTATGTCAAGTACCCGATTTTTTAACTCACCTTGTCAGAGCCATTTCTCAGTGGTTACTTATCCAAATTCAGTGATTTAAAGCTTGTTGGATTCAGCTTACTGTTTAGTATAACCATACACATTTTCATAATCATTGGATTCCTAAATGTTGATTTATGTTCATTTTTCTGCTCACTGGTCTCAAACTGTAGCAGCCCGTGAAAATCCGGATGATGTCACCACTTGTTAAAACTCATTCTCAGTGTGTGGTTTATTATTTTTGATGCCATTACTCTTGAAAGTTAGCTCTTTAAGTTATCTAGACTTCCTCAAGAGGAATTAAGCTAATTGTTTCTATGCTCAGAGAATTATGCAAAACACTGGACAGGTGTATGAACCAAAATAGCAAGTTTTTCACCTCTGAGCTAGCTCCAACTTATCTGTTTCGATCTATCTTTTTGAGAGTGATCTCCAAGGTACATAGGGTGTCTAATACATCCATTGGCAATCTAAAAGGGCCTACCATATACTCCTGGAGTTCATTTGGCTGGTGTAGATCAAGGATTTTGCAACACCTCTTCATCTTCAAGCACATACATATCCATCTCTTCACAATGGTATCAGAGCAAGGTTGGACAACATGGCAGATGGATTTCCTTCATCAATTGACTGACATATTGGACAGAGGTAACTACTCAGCTTGGTCATTAAGAATGGAAGCTTATCTCCAAGGTAGAAGTTTATATGGTTATGTGGCTGGAGATGAAGTTATGCCAAGTTTCAGGAACAAAAGTCAACCAACACAAGAAGAGCAAGAAAGATTGAGCACATGGTGCTCCAAGGATGCACTTGCAAGGTCTTATCTCCTCAAATCTATCTCAGCTTTTTTGTTGCCTCACATTAGAAGTTGTAAGACATCTCAAGAAGTGTGGGATGCACTTGAAGCTTTCTTTTCTTCAAGTACCAAAGCTAGGAAGCATCAACTATGGCTGGATTTCACAACTCTCAAGAAGGCTCCCAAACAAAATGTGACTGATTTTGTCACAAAGCTCAAGGACATAGCAGATCAGTTGGGAAGCATTGGAGAGGTAATAGATGAAGAGCAAATTGTAAGGCAGGTCATCAATGGCTTGAAGGCAGATGACAAGTGGGAAGCATTCACCACAGCTATGGATTTGTACATGGACATGCATGTACCTGATTTCAATCACTCATTGGACAACTACTTACTCAAGAGGCAAAGCTTATAAAAAATGGAGAAAGCTCTAAAGGTAATCAATCTTCAGCTTTATACACTGATAAAAGCAAGTCCAAAGATAACAAAGGAAAGGCAAAGAAAGTGGATGATGAAGCAGGTACATATGAAGCTAACTATGCAGGTAGAGGAAGACATGGTAGAGGTAGAGGAAGAGGAGGTAGACAAGGTAGGGGGAGATCCCAAGACTCCAACTCATGTTCTATTTGTGGATTAACTAATCATACAACTGAAAATTGCTTTAGGAATTCCAGGAATCAAAGAGGAAGAGGATAGAATAGAGGAAGTTATGGCTACTAAAGAGGAAGGTTCAACAATTATCATGGCAACTACAACAACTACAATCATTCAAACTATCAAGGAGGCTACAAAGGAAGGAGAGACTACAATAACTACACAGAAGACTCAAACAAAGAGGATTCATTATTGATCATGAACATGGCTATGCCACAAGGTAAATCTGATGAGCATGTTTTCTACATAGATTCAGGTTGTTCAAATCATGTGGCAGGAAATGTGGCACTCCTATCAGGTTTAGAAGATCCAAGGAATAAGCACGAGGTACAAACAGGAGATGATACAAAACATCCTGTGGAGAAAATAGGCAATGTCAAAGCACCTAATGGAAACATCAACCTACTCAGTAAGGTACTCTATGTCCCTACCATTACAAAGAATTTGATAAGTATTGGGCAGATAGTAGAGAAAGGGTTGCAAGTCAGGTTCACAAAGGCAGGAGCATTTGTTGAAGATCCAAGTCAAGGATTCAGAAAAATTGCAAAAGGTGAAAAGACAGGTAGATTGTTCACATTTGAATTACAGGACACTAGAAACATTGCTCTCTTTAATTATGGTAGTCAGACACTCACAGAATTGGAAGTATGGCACAAAAGGTTAGCACATATTGGTGAAAGGTCATTAAAGCAAATTTGCAGGGACCAAAGTGTACTTGGACTCCCTAATTTGTCAAAACAACATATGATTTATAAGTGTAGTGCATGTCAATTTGGAAAGTCTCACAGGTTACCATTCATGAAGAAAGGTTATATGCATGAAGATCTCTTGGAGTTGGTTCATACAGATGTATGGGGACCTAGCAAGGAAGCTTCAATATCTAGATCAAGGTACTATGTCTCCTTTATTGATGATTGCAGCAGATGGACTATCCTATTCTTTATGAAACACAAAGATGAAGTTTTTTCATGTTTCAAAAGATATTTGGCTCTTGTGGAGAATCAAACAGGTAAATCTCTAAAAAGGCTAAGGTTAGATGGAGGGGGAGAATACTTCTCCCATGAGTTTGATTCTTTTCTTCAAGAAAGAGGAATCAAAAGAGAGGTAACTACAAGGTAGACTCCTGAGCAAAATGGAGTGACAGAAAGGAGGAATAGGACAACTGTTGAAGCTGCAAGGTCTATGTTAAATGAAAAGCATTTACCTAATTACTTATGGGCTGAGGCTATATCTACAGCCACTTACTTGATTAACAGGTTGCCTTCAAAATCCCTTGATGGGATGAATCCATATGAGGCTTGGAATGGAAGAAGACCAAGCTTAGATCATTGTAAAAATTTTGGATGTATTGCTTTTGCTCATGTTCCTTCACATGTTAGAGGCAAGATGGATCCAAAGGCAAAAAGGTGTGTATTTATTGGATATGACAACAATCAAAAGGGCTACAGGTTATGCAACCCTACCAACAAAGGATTCTTGGTAAGCAGAGATGTAGTTTTTTATGAGAACAATTCATGGTATGAAGATTCATGCAGGAAGGTCAATTTACCATATGATCTTGAAGAAGATTTTCCAAAGTTTGGTAGAGAACAACCAAAGATTGAAGAAAAAGACACCTCAGAGGATGATGAAGAATCTCATATGGAAAAGATCAAAGCATGGAAGTCTAAAGGTAAAGCAAAGTTGTAGGAACTTGGACATGAGGCAGAATCATCACATCATGGCCTACGGAGATCTATGAGGGAAAAGAAAAAACCAGAAAGGTATGGGTTTGACACCTCATTAGTAACTAAACATTCTATCTACATAGCACATGATATAAACCAAGAGGAGCCATCATCCTTTGAAGAGGCCAAAGCAAAATCAGAATGCAAGCATGCAATGAAGGAAGAGATTGAGGCACTTGAGGAAAACAACACTTTGGATTTGGTGCCCAAGACTTCATCCATGAAGGTAATAGGCTCAAGATGGGTCTATAAACTCAAGAAGAATTCTGATGGTTCCATTAACACGTATAAGGCAAGGCTTGTAGCAAAAGGCTTTGCACAAACTCAGGGAATTGATTATGAGGAGACCTTCTCTCCTATGGCAAAGATGCCTACTATTAGGGCTTTGCTTAGTATTGCCTCTTCCAAGAATTGGAAGATACTTCAACTAGATGTAAAGAATGCATTCTTGAATGGTTGGATAACATAAGAGGTATATATGGCACAACCACCTGGTTTTGAGAATCAAGTTTATCCTGATTATGTGTGTAAACTTAACAAAGCATTGTATGGTCTCAAGCAAGCTCCAAGAGCTTGGAATTTCAGGTTTGTTTCATTCTTGCAGGACAAAGGCTTTCAACCAAGCAAGGCAGATCCTTCACTCCTCTATTAGAAAGAGTAATTCTGAGGTCATCTACTTATGTGTATATGTAGATGATATTATATTGACAGGAAATGATGCAGATGGTATGAAGAAGATCAAAGATCAGATGAGAGAAGAGTTTAGGATAAGTGATTTGGGTTCACTTACCTACTTCCTAGGTTTGGAAGTTGTCTACAAAGATCATGGTTTGTTTCTCACTCAAAGAAAGTACATTAAGGACATGTTGGAAAAATTCAAGATGCAAGATTGTAAGATTGCAGGTACTCCAATGGAGGTCA
This sequence comes from Ceratopteris richardii, assembly GCA_020310875.1. Classification (NCBI taxonomy): domain Eukaryota; kingdom Viridiplantae; phylum Streptophyta; class Polypodiopsida; order Polypodiales; family Pteridaceae; genus Ceratopteris; species Ceratopteris richardii. The sequence continues at coordinate 40,373,009 of CM035433.1, forward strand.
ATCACAAATTGAGCTCACATGAAGGTGAACTCATAGAGGACATCACATCATATCAAAGTCTAGTGGGTAGTCTCAACTATGCCACATTGACAAGAGTAGGTATATGTTACAGTGTGAGTGTGCTAAGTCAATTTATGCACACACCAAGGAAACCACATATGGATGCTGCCAAAAGGATTCTCAAGTATCTCAAAGGAACCATAAATGAAGGACTTTATTATCCTTAGTATCTGATTTAGGTTTGAAGCTATTTTTTGATGCAGATTGGGTTGGCTCCAAAGATGATAGAAGGAGCACATCAGGTTATCTTACCTTTGCAGGTTCAAAGCTTATTTCATGGTCATCCAAGAAGCAACCCACAGTTGCTCTCTCTTCTACTGAAGCTGAATATAGAGGTCTTGCCATAGCTACTCAGGAAGCTATGTGGATGAAGACATTATTCAAAGATCTTGGATTGGAGTTTGGAACTCCAACTATTTTTTGTGACAATATGAGTTCTATTCATTTGGCTGCTAATCCTATTTTTCATGCAAGGACTAAACATATTGAAGTTATTATCACTATGTAAGAGAGAAGGTTCTAAGCAAAGAGATTCAAATATCATATGTGTCCACTCATCAACAATGTGCAGATATTCTAACCAAAGCATTGGATGGTACAAAGCTTTGCAAATTCAAGGCTATGATTGGTTTGTAGGTAATCTTGGAAGATTGAAGACCTCACGCATACTTGGCTTGAGGGGGAGCTGTTGGAGCAAGTCTATGACAAGCCTAAGTATTGGCTTGAGTCCCAAAAAAGTCATAAAATAAGCCTTAAAATGAAGACTATGTAAAGTTCACTGTGAACTACCTCTTGTAACTTTTGAAGAGTTTACTTAATGTAAAAGTGAAAGAATCTTAAGTGGTTGAGTCCACTTGATCAAGAATGGAAAGAGGAGCCACGAATTCATGATTTGTGGTAGGTAGAGAATCAAATCAATCATTGATTGATTGGAGAGTGATTGAGGGAAGTTAGCCTCCCAAACTCAACTATAAATAGATGGCAGTTTTAGTCGTGGTTAGAGAGACCTATGTGAAGACCTCCAAGAGCTGAGCTTTATGCCATATCAAGGTGTGATTACAAGGCACACATATGTATTAGTAAGTCCATTGTATTGTACAAGCAATATACTTTCATTTTCATGATCATTTGGGTTCATATTTCCATGTTCTTGTGAAGTGTACTACTCACTGCCATTACTCTCAGTTTTCTCAGTCAGATTGCAGAGATGTTTTCTCTGAGCTTGGTGCATCATTTTTAGTAATTTAACTTGGTAAAGTTATCTCTATAAGTCTACTATATGCTCACAAATTTTCATGTCATTTGGATGTTTCAATCTTCAGTTATGTGCATTTGAAGTCAATAGGGTCTGTTCATCTTCACTTCTCTGTCAGGTACCCGATTTTTTAACTCACCTTGTCAGAGCCATTTCTCAGTGGTTACGTATCCAAATTCAGTGATTTAAAGCTTGTTAGATTCAGCTTACTGCTTAGTATAACCATACAAATTTTCATAATCATTGGATTCTTACATTTTGAGTTATGTTTATTTTTCTGCTCATTGGTCTCAAACTGTAGCAGCCCGTGAAAATCGGGATGATGTCATCACTTGTTAAAACTCATTCTCAGTGTGTTGTTTATTATTTTTTATGAGATTACTCTTGAAAGCTAGATCTTTAAGTTATCTAGACTTCCCCATGAGGAATTAAGCTAATTGCTGCTGTGCTCAGAGAATTATGCAAAACACTGGACAGGTGTATGAACCAAAATAACAAGTTTTTCATCTCTGAGCTAACTCCAACTTATCTGTTTTGATCTATCTTTTTGAGAGTGATCTTCCAAGGTACATAGGGTGTCTAATACATCCATTGGCAAGCTAAAAGGGCCCACCATATACTCTTGGAGTTCATTTGGTTGGTGTAGATCAAGGATTTTGCAACACCTCTTCATCTTCAAGCACATACCTATCCATCTCTTCACATCAATCAACGTTACACCACACTCGAGCAAGCTCATCAAACCCTCTTGGAGACACCCCAACCATCACAAGCGCCAGGTGTCAAACAACTCGAAGCCTTACTGGAGGTCTACCAAATAGATAATCTGAGAGTCCGGCGAAATTCGACTCTACTCAGAAAACACATGGCTACAGCCCTTGAAGAAAACAAGCGTCTCCAGAAGCAAAATGAAGAAAACCTGGAAGCTGCCATGGAAGGCTCTCCCCATGAAATCGACCCAGAACAATTCAAAGCAGTTCCCTCAGAAACAATGAAAACAATCTTGGAAAGCTATGCCGATCTATTAGAAGCACATGACGATTTGGAAAAGGAACGAGATGAGCTACGTCGCCAGCTCAGGGAACAAGAGGCACAACCCAAAGTCATAGAAACAACATCGACTTCAGCGGAAGTAAAGGCATTAACAGAGCAGGTGGCGAAACTGCACAAGAAGTTACTGGAATATGAAACACAGCCCTCTCCAGTTGTAGAACCAGAGCCAGATGAATTGGTACCCATTGAGGTGGACGAAACGTATGAGGAACCATATGTTCCTATGCCGATGCCAGGTGGTCAGCAAACCTCAGAAGGAATGGACACCTTGGAAGTCGAAGTACCCGAATGGCTCAAGACACTAGAAAAAACAGCTACAACCCATGAAGATCGAGTGGCAATCCAAATCCAATCAATGGCCAAATTAGAAGACACCATCATAAAGTCAGAGTATTTCCATAGTATGTCTCATCATAGATGGATCGGCACCAACGACAATCAGTATGTGCCATATTGTGTACTCTTGGCAGATTACAACGCAGAGATCCAACGACGATGTGGCAAACCTCCAACTTTCGCCACACAATTTGGGCCCGATGATATCCCAAAGAGTGCTAAAAAAGGATCCATTCATCAACCCACCTGGAGGATCCGTCTTCTCGAGACCTACCCAGAGATGGTTCGTACTTGGACTAACATGCCACTCTTTATTAAATACAATCCCTGTTATGTTCCAGTCTTCCGCAGACGCACACCATTGCTGTCAAGAACATCAAAGGCTGTGCAAAGTGGTTAAACTATGTTTATCTAGCACCTCCACAAGGACCTCCCACTGTGAATTATATGATTTCTACCATCCGTCACTGGAGCATTCGACTACGGAATACCCCCGATGTGATGGCCCAAATGTGCATGAAAATCTTTGAATTAATGCTGATCACATTCAGGACATTCAAGAACATTAAAGGCCCCCACTTCTCAGGAGTTGGCTTCCTTACAGGCAATCAAGATCTAGTATACGACATGAGCACCACCCCATCAATAGAGGTAATATATGCTTGGCACACCAGAATCAAGTACCTCCCAGCTTGCTTTAAACACACATTCGAGGAGATGTTCGTAACAGGATTCTGGGAATATCACTCAGAAATATTTGTACCCAGGCCCTCACATCTCCTCCACTTATTTGCTGTGGAAAGAACCATCCATTCAGAACAATTGCGGGTGCCACATCCAGACGTCCCAGGACCAGTGAATTGGGATGCATTGCTAACAGACCTAGCACGGGGGCTGCGATTAGAAGAACACCACCTCGCTTCCGATGTGGTTCAATATTACGTCCAACGCACGGCTCGACAAGGGTCTGTCAGAGACGACAGACGCGAGAGAGGGGGGGGGTGTTGGCAGTAGTCAAGGAACTGAAGGATTCACAAGACAAGGAAGCCTATGAAGGGAGTCAGAGCGAAGAGAAAGCACAAGCAGACACAGTAGTCAAAGAAGATCTGGCAAGTAGGCCATTTAAATTTTCAGGCATCAAAGAGTTGGGCACACAAGAAGAAGGAGCAAGTAGGGAGCTCCAGGAAATGTATGTCAAAATGTTAGAAGAAATCCCTACAAAAATAGTGATTTTCATCACTAAAAACCATTGTAAATACCATTTCATATTTTTGTAGCTCCATTTTGTGCAAGCCAAGGAGTCCTTGAGCTTGAGGAGCTTTAGAAGTACCTACCTATCAGTTTTCACATTTTTGAGACTCCATTTGAACCTCCAAATAGGGCAGAGAACCTAATTTTTAACTAGGCCAGACACTAGGTCTGGACAAGGCCAAAACCTAGTCAAAAACTATAAATAGAGCTAGAGAGCTCATTTTTGAGGTTAGCTTGTAATTGATTTGAACTTGTATGAGCTTGTTGAAAGTAATCCAAAGAACTCCATTGCTTCTCTCTCTTTGTCTTACCTTGTGTGCGCGTGTGTGTGTATGTGTGTGCATGTTTGTGTGCTTCTCACTCATGCACTTGTGCCTTCACTTGCTCGAGGTCATCATACCATCCTCACGTCCTCCCAGATTGACATTAAACGAGGTGCTACTCATCACTGAGCTACATCACTAAATCCTAAGTACTATTCTTGTGAATAGAATCCAACTCACTCTTCATGGCAAGCTCCCAATTGACATGATCCTCTTTCTGCATAGCCTCTTTGTAACAAGACAACTAACCAACATCTATTAGCATAACAAAATCCAAACCTAGAACATATCTATCAATTGTAGGTGAGACATGTGTAGAGCATCTCAATGATTGTTGAACATGAACATTTGTAGACTGATCTGATCGGACATTCTCTTGAATATCGCTATGTGCAACATTTTTATGCATGCTAACTAGAGGACTAGTATCCTCAAACACCACTCTTCTCACTTCAACATCCTTAATGGGTTGGTTTTTCATCTTAGAATCATTGAAAATGACATCACTACTTATGATCATTGACCATGTCTCATGATCCCATAAGCGATATCCAAATTGGCCTTCCCAACCATATCCAAGAAAAATGAATTTCTTTGACTTATGGTCTAGATTTTGTCTAAGATTCTTGGGTACATGAACATATGATTCACACCCAAAACCTCAAAGATGATCATAATATGGTGGCTTCACTATCCATAACTCTTGTGCCACTTTCAAAAATTTGGTAGTACTAGGTGAAAGGTTAATCACATGAACTATAGACAATGCTCCTTATGCCCAAAAGCCTTGTGAAAGGTTTGCATCATGCATCATAGAAACTACTCTACCCTGAATAGTTATATTCATCCTTTCAGCTATACCATTTTGTAATGGGCTGTAAGGAGTTGTAAACTCTCTACAAATTCCTTTAGACTACCAAAAAAGGTTGAATTCATGTGAGGTATACTCACCCCCATTATTTGAATGTAAATCCTTAAGCTTAGTTCCTTTTTCAATCTCAGTTGAAGCAAGCCATTTTTTGAAAGTAGAGAACACCTCATCCTTTGATTTGATACGATATATCCAGACTTTCCTAGTAGTATCATCTATGAAAGTGACAAAGTAAAGAGAACCACCTAATGAACTTGTGGGCATACAACCACACATATCTATATGAATGAGATCTAAAGGCTGAATTAAAGAGTTATTATGCATCTTATGTCCATTCCTAGTTTGCTTTCCATATTGACAATGCTCACAAAACAAAAAATCAGAGAAAGAAAACATAGGTAACTAGCCAAAACAAGAAAGATTTTCCATTAAACTATAAGATATATGGCCCAATGTCCATGCCAAATAGAAGCCGTAAGATGTTTAGTAATAACTAACAATTATTTCTATGATAAAAATAAAGAATAAAGTGAGCAAAATTTGCTTCCTTTTTCAATAACCATATTGCCCTTTGATATGCATATTAACCGAAAGAAGTCAACTAGGATTATCGAGCACCTATAAACAACTATCATATATCTCCTATGGCGAGGCTGGTAAGTTTTCCACCTGCATCATCAAAGAGACCCCAATATCTGGGTGTCTCCTAGTTGAGAAAACCTTATCATGACACTCTTTATCAACATCAAAGGCTTTATGCAAATACATTACCACTATATCAATGACCACATGGATGTAAATAAGCAATATCCATAGAAGCATACATAGTGTGTATTTGCTCAATATATGAATAAAATGGAACTAAAGGGCTGAATTCACAGCCCAAACACTAGCCAACAACACCAAAAAGTGCATGTCAACTCTGTTCTTTAGGCTCAAAAAACCTACATAAATGTATAGTGGTTACTCCCACCACAACTAAAAACCTTTCAAGAAACCTCTAAATCTACTAGTGTGGTTGACAACACAGTACCAAAGGTGAATGTTCTTTGCTAGAGAATTACAAAGAGCACTCTTCTTCATGTCCTTGAATGTGTGTAAAGAGAATTATGTGCAAAAGTACTCCAAAATGGCTCCAAGAGTCACCCTAAAAGTAAAGCAAAGAATGAAGCTTTGAGGGCCCAAAACATGTTCAAGGTAATGTGAACTTTAGTCGTTTCCCTTATTCAAACATCACAAGCGTGTAGCTTAGTTGCAAGAGATTTCTAGTTAAGCAAAATCTAGGGGGAACAATTCTCAGATGACTGACCTCCCAGGAAGTACTACAAACCTCCATCTTCCTTGATCGTGGAGGTCCTTCCTCGCACGCAGCCAACAGCTCAAATGGAAACTTTGGTGACTTAGATGACAAGGTATGCCAAGGTCTATGCCATGGTTGCCACCTTAGTGGAAAGCCTTGGGTGGGCAAGCGGATGCTCACTAGGCTTGCACAAAAGGAACAAAGCTTTTGCATCAAAATGCTCAAATACCAATGAAGTATCTCATTGACAATGCATCATAGTGGACTCTCCTTCTCAAGAGCTCTAGGATGATTCCCTTAGAGTAAAAGAATTGAATTGTGGATGCTACACACAATACTTTGCACATGCCTGTAGACTACGTAGAAAAAAGAGAGTACATAGAGAGCACGATCACATATTTCTTGGCTATTTACAAATGCAGTAGAACTTAAGAGTCTATGGATGACCGGGTCACTCTATGTTTAATTAAAGAACATATAAAAGAAGTGTCTCATGGACATTTGGCCTTCCACATGGACACTAATGGTAACACCCAATGGTTGTCAATCATGCATGGGATCTCTTTCTTGGGTTGCTCCTTATTCAAGAGTTTACACATTTCTTTAGTTGGTTTATGTGCTCTCCTCACCCACCAATCTTTTATAAAAACTCTATATTCTTTATTTCAATTTAATTTGGATATCTAAGCTTGCTTCTAATTTTCCAAAGCCTAGGATAGAGATGGAAATTTCCTTTATTGACTTTAGTCTCAAGCATTAGAGTGTATGATAAATACTTTTCCTTTTTGCACCTCAAATACTTTAAATTTCTTTATGAGATTTATTAAGGATATATTAAGACTACTTTTTCGCCATCTTCCAACACTTTTCTTGAGAGGCTAGTTTGCTAAAACCATGGATCTAAGTCGAAGAGATATTTTGTTGCACTAATGGGAGGGAGGGGGTTGAAGGACCTGCATGAAACTAGCAAGCTTTCCTATGCCATGATTATGGCTTGAGGGTGAGAACCACTGAATAGTGATCTGACAATACTAAGTCTACACATTGAGAGAAGGATAGGGAACCCAACTTATCAACGATATTCTTAGTAATCTAGAATCTATTAAGTCTAGATGTTTGCAGATTATCCCTTGATTGGATGTTCAACCAAGACAAGCCATGGTCATCTTTGACTTCCACTAGATTATGGTAGTTCTTAACCTGTTCCAATATGTCTTTTGCATAACCATCTATACTTTTTCCCTCTTAGTCCCATCTATCAGACATAGCTTCCACCATATTAAAGTCCCCACATAGGATGACCTCAACTTAGGATTGTGAGTCCAAGGCATGCCAAATCCTCTTGAGTTTTTTTTGCTTAGCCAAAATGATCTCCCTCGGAAGGGTGACTACTAGAGGTTTAATTCAAAAGCATTAGAGAGAAGCACTTGAGACTTTGTCCTCTAACATTGGACCCAAGTTATTCACCACCAACAATGGGAGAATCCCCTCCATAATCACAAGTGAGAGAGGATAGGAGAAGCCAGAACTAAAGAGAGGGTTGAACACTACCCAAGAGCCAAAAAATAGACACTTGAAGGGAATGAGAGGCTCTATAATAAGGATGAATAGAAATTTTAAACACCAAGTCTAAGAAGGAATGACACTTCGCAAAGTGAGACAAATAAAATTTGTTCCAAAGAATAGAATACTTTGGCCATCAATGCTTGAGAATGATTGCTAAACCCTAAAGCCTAAAAAACCCAATATCTTCTCTTACATATAACTTTATCCCACTAGAATTTCAAGCTTCATAGAAAAAGACCCTTCAATGCTTCAATCTATTTAATTCTACTACCACTTCAAGTTTGACCGTGGCCTAATCACCCATGCTTGAATTAACAAAATAACAATGATAGAGTGGATGTGCTTAGTACCCTTGGGATCGCATATATCCCACAAAGCAGGGGTACGATGGCCTTGAGGTGTAAAAGATAAGATGGAGTGGTTGGAGACTTAAGAATCAGTGTGTTAGTAACAATTTGAACAGAGTTATCAAGACAACAATTTTTTTTTTCAACACCCTCATGAGATGCCCATCTCGTCTTAATCTTGTTGTTTTCCAAGGCAAACATCCTATGGTGTCTAGAAGCCAATGAATTTTTACAATTACATATTCTTTTGCCTTATAGGTAGACAAATTTTTCAATCTTCCATTCTTTCAGATGGGCATCAAAGTTTATTGCACATCGTTCTTTCCGTCTCTTCCAAGGTGCTTCTCATAAGATGATGTTCCACAAGGTAGAAGAGCAACTAACTGTTTCATGAAGCAAAGTTTCTTTCTGTTTGCTTTGTCTATGTAAACTCAAAATCCTGGTAAGAGATTGTCAGATTGGGAAGCTTCTTGGCCATGAGAAGAAGAGATGGCCAAGGTCCTTTCTGCCCTGAAGAAAACTCTTGCACCACTGAGGGGCCCCATAGATTTTATTATCTTTGGCATTCGTTTAGACTCCACGATGTAGGATTTTCCACATAAGAACCGATTTTTTGTTCTCAATGAGGGGATGCCACAAGTCCCTGCATGTAAGTTTCCATCTAATGCTAGACCACTTCATGCAACATCTCTTGTTGAGGGAGATATTTAAGTGAAGGTGCTAATGGATCCTAAGGGTTTTATCCATTTCATTGAGATTGGCCCATCTTGACCCTTCAATCTAGGGTGGGTTGTTTTCGAGAAGGAGATGAGTCTTAGATGTATCCCAAGCATTGATTTTTTGTCTTAAAAGGCACCAATCCTCATATTCACCTCTCCTAATAGGGTCTATGTTCTCAAATCTTATCCAATGACCCTTCTAATGGTTCGAGATGTGCTTATATTTACTAAATCTTTTCTCCATAACTTCTTTGCTCTTTGGAAGTTCTCCGAGTTAGCTTCTTTGATTCCCTTAATATGAAAGAAAATAGAATCATGTTGCCTAATCCTAGCCCACTTCCAATTTTGATTCACCTTGATATACAATTTCATATTTTTCCAACTCTTGCATATTGAGGAAAAAAGATATGAGCCTTTGGGGGTCATCGGACATTGAGAAAAAAAAGCATAATAGAGGATTTCCTTGTGAAAATTAATTTAGCCCAACAAGCTTCATCATTGCATCATGCTTTGATTAGCCACTTGGTAGTGAACTTATCTGGCATATCACCCAGATTTGGAATGTCCAAGCCATCTAATCAAGTACTTTGGAGCTTAGTTAATTCTTTGTCTTTTGGTCTCCAACATGCAAGACGATGTATAATAGATGAAATGAGGAAGGCGTTGATCATCATTACACATCCTGCCAATTTGAGATGCATGTCCTTCCAATAGAAAAATTTAGCATCAAGTTTTGCCAAAACCTAGTCCCAATGTTGGCACATAGAAACGTCAAACCCTATGGGGATAACAAGGATCTAAAATATTTTTCCACTGTGTAGCTCCATACAATCTTGGTTAATTAGGAATTGCACAGGGGACCCAAAGACGGTCTTGAAAGCAATTTTGGAGTGATTTACTTTAGATTCAAAAACATCATAGAAAACGTTTAGACATTTCCAAAAGGTGTTGATGCTTAGGGTCATTATGTACGAAAGAATTCGTCTCATGATAGAAGAGTCTCATTAGTAGTTGAATCTGGCTATGAGGGAGTTGAACCCCTGATTTGACCAAGATGGGCATGATGATTAACTAAGCAGCTTAGGCCATCTATGGCAATAACAAGAAGGAGTGGAGCAAGAGGGAAACCCTATCTAATTGATCATTTTAACCTCATTTCTCGAGAAAGTTGACCATTGATATTGATTTGAGACAATGCATTCCCCATAAGTGTAGAGATCATGTTGATGAATTTAGGGTCACAATTGATATCTTTCAGAGATTGTAGGATGATGTCCCACTCAAGAGGATCATATGCTTTGTTAAAATCCATCTTGATGAAGAGGACATCTTGTGAAGATTTTTTAGAAAATTCGAAGCCTTGCCGCACATAAACAATGGCCTCAAAGATGCGTCTTCCCTTTATAAATCCCCTTTGATCCCCATTGATCTGAGAATGCAGATGCAAGGTGATGCGATTTGATAGATCCTTTGCTAAGATCTTATAGCCAGTTTGCAGCATAGTGATGGGTCTCTAGTTTTCAATCGTTTTTTTGGACTTTTTGTGAATTAGCTTAAGGCATTTGTTGTTTCTCCTCTTCTTCTCACTAGTCAATTCAATTTCAATAGTGGATCAGATAAAAACACTTAATGTCTTATGACTCAAATTTGGAATGAGTTTGATAAACTGCAACGTAATCTTTTGCCTTGATGCCTCGTTATCCTTTTGTTTTAAGCTCAAATCCATGGATAAGCATGTTTGGACCTTCAAACGAGACATCATGTAGTAAGAAAATTGTTTGTTTGAAATATGGATGTAGATGAGTATGCAGAGAAAAGAACAATGTGTAAGGCAGCTTTAACAATATGAGCGACAAAATATATCACATGAGCTTTGCACAACGAACAGGAGTCATGTACACGAACATGTGTCATGTTCAATGGTGTCGAAATCGTTGTCTGATTCATTCATAGTCTGATAAACGAGTTGCACATCTCAAGAATGTACAACAGTAGTTGATGCCTTGTATGTTTGGAGCTTGCACCACACATGTTCAGATCGAGATCAACATTCAAGAACAGCCTCACAGGTTTTTACTTCTGATTATATATTAATTATTCTGTAGAGCCTTAAATTTTTGTAATTTTAACCTTTCATTCACAAAGATGTGCTTTGATAACGAATTATTAAATTCCTGCCACTCTAATGGTTACACAATAGATTCTAGTCTATAATACTGATTACTTTTATAGGGGTTGTCTTGAGGATGGAGGTGTGCAGATGTCTAGAAGCTAACTTAAAGAGGCTATATGAGGTAGAAATATATAAAGAAAGAAGATAGAGAGATAATAGACAAAATGTTCTTCTATATCAATATATGACTAGATTACTAACATAGGTTTTGTTAACCTTATACATGTTTAGAGTACGTTTTCATGTATGTATGATTTTTGCACTTTTCTAAGAACACCTATAGCAAGAAGATAAAAGAAAGACCAGAGGAGAAGTTTATGTCCTCTTGCCTTCAATCTCAATACTGCATCAGATAAAGCACTAAATGTTTTATGACTCAAATTTGGAATGAGTTTGATAAACTGCAACCTAATCTTTTGCATTCATGCCTCCCTATCCTTTTGTTTTTAGCTCAAAGCAGGCATTGGTTGGTTGGGCATTTTTCCTCTCAAGGCAAGGGTAGGGGTCAGACGCCTCTCACTATTGGTTGGTTGTGGTCAGACACCTCTCACTATTTGGTGGTGAGATGTTAAACCAGCCTTTTTTGGGCATTCGTTCTACGCAATCCAAACCACTTATTTCACCTCGACTTCTGATTGTCCCCTTCAAGTGTCTACCTTAGTGAGCCTTTGGGATTTATATGTCAAGTTTTGTGCCTTTGGGATTTACATGTCAAGTTTTGTATTTTGTTTTTGAAAGGAAGGTTGATCATTGAGATTTAAACTTCTACTTAAATTTTAGATTAGTTAAAAGTACAATGAAAAGCAAGCATAATGTTATACATGGACCCCAAGAACGACGGATAATCCAAAGACTCACTAAGATAGACATTGGGGGAGGGATAGCCCTAGGGCCATTGGAGAAGACTCATTTGAAGGTATCCCATGGGTACTATGGCCCTTCTCTTGTATAATTGTTTGTTTATTTAATTGATGCCAGGAAAATAAGGCTTAGGTGGAACTTCCTCTTAAAAAAAAAAAAACTTTTGTATTTGAATAAATGGCTCCATCCTTCAATGACTATGAGCTAATCCAAGTTGACCAAAGCCAATGCCTTCGAGGATTCACGCTCTACTGAACATCACAGAATCACCATTGCAGAAATCGTATATCGAATCGTATTCTGATAAAGTGATTGCGGTTGTCGTAGACTCTTTTGTTCACTTTTTAAACATTCTGGTCATTGAGTTTCTTTGGTGATTACTGACGTAAAAAGGATCGCATTCATGTCAGATTCTAAAAACATCACTTTACTATTTATGCTCTGTGCATACATCAAGAACAAATGAGATATGCGTTTTGATTCTAGAGGTGCCACACACCCAAAGGGGAACTCCTTTGCAAGGACCGACAATAACACAGTCATGTTTTGAGCGTCAACAACATTTTTACAGAATCGAAATTCTTGTAAAGGGCCACTTCTACAATGACTCTAGCTAGCTTTCCATAGCGGCAGAGGTAATAACGGAGATCTGTCTACAACCATTACTAAAAATAGGGGGGCGTAGCGACACCCCTCAATGAAAAAAAAGTGGGTTTCATTGCTTATGCGATGACAACGTCGCATAACCAACCAAAAATTTTTTTTATTAAAAAAAAAGATGACCCATCGCATAAGCAATGCAGAGCATCGCTTATACGATGCTCAAAATGTTTGTCAAAAAGAGCATCGCTATCTAGCAATGCTCCTACAGATGTTGGCAAACTGCATGCGACACTGGAGCATCCCATAATCGATGTCCTGATATTTCAAAGCGTCACATAAGCGATGCTCTCGAATGTTAATTTATTTTTTTTTTATTTCTCCCGACTTATTTGTGCCGGGATTGAGACATGAGAGAGACACACACACACACAAAGAGAGAGAGAGAGAAAGAGAGAGAGAGAGACTGAGCCACATGCACATACAACCTCAAGGAAGCACAAAGGTACGCTCACACACACACATACCCACACAAATTTACACACACATGTACACATGCATACACACACATATACACACATATACATACATAGACACACACATAGACACACACACATACACACATAGATGCACACACATATGCACATAGACACAAACACACACATACACACACGTACACACACATACACACATAGACACATACACATTCACACACATCGATTATGTGACTCTCAACACCCCCCCTCCATGTGATGACCCTTTTGTTTTTAATATGGGAGACTAGTGACATATGGGATCACCTAGTCCATTTGGTTTTTAGGATCTAAGGACATATGGGATCCTTAGACATAACTTGGACATATGGCATCCAAGTGTGGGACATATGGCATCCCTAAGATCTTGGGACATATGGGATCCCAAGACATATGCTTGGAAATTTGGGATTCAAGTGATTTTTAATGGGATCTAGGGACATATGGGATCCCTAGACATGTAGAAGGGTTTACATCATGGGGTAGATAGCGCTTATGATCTATTTACATATTCTTCTTGTGGACTCCTTTTGCTTTTTTGATGTTGAATGTTGCTTTGGATGTGATAAATAGAAAGTAATGAACCGCATTGGGTCGATTATCCTTGCATCTCACGCAAAGCTTAGCCCTTTCTGAAATGTAAGTGCCACTTATTTTCTTTTGAATGGTGGAGAATCCTTGTTTTCTCTAGCTTGCATAGCGCAGACCTCCTACTTATTTTAGATAAACCATTGTTATGGAGCTATGATGCCGCGTCACTTATTTTAGAAAAATGCCGAGAGATCAAGCGTAGCACTTAGTTCATAAACTTAACTCCACGCATACCAGTTATCGCGCAAGCTTTCAGTACTGAGTAACTGTGCACAGAACAGCATCCATCTCTTCAGAGGAAAATATTGCGCTCATAGGTGGTCGAACTCTCTCTTCCATTTTGCAGTGCACTGTTTTCTTGATGCAACGTGTAATGGCTTTATTCTTCAGTTATGGTGCTGCTCGGATAGCTTTTTTGATGAAGACATTATCTTCCCAAATTTGGTGCACAGCGACGGTGGAAGAGATTCTCTCTCTCTCTCCTGCATACACAGACTAAAACCGGTTGAGACCTGATGGGAGATGGTTGATGGAGGTGTTGATGAAGAGGTTGCCATCTGCTTCAACATGTCCAGTGAGGTTGCCATCTGCTTCACCATGTCCATATTTATTTAGTTGTTTTGCATCCTTACTCTGCCATACTCACATTATCTTTCTCATACGAAAGTGCGCAGCTCTCTGTTTTGTCTGTGTATTCTCTCGTAATATAGAGAGTTATGCGAGAACTCACTTTCTCTTAGCTGATATGAATTGTTTGAAGAGTATGGAGGATATGGCTACAAACTACTGAGTATGCATTGTCTGGCGCAGCTTCACATAGCATCATGTGACGTGCAAGGTCCTCTTCTCCTCAACAGTTGCGCTCAGATCCTCTGTCTGATGAAAATAGCACCTTCTTGTCAAGAACAGGCTACCTTATAGGTTTCATTGGAGGTGGAACTTCATATGAAGGCACAAATCATTTGATCGTGGGATCTTGGAGGAGGCATTTTTTGCACATTTGTCACTAAGCCAAGCTGGGATGCTGCAACTTGCAAACACAGGCACACTATCCTTCTTTGACGATCATTTCCAAGATGACCACACAGTTACAGCAAGTATTTATAAACACTTGTCATATGTTGAAAAGCTCTGTGAGGTAGTTATAATTGATGACAATGACTCAGGCCTCCTATAATGCCATACGGAGATTGATGGAATGATAGTAGTACAACAAGAAACCTGTAGCACCATCACTTTTACTTGTGATGCCCATGTGCACATAGATCCTGACAAGGCCACCTGTAGCCTCACTACAAACATATGTGGAAGTTTTGGCTACCATTATCTCCATCGTTGAGGTGCAGCTTTTGAGGCATGCGAATCATGATGTGTCATATTCGTGAGCTGCATGTTGACTCACAGTCATTACTCGATCAGAGTTTTTGTTCGATTTGAAAAAGCAGCAACAGCGCAATGAAGAGATTTTTTGTTTGATTTGAGCAGATAGTAGTAGCGCGAGTGTTTGCAACAGAAGACCACCAGACGAAAGCTTCAGAGCTCTTGAGAATCATCCATAGTGTACAAAATGAGAATCTCTTGTGTACACAATTGTTCGCTGTGAGATATTCATAGAGATATAATACTCTGCTTGGCTTCTCCATTGACAGTGCTTATAAGCACTTTTGATGAACAAATCTCAAAAATTGAAGATTAGGAACTATGATGCTTACAACATCTTTATTAAAGATAACAATGAAACAAACATTATTATGATAAGAAAATGGTGAGATTATTCATGCTAAATGATGAAATGGAATAGTGCTTAGAAGCACTTTATTAGAACGACATGCAAGGGTGGGAGGGAGGGATTAAGAATAGAGTGGATCTAAACTAATGAAGATGACCATGATGAAAACATGAACTCAAAGAAAATGAACCTATGCTCTGATGCCATGTTGAAATGAAAAGAACATTACTCCTACTCTACTAGTAACCACACAATAAACAAGCTATGGAGGAAGAAATAAAAGATATGAAAACATGATGAAATGAATTAAAGTAGAAATGGACTTACAAAGATTGCTTTATGAGCATGGAGACTCCATGAGGAGTGGAAGCACACTCTTGATAATGAGCTAGAGTGGAAATGGCTTATGTGGAGTGAAGGGAGGCCTTGCTTATATGGAGTTTGGGAGAATTTCCTTGCATGTGGGATAAGTGAACTTGCATGAGAATGAAATTAGCTTTGGACAAAAGGGTGGAGCATGGAACTCTCAACAACACACACATACACACATAGACACACGCACACACATACACACACAGGTTAACACACACTTACACATGCATACACACACACATATATGCACATAGACACACACACACACATACACATAGAAACACACATACGCACACATACACACGCATACGCACATAGATGCACACACACACACATACACACACATAGACACATACACATACATACACATATTTACACACACCTACACATGCATACACACACACACATATATATATGCACATAGACACATACACACACACATAAACACATACACACACATTCACACACATGCACACATAGACATACACACATAGACACACACACACATAGACACACACGCACATAGACACACACACACACATAGACACACACATACACAGATAGACACACACACAAATACACATAGACACACACACATACACACATAGACACACGCACACACACATAGAGACACACACACACATAGACACACACACACATACACACACACATACACACACAGATTTACACACACATACACATGCATACACACACACATATATGCACGACACACACACACATATACACATAGAAACACACATACACACACATGCACACACATAGACACACACAAATACACACATAGACACACACACATAGACACATAGACACATACACACACATACATAGATTTACACACACATATACATGCATACACACACATATATACACACATAGACACATACACATACACACACATTTACACACACACACACATATAGACATAGACACATATACACACACAAACACATACACACATAGACACACACACACATAGACACACCCATACACACATAGACACACACACACATAGACACGCACACACATAGACACGCACACACATAGACACACATAGACACACACATGTACACACATTGACACATACACACACATACACACACACATACACACACACACACATACACACACACATATATACACACATAGACACACGTATATACACATAGACACATAGACACAAATACATACACACATACACACATAGAAACACACACACACACACATACACACACATATACACACATAGACACATACACACACATACACACATGCACACACATACACATAGATTTACACACACACATACACATGCATACACACACATAGACACACACATACACACACACATAGACACACACACAACACAGAAATACACACATAGACACATACACACATACACACACACACAGATTTACACACATTCCTACAGACGAATACATGCACATATATACACATACACATGTATATATAGACATAGACACACATACACACATAGACACACACATACATACATACACACATACACACACATACACACATACACACATACACACACATACACACACGTACACATACACACACATATACACATAAATTTACACACACACATACACATGCATATACACACACCTATATACACACATAGACACACACACATACACACACACATACATATACATACATACACACACACACATAGACACATACACACTTACACACACACACACACATCCACACGCATTTACACACACACACATGCATACAGACACATATATATAGATATATATATATACACACTTATATACACACATAGACATACACATACACACATAGACACACACACATGCACATACATGCTGGAACATCAAGCTTACACTATGCTTGAGGTGGATTTGATCTACATCAAAGGCTATCGCGTCAAAAGAATATCCGTTGGAGAGTTCTTTTTCTTATGCTTATTTATTCTACTTTTTTGAGAGATTTTTGATGGTTCATTTACTGTTGTAAAAGCCTTGAGCTTTACACATGTAAAGGTAGAAAGAAGAGAGCCCAAATCCCAAGAATTTGTGGTGGTTGAAGTTGCATTCAATCAAGCAATCAAATCACCTAAAAGTAGATCAAACTAGATCTTCACTTTTCCTAGATTGTAGGAAAGTGAATTGATTCCCTCCAACAACCATTCCCACCTTCATTTGAATTCAAACTTCACTTGTCGAAGTCATGGAACACTCCTAGATTCTATATAAAGACTTGAAATCACTTGTACATTACATGGAAGCAATATACATACACTTGTGACCATCATTGTCTTGCTCCTTCAATTCTCTACATCATCTTCTTCACCAACAGTAATCTTGCAAAGGCTGCTGCTCTCTCTCCAGAGCTCCAAATTGGATCATTGGAAAGGTATTTGTGTCTAGTTTATGCCTATAAATCTTCATAGCATTTTGTTGAGCAGATTAGGAGAAATTTGAGTTTTTCTATCTTGGGGTCAATCTCTGCATATTCCTGAAAAATAGGAAGTACCACCAGTGAATTTTTCTACCTTCTACAAGCTTCTCCAAGTTCTTTCAGTGGTATCAGAGCTAGATCAAGATGGGTGATGGCTTTCCCTCAATGATCGAGAAGCTTGATCGACACAACTACGCGGCTTGACAAATCAAAATGGAGTCCTATTTGCAAGGTAGAAATCTTTATGGAATTGTAGCAGGTGATGAAGTTATGCCTATTCCAAGATCCAAAGGAGGACCTACACAAGAGGAGACAGATAAGCTCACACTTTGGTGTGCAAGGGATGCTCAAGCAAGGTCATACATCCTAAACTCTATCTCTGAATTTCTATTTCCACATATTAGAGGATGCAAGACATCTCAAGAGACTTGGGATGCCCTCGAGACTTTGTTTTTTGTTAGTACCAAAGCAAGAAAGAATCATCTTTGGAACGAGTTCAACCAAATGAAGAAGATACCTAAACAAACCATCACAGAGTTTGTTACCAAGGTCAAGGAGGTTGCAGATCAATTAGCATCCATTGGAGAGCTGATTGAAGAAGAGGTCATCATGAGGAAAATTCTCAATGGCATTCGAAGTGATAAGCAATGGCAATCCTTCACGACGTCTTATGATCTCATCATGGATGTGCAAACTCCAGACTTCAACAACTTTCTTGGACAACTCTTCAATCAAGAAGCCAATAATAGCATAAAGGAAGGTAACTCTTATCATGGTAATTCAACTAGTGCTCGATATACAGATAAGCAGGATAAGAAGCAGAAAGTCAAGAAGAAGGAAGAAGATGAAGAAGAGACCTCGCAAGCGAACTTTGCAAGCAAGAGCAAGTGGAAAGGGAAGAAGAAAGGACCAAAGCAAGACAAAGCCAAAGGTCAAAATGTTCAACCTTGTGCCATATGCGATAAGACCAACCACACCACTCAGAATTGTTGGTTCAATGGGAAGGCTCAGAAAGGAAGTGGAAGAGGTGGATATGGCAGCAATAGAGGCAAAGGTGGACACAACTTCAACAATAACAATAGAAGCTATAATAGAAGGGACTACCACAATTATTCAGAAGATCAACCACATGAAGAATCATTGCTTCTTATGAATCTAATCCACAAAGAAGGTAAAGAAGATGATCATTTGTTCTACATAGATTCAGGATGTTCGAATCATGTTGCAGGCAACATTGCTCTTCTATCTGATTTGTAAAGTCCAAAGCATAGACATGAAGTGCAAACAAGGGATGACACAAAGGACCATGTGGAGAAGATTGGTAATGTCAAAGCTTCCAATGGCAAGACAAACATTCTGAGTAAGGTTCTCTATGTACCCACTATCACTAAAAACCTAATAAGTGTAGGCCAAATAGTTGAAAAAGGCTTGCAAGTTAGGTTCACCCAACATGGAGTTTTTGTGGAAGATCCATGTCAAGGCTTCAAAAAGATAGCCCGAGGTGAGAAGCATGGTAGACTCTTTACTTTTGAAGTAGGAGAAACCAGGAACATAGCTCTATTCAACTTTGGGTCTCAAACCCTAAGTGAGCTTGAAGTGTGGCATAAGAGACTTGCTCATGTGAATGAAAGAACCTTGAAGGATATATACAGGGATCAAAGTGTTCTAGGACTGCCGAATATATCAAAGCAACACACGATCAACAGGTGTGATGCATGTCAGATTGGGAAGGCACAAAGACAACCATTCAACCGCAAAGGCTACATCCACAACAATGTATTGGACTTAGTACATACAAATGTATGGGGACCAAGTCAAGAACCTTCATTGGCAAGATCAAGGTATTATGTCTCATTTATTGGCGACCATAGTAGATGGACTGTTCTATACTTTATCAAGAGTAAGAATGAAGTGTTTGATTGCTTCAAGAAGTATCTTGCACATGTGGATAATCATACAGGTAGATCACTAAAGAAGCTCAGATCTGATGGAGGGGGAGAATACTTCTCCAAAGAGTTTGATGAGTTCTTGCAAGACAAAGGTATCAAAAGGGTAGTGACTACTAGGTACTCTCCTAAACTAAATGGAACTGTAGAGAGGAGAAACAAGAAACTAGTTGGATTAGCCCAAACAATGCTTGAAGAGAAGAAGTTTCCACATTATCTATGGGCAAAAGCTATTTCAACTGTTGTGTACCTTGTCAATAGACTACCATCCAAATCACTTCAAGGTATGACTCCCTATGAAGCAGGGCATGGAAGAAAACCTATTCTTGGACATTGCAACGTTTTTGGTTGTTTAGCTTATGTTCATGTACCATCACAAATAAGAGGTAAGCTAGATGAAAGGGCAACAAAGGCAGTGTTTATTGGATATGATTCAACTCAGATGGGTTACATGTTCTTCAATCCTTCAACCAAGCAATTCACTACAAGTAGAGATGTTGTGTTTGAAGAACACAAGTCTTGGTATGATGAAGACAAACAAAAGGTAACACTACCATATGATCTTGATTCTGACACTTATCAATTAGGAAGCAAGCATGATACACAGGTCCAAGATCCAAGAAGTGATACAGACGATGAACAAGATGAAAGAGAAAAGGATTACAAGCTATGGAAAAGAGGCAAAGCAAAGATGCAAGAGATTGGAGAATGCTCCAAACAAGTACCTAGAAGATGAGCAACAGAGAAGAAACAACCAGAAAGGTATGGATATGATTCCACATTTTTTATGAAGCATTCAATATACTTGGCAAAAAACTCTATTTCAGAGGAACCCTCAACCTATGAAGAGGCAAAGGGAAACCCTAATTGGGAAAAACCCATGAAAGAAGAGATAGATGCATTGAAGGAAATGGACACTTGGGATTTGGTTCCAATATCGCCGGATCAAAAGGTAATTGGTTGGAGATGGGTATATAAAGTTAAAAGAAACTCAGATGGATCAGTTTGCAGGTACAAGGCAAGATTAGTTGCCAAAGGATGCTCACAAACTCATGGTATAGACTATGAGGAAACATTCTCACTAGTTGCAAAGATGACTACAATCAGGACATTGATAAGTGTAGCTGCTGCAAGGAATTAGAGACTCCTCCAACTTGATGTGAAAAATGCATTCTTAAATGGTTCGATAAGTGAAGAGATATACATGTCACAAACACCAGTTTTTGAAAACCATAATCATCCATCTTATGTTTGCAGACTTAAGAAAGCATTGTATGGATTGAAACAAGCTCCTAGAGCTTGGAATCACAGGTTGATTACATATCTTCAAGATCAAGGGTCCAAAGCTAGCAGCTTAGATCCTTCTCTATTCATCAAAAGGGATCACAATGAGGTTATCTATCTATGTGTATATGTAGATGATATTATTGTGATAGGTGATGATCTAAATGGCATTCAAAGGATCAAGAGACACATGCAAGAGGAGTTCAAAATCAGTGACCTAGGTGAGCTTACATATTTCCTAGGTATGCAAGTGATATATACATATGAAGGAATGTATTTGACTCAGAGAAGATACATTCAGGATCTTCGTCTCAAGTTCAAAATGGAGAACACTAAACCTGAAGATACACCTTTGGAGATGAATCATAAAACTAAGTGTTTATGAAGGTGAGAAAATTGAAGACATTAAAGAGTATCAAAGCTTGGTAGGTAGCTTGATATATGCTACTCATACAAGGGCAGACATCTCATATAGTGTGGGAGTGCTTAGTCAGTTCATGCACTCACCGAGAAGACCATACATGGATGCGGCTAAGAGAGTACTTAAGTATCTCAAAGGTACAATCAACAAAGGTATATTCTATCCGTACTCTTTAGATTTGGATTTCAAAATCTATTCAAATGCAGATTGGGTAGGAGCTAAGGATGATAGAAAAAGTACATCTGGTTACTTAGCATTTGCAAGCTCGAAGCTAGTGTCATTGAGTTCCAAGAAGCAACCAACAGTTGCTTTATCCTCAACTGAAGCAGAGTACATAGGCTTGACCATAGCAACTCAAGAGGCAATATGGTTAAAAGCATTGTATATAGATTTGGGACTTGTGAGTTCCAAACCTCACATATTTGTTCCATGCATCTAGCAGCAAATCCTATTTTCCATGCGAGAACCAAGCACATAGAATTCCATTACCACTTCATCATGGGGAAGCTCATGGCAAAGGAGATTGACTTCTCTTTTGTTCCAAGTTAAAAGCAAGTAGCAGATATGATGATGAAGGCACTTGATGGAATAAAGCTTTGTAGATTCAAAGCTATGGCACGTATTCAACCTATCACAGAATGAAGACTCAAGCATACTTTAGCTTGAGGGGGAACTATTGGAACATCAAGCTTACACTATGCTTGAGGTGGATTTGATCTACATCAAAGGCTATCGCGTCAAAAGAATATCCGTTGGAGAGTTCTTTTTCTTATGCTTATTTATTGTATTTTTTTGAGAGATTTTTGATGGTTCATTTACCGTTGTAAAAGCCTTGAGCTTTACACATGTAAAGGTAGAAAGATAGAGCCCAAATCCCACGAATTTTGTGGTGGTTGAAGTTTTATTCACCAAGCAATCAAATCACCTAAAAGTAGATCAAACTATATCTTCATTTTTTCTAGATTGTAGGAAAGTGAATTGATTCCCTCCAAAAACCATTCCCACCTTCATGTGAATTCAAAATTCACTTGTAGAAGTCGTGGAACACTCCTAGAGTCTATATAAAGACTTGAAATCACTTGTACATTACATGGAAGCAATATACATACACGTGACCATCATTGTCTTGCTCCTTCAATTCTCTGCATCATCTTCTTCGCCAATAGTAATCTTGCAGAGGATGTTGCTCTCTCTCGAGAGCTTCAATTTAAATGCACGATAGCTCATTAAAAAGGTATTAGGGTCTAGTTTATGCCTATAAATTTTCATAGCATTTTGTGCAGCAGATTGGGAGAAATCTAAGTTTTTCTATCTCGGGATCACCCTCTATGTATTCTTGAAAAATAGGAAGTACCAATGGTGAATGTCTCATTCATTCCTATAGAATATTTTTCTTATTCCTTATAATTTTGTGCATTCTATACACTCAACCCTATGTGTATCACTCCCATAAAAGGATTTTTTCTAATTGTAATCACACTGGTCACTATGGACATCTGAAGTTCATTGTCTCTTCCATAGATAGTAAGTTTTTTGAGCTAGTCGACCCGCGAACCTATCTGTTTTGTATCGACTCATTCTCCTTGATGCTCCAAAGTACATAGTGTGTTTCTTCGCACTCATGACATGCTTGTAAAGTCTATTTGATTCTCCATAAGCTCAAGGGCTGGTCTTGTGCCGGTTTGCTAGACCAAACTTCATCGCTTGGAAACGTATTTTTCTACCTTCTACAAGCTTTTGGAAGTTCTTTCAATACACGCATAGACACACACACATACACACATACACACACATATATGCATACACACACACACATAGAGAGACATACACACACACACATACACATACATGCATACATACATACTTACATGCATACATGCACATACACACACATACACACACATGCATATATAATGCACATGCATATGCATACATACATGCTTACATGCATACACACACATACACACACATAGACACACACACACATACACACACATACGCACACACACACACATATATGCATACACACACACACGTAGAGAGACATGCACACACATACACATACATGCATACATATACATACATAATGCATATGCATATGCATATGCATACATACATACATACATACTTACATGCATACACACAATGACACACATATACACACACATGCACACATAATGCACATGGATATGCATACATACATGCAGACACATAGACACATAGACATATAAACACACGTAGACACATACACACACAAATTTACACATACACATACACATGCATACACACACACATACACACACATATAGACACACATACACACATAGACAGATACACACTTACACACACACGCACACATATACACACACACACATACACACATAGACACATACACACCTAAACACACACACACACAAATACACAGACACACACATACACACACAGACTGAGGTACAAATACATGCATACACACACATATACATCATACATGCACATCTACACACATATACACATACATGCACATTTATACATACACACACATACATGCACATTTACACACACACATAGAGATGCATGGAGTTGCACATATAATGATTCGACACATAGACACATACATATACATAATCATATATACACACACATAGACTCACATATAGATACACATACATATAGTGTGTGTGTGTGTGTGTGTGTGTGTGTATATATATATATATATATATATATATATATATATATATATATAGTTATAAAATGAGATATAAATACTCCAATTTATATCCTAATTCCAAAACCCTATAAGAAATATTCTAATTTAGAAATCCTATTTCAAAAAACCTAATTTGAAAACACTAATTTTGATATTAGGCTTTTACAAACCCTAATTTAGAAACTCTAATTCAGCCTTTTAGCCATATGATTGAAGTATATGTGCACATTGCATCTATTCCTCTGACTACCTACTAGAGAGATGTCTCTCCTCCCAACCTTATGCCTCTATATATAGCTACTCGAATCAACAAGGATCATAATATATATAAAGATACATACACATCATGTAGATACACATACATAAATCTAAAATTGAGTAGATACATCATGCATCACACATACATGCCTATATGCACACATGTATATATATACATGCATACATATTTACATGTACACATTTACACACAGACACATATACATATATTCATGTACACATCACCTATACATGCCTACATGCACACATGTATACTTATACATGCATACAAAATTATAAACACACTTGCATATATTACACAAATGCATATGCATATATACATGTGTGCATACTAACACATGTATACATATAATACACATGAATACACACACATATGCATACATACATGACAAAAATTTGATATATATCAACAGTAATTTGATTTTGTATATGGTTTTTAAATAAAATAATGACATTAATTTATAGAAAAAATACATACCCATGAAAGACAATAGTTACGCAATATAACACAGGAGCAATAGCAGAGAAGATAACAGATATAGGAGAATCTCAACAATTTTCTACTAGCAGCAAGTACAAAGATGATGGCGTTGTCCACCCGTGCACTCTCAAGGTAGAGCTTAAATGGTGATCTAGACAACTCTAGATAGGGAGATACAAGGTAGAGGTATGCTGGCTCAACTCGGTATCTTAGGTAGTGCAGAAGTCATGTATATATAGGATCATGGGTGGCCTGCCATGGACGGCTATACATGGGCGGTAGAGCGTGGGCGGCCACCGCCCGCGTAATTGCCATACACGGCTTAGACTGGTTGAACCGACCTAACAAATATAATTGATTTCTGACTCCGACAGGGAATATTCCATGGAATATTCCCTTTACCGTCGCACCGGGGGCGCTGCCCCCGGACCCCCACCAGGGGGCCCGCTGGCCCCCTTGGACCCCCCAGCCGGGGCTACTCACCGCTGCCCCGGACCCCACAATTGGGGACCCTAGTAACTCCCTTTCCTTATAATATCTTACATGGTCCAATATGACCTTCATCCAACATTCAAGTTAGGATTCCCATCAATTGGGTAATGCACGCTTGGCTTCTCCTCATAAAGGGGGCCTTACAAAATGTGCATACAATCATGAGGGGTAGACATTGATCATATACTAACACCCCCCCTCAATGTTTACCGATGATAAATCAAGTAGGTCTCGGTCCTATGCCCATCTGTTGAAGATGCTTGTTGAGCTGCTCTCTTCCAAGTGCTTTAGTGAATATGTCAGCACAATTTGCCTCTGTTGGGCAATATTCTAGCTCCACAATTTCATCTTCAATTAGCTCACGAATGTAATGGTACTGTACTTCTATGTGCTTGGTGCGAGCATGAAATACTGGGTTCTTTGCAATAGCCATACAACTTTGATTATCACACTTGAGTACAATTGGCATATTTGATGGAAAGCCTATATCTGCAAGAATTCTCCTTAACCAGACTGCCTCACAAGAAGCAAAACAAGCTGCTTTGTACTCTGCTTCAGTGGAGGAGAGTGCAAGAGTTGGTTGCTTCCTACTTACCCAAGAAAATATTCCTGAACCAAGTGAGAAACAATATCCAGAAACTGATTTTCTAGAATCACAATCTCCAGCCCAATCTGAATCACAATATCCTTGGAGTGTATCACCTGTGGTATACAAAATACCAAAATCCAAGGTTCCTGCAATGTACCTTAGAATTCGCATTCCAGCATTCCAGTGACTCTCCTTAGGTTTGTTGGAAAACCTTCTTAACACTCCAACAGCATAGCAAATGTCTGGTCTAGTGTTGCACAGAAAAATAAGACTTCCAACGAGCTTCCTATACTTCTTAGCATCTACATCAGGCATGTTATCATCCATAGATAGCTTATGATTTACCTCCATAGGTGTGCTAGTTGGTTTGCAGTCCATCATTCCAAATGCCTTGAGAATTTCTTTGGAATATTTTTGTTGTGAGATGAAAATGCCATCCTTCCTTTGCCATACTTCAATTCCCAGACAAAAATGGAGTAGACCTAAGTCTGTCATTTGAAACTTAGTTCCCAAGCTGATCCGAGTTTGATTGATGAGTTCCTGATGATCTCCTGTAATGATCAAATCATCTACATATACAATGACAACAACTAGCTTGCTATCCCTTTTCATTACATACAGGTTAGCATCAGAAGTACTTCTTTCAAAACCCATATTTTTGAAAAAATGATCTATTCGTTGGTACCAAGCCCGTGGAGCTTGCTTAAGTCCATACAAAGCTTTCTTCAACCTGCAAACTTTATTTTCTGAATTGGGCACCTCAAAACCTGGTGGTTGAGATACATATACCTCCTCCTTGAGGTGACCATTCAAAAATGCAGATTTGACATCCATCTGGAAAATAGGCCAAGACTTTTGTGCAGCTACTGCAAGTACCGTCCGAATAGTTGTCATGCGTGCTGTTGGTGCAAAAGTTTCTTGAACATCAAATCCTTCAATCTGTGAAAACCCCTGTGCAACTAATCGTGCCTTATACTTTTCTAATGTTCCATCAGCTTTATACTTAGCTTTCCAAATCCATTTACTACCTATTACCTTCTTCTTTGGCGGCAAGTCGACTAGATCCCATGTATCATTTTTGAGTATACTATCATACTCAGACTGCATTGCCGCTCTCCAATCTGGATCATCAAGGGCTTCTTCAATGGTGGTAGGTTCCTTTATCAAACCCATGATATCTGCCATCAGAGCCATGTTAACAATGTGTTTTGAGGCTCTTCTTTGCTCCTCTATTCTCTTTGATCTTCGTAATCCATCCGATGATGATTCTGGTACATCTACATGTGGATTGTGATCATCAAAGAGCTGTTGTGCCCACTTCGGTAGTGGCTTACGTTGTGCAGCTACAACTGGTTGGCTTTTTATTGAGGAAATTTCTCCATTAGATGTTTCCTCCTCCTCAACTTTAACCTGTCTTTTGATAGGCACAAGGTGAGATATTTCTCCGCTTGATGAGATAGTAGATTTACCTTTATCTTCTACTAAGTGTGGTCGTTCATCAAACACCACATCTCGGCTGACAAAAATCTTCCTTGCCTCAGGATCCCATAACCTGTATGCTTTAGACTCTTCACTATATCCTAGGAAGACACACTTTTTGCTTTTTGAATCCAACTTTGATCTTGTTGAATCAGGAATATGTGCATAACAGAAACAACCAAAAATTCTGAAATGCAAAACTGAAGGCTTTTTACCAGAATATGCTTCTTGAGGAGTCATCCCCTTCAGTGCTTTTGTGTAGCTTCGATTGAGGATGTAGACTGCTATATTGACTGCTTCTGCCCAGAATGAATCAAGCATGTCTTGAGCCTTCAACATACAACGAGCCATTTCAACTACTGTCCTGTTCAGCTACAACTGGTTGGCTTTTTATTGAGGAAATTTCTCCATTAGATGTTTCCTCCTCCTCAACTTTAACCTGTCTTTTGATAGGCACAAGGTGAGATATGCATGTAAATGTGTGTAATATGTGTGTGTACATATGTGCATGTATATGTAATATGTGTGTATATGTATGTATGAACATATGTATATGTGTATATGCATGTATGTGCATGTGCATGTGTAAGTGTATGTGTGTATGTATGTGTATGTGCATGTGCATGTGTATGTGTGTTTATATGTATGTATGTGCATGTGCATGTGCATGTGTAAGTTTATATGTGTATATATGTGTATGTGCATGTGCATGTGTATGTGTGTGTATATGTATGTGCATGTATATGTGTATGTGTATATGTGTGTATGTGCATGTATATGTGTATATGTATGTATGTGCATGTGTGTGTGTATGTGTATGTGTATGTGCATGTGTGTGTGTATGTGCATATGTGTGTGTACATATGTGCATATATAGATGTGTATATATGTGTATGTGTGTGTATATATACATATGTGAATATGTATGTGTATGTGTATAAACATATACAAGTGTATGTGTATGAAACATGCATGTGTGTGTGGATGCATTTTCATTTGCATCCATGTGCATGCATGTGAATGTGCATGCATGTTGTTGGCACTAAAGGTCAAGCACAGGGCAGAGGAATGCTTCAAAGAAGTGGACACACAAGAAGAGGAGCAAGTAGGGAGCTCCAAGATGCACCAATCAAATTTTTAGAAGAAATCCCTATAAAAATTTTCATTTTTATTTCTAAAAACCATTGTAAATATCATTTCTCATTTTCGGAACTCCATTTTGTTCACATCAAGGATTCCTTTAGCTTGAGGAGTATTAGAAGTATCATCCTACCAATTTTCATAATTTTTAGACTTTGTTTGAGCCCTCAAATAAGCTCTGGAACCTACTTTTTAACTAGGTCAGACACTAGGTCTGGAGAGGGCCAAAACTAGTCAAAAAACTATAAAAAGAGCTAGAGACTCATTTTTGAGGTTAGCTTGTTGTAGTTTTGAGTTTTTGTATGAGATCTCTTGTACAACAGAAGCTTTCCATTGTTCCTCTCTTTGATCTTGCCTTGTGTATGTGTGTGCATGCTAGTGTGCTTTTCACTCACACATTTGTGCCTTCACATGCTCATGGTCTTCATAACAATCCTCATGTCTCCGCAGATTGACAAGTAAAGAAGGTGGTGCTTACTCTTGCACTATACCAAATTTTGGCACCATTGCTAGGGAGAGAGCTTCAAAGACGATTGTTATGATGGTAAGATCGTGGATTTGCAATGTTGGAAGGTAAGAAATAGTCATTTTCTGTAATTTTTCTAATTTTTCTTCTCCATGTTCATCGTCACCATTATCACCATCTTCATGTTCATAGAATTGTTTCGGTTTTTAGTGCATTTTCACCATTTTCATATCATTTCTCATGTGTGGGAGTGCAAGAAAATCTACGAAGTGCTTAGGAGTGCATGCCCTTGTGTTTTTCATGATTTTTTGCACATTTGGGGCTTAGTGCAAAAATTCAAAACTCCCGCCTAAAAGCTCAAAAAATCACGACTTTCTCAAAAAATCACAATTCTCTAAAAAATTCAAATTTTTTCCTGCCTAAAAATTTTGAGAAAATTGAGACTCTCTGAAAGTGAGAAAATTGCAATTCTGTGGAATTATACATTTGGTGAAAATCACAATTCTCTAGCCTTCAAAATTTTGAGAAAATTGTGATCCTTTGGATTTGAGGAATTTGAGAAAATCAGGATTCTCTAAAATTGTGCATATTGAGAAAATTGCCATTCTCTAGATTGAGAGGATTTGAGAAATTCCTGATTCTTTGCATTTTGGAGTTTGAGAAAATTGCGATTCTTTGGATTTGTGGATTTGGAGAAAGTCACGATTCTTTGGAATTTACCATTTTGAGAAATTCATGATTCTTTGCTAGAAATTTGCGATTCTCTAGATTTGGGCATTTTGAGAAATTTGTGATTCTCTAGAAGAAATTCGCGACTCTCTGGACTTAGAAAATTTTGGAAAAAATCACAATTCTCTGCATGAAATTCGTGATTCTATGGACTTGGGAAATTTGAGCAATTTGCGATTCTGTGGACTTGGGAAATTTGAGCAATTTGCAATTCTCTGGACTTGAGAAATTTGAGAAAATCACGATTCTCTAGACTTGGAAAAAGTGAGAAATTTGCGATTCTTTGCATTTTGGATTGTGAGAAATTTACGATTCTTTGGACTTAGTGCTTTTGAGAAAGTCACGATTTCTTGGAAGAAAGTCGCGATTTCCTAGAATTTGTGCTTTTGAGAAAGTCACGATTCCCTGCTAGAAATCCGCAATTCCCTAGGCTTAGTGAGTTTGAGAAAGTCGTGATTTCTTGTAAGAAATTCGTGGTTCTCTTTTTGGAGGAATTTGAGAAAGTAGCGATTCTTTGGATTGTGGATTTTGAGAGAATCGTGATTCTCTGAAAAAAAAAACACGACTTTCTGGTTGCCTGATTTGCAAAAAATCACGATTCTCTAAGAGCTCCTATTTGCCTATTTTGACCCCCAGAAGCCTGATTCGACATAACTTTCTCATACAGAATCCGTTTGTTGTGATTTTTGTTATAGATATAGTATTTTGAAGTTGACCCTCAAGTGGGACAAGGAAACCAAAGAGACTCCATAGGATTTTTAGCAATACAAAAGGGAATTTTGGGACTAGAAGACAAAGCTTATGAACTTGAGATCTGGTAGACATGTAGGCAAGGATAGATAAAGCATTAGATCTTCTAAGGCTAGTGTTAACCATATAGATAATTCTTGGGGACAACAACTAAGTGGTTATCCTTACATACTAAGTTCAAACACAAGTGATTCAGAAATGTCTTTTAGCATGGGGAAACCTGTAGGTACCTCATGCACTGCCTATCTATAGACACAAGAAGGTCCCTACAAGAATCAATTGGAGTATATCAGGACTAACCGATTAGGTGCACGCATCTATGAGGATGATCTGAGGCGATCAATTGTCCAACTCAAAAATCCTGATCAACCCTTTGTACTTGAAAGTCCAATGGTCAAGTTTGAAGAGGGTTCATATATTGACAAGTAAGGAACCATGTATGTGGTTACCAGCTTACCTGATAGGATAGATGAGTTTGGCAATATCATTCTTGAGAATGAGATAGGAGACCTAGAGCAAGGGGACCTAGGACGAGAACCCAAGACTCCTAGAGGCAAGTCAGTTTTGACCAGAGTGATCACTCCAGATTGGATCCCTCAAGACAACAAAAGCATAGAACTATTCTTGAAAAGAGAAACAGAGGAAGCCTTTTGGAGATTCAAGCTAGATCAACCTAGCCTAATTGTCACCTTCTACGAGTTCAAGGATCCAGAGATGCCAGGCGAAGTTGTCTACCTGGATAACACATCGGAGAAAATGTTCTTGGTATCAGAGGATGGAAAGCATGCATACACTTGGCAAGGCAAATTGATTTTTCCTCCACCAAGATCTAGTGTTTCCCATGGCCTCCAAGGAGTAGGATCATCCAGGCTCATGAAAACCCAAGAGAGAGACCTGAGGTAAGCTTTGCAGACAATGTGGGTAGAGACAGATCAAGATTTGAAGATGAAAGACATGAAAGAGAGAGACATCAAGCACATGGGCATCAAAGACATGAACATGATTTTCCATTGCCTTGAGCCCGAGAGTACCCAAGAACCCTTAGACCCTCCCAAGTGGTCAAGGCAATGAAAAACTACTTTGACGGGTCAAGAGATCCCTATGATCATGTGGCTGAGTTCAAACAAGTGTTAAGAGCTGAACAGGTCGAGGACTTGTTCATTCAGTTCGAGGCATTTGGTTTGACCCTCAAGGGTACCGCTTTAGCTTGGTTTCAGCCCCTAAACAATCACAACTACCAGAATATAGGTCAAGTGCTAGAAGCATTCATTGTAGAGTTCTCCAAGAGTGGCATCAGACATAATATATTATCCTTGATCCACAACTTCAAGCAGACACCCCAAGAAACAGTGTGACTTGCAGGAATACGGTTCAAAGAGTTCTTAGAAAGATGCCTGTTCCAGAGTTACCCACACTGTCTAAACAAGTGGCCTTGTTTTTAGATGCCTTACTAAGCACCAAGTTAAGATCATATGTGTACTTGAAAGAGCCTAGATCCATAGAACAGTGTGTGTGAATGTGAATAGACATAGAAGTCAACTTGGATGAGGAGTTAGGATTGTCCAAACTCTATAAGGATTCTGAGAGTTCTACTAGTCATACCTCCAGAACCTCCACTGAGATATATGAAATAGCTGAGTAGGTTGGCAAGAAGCTAGGAGTTCAAAATAGACAAACACCAAGGAGCATTGTAGTGAAACGATGTTACAACTGTGGCGGAGACCACATGGCTAATGTATGCCCATTGCAAATCTAGAATATGAGAGAAATGAATGCTACATAGTGCACTATTGAGAGGAATACACGAACCACATGGCTCAAGATTGTCCCTACAATAGGAAAGCTACCTCAATACCAACAACAATATCAGGCACCATATAGGCCACAACTAGTCCTAGGAAACCAACGACCGGCTCCTACCACTGTGATTCTAGTTAAGTATATAGTGGCAGAGGAAAACCCTAATAGAGCATTGGTGCCACTAACCCCATTGGTCTCAAAAAATGACTTTCATGCTCATAGTTCTGACTACTCCCATGAAGATAGTCCACAAGCTTATTACACAGTCCCTTGAGCATAGTGAGATTTATCCATATCAATATGAGGCATCACCTATGGAACCAAATTGGGAGCCAGAATATTCCAATGTCGTGTACACAAATCCTAACCCTAGGCTCCAATTGAGACCATTGAGACCACAAGCCCCTAGAGGACCATGTTTTAGATATCACAATACAAGGATTTTGTCCTGAGTGTGGAAAAGAACATCTCCAGAGAGATTGTCCAAGGAACCCCTCTAGTGTGCCTAAGGTTACACCCCTTCTTTCTTTTCTCATGCTCTATGGTAGCAATAGTGGAGCTTTGTTGCTGAGGTTCTAAGATTAATGCTTTGCATTGGTCCATTGTTAAAGCATGAGTGAACTTTAAAGCTCATTCCAATGCCATATGGATGAACCTCATCAAGGCTAGAGTTCCAAAAACTATCTTCTTTTTGGTCTATCTTAGACTAGCTAAGTTTATATGTTCCAGTATCCATGCTATAGTATCCATCATCCTATTGAACTTGATCGCATACATGAGACCATGCCATAGATGATTTTGTGGGATTGTATATCATCCTAGATCAAGAAACAAAAGTTTTGATGTAGCAACCAGTATGCCAAGTCCAAGTCTTTAATATTGAGATCCTTGATGTCCTTCTTCTTCTTTGACTTGTATTTAGGAGTACCTTGATGTCTTCTTTGTTCTTTATTCCACATTCTAGGTGTAATGCCTTTATATTAAATCCCTAGTGAGGTAGACTCTAACTTGTTCCCCAAGAAAATTGGTGACTACAAAACCCAAATGCTTTTCATGCCCCTGTAGATTCTTGTAAGAGATGATCATATCTACTACATTGAAATTCGGGTGAACTATTGACAACATTAAATAGTTTTTTTAGCCTAATAATTTCTATGTATCTATCAAATCTAGTGTTCTTTGCTTTTTTCACCAAATTCCATAGACATAAAATTGAGTTTACATGCATGTTTGTATATCACTTGTTGGCATACAAAAAAGTTCTTGCCTTCCCTTATAGGGTGATTGCTTTCTTTTAGACAATGTCTCTTGGGTATGCTACTAATCCCATGGTCATCTTTGGAAAGATCACAAGTGCTACATATTTGGGAACCTAGATGATATTTTTGTATAGCTAATTTCTCTAACTTCCTCTTATCTTTGAGATGTACCTACCTACTATGTGGACTCTATAAGCATAGAGGTAGCACGTAAAGATAGGAATGCAGTAAGTTTTGGGGGGCGGGTCAAACATTTCATTTTTCCAAGAAATATGCTTTATGATATTTTCTTCAAAACCTTAAACTAGTTATTTTCATCACTCTTGTAATATATGTGCCATAGAACACCCAATTTTGTATTTTGCACCTCCATTTTGTGAAAATCGAGGAGGCCTTGAGCTTGAGGAGCCTAGGAAGAATGATCATACCAGTTTCGGTTATTTTTAGACCTCATTTGGACCTCCAAATGACTCTGATAACCTAATTTTTAACTATGCCAAACACTAGATTTGAAACCGGCCAAAGCTAGTCTACAAACTATAAAAAGAGCTAGAGAACTCGTTTTTGAGGTCAGCTTGTTGTAGCTTGTGTTAGCTTGTGTTAGCTTGTGAGAGATTGTAGTCTATGAGTAATAGAGTTTGTTATTGACCTTCCATTGTGTCTCTCTTGTCTCTACCATGTGTGTGTGCATGTATGTGTGTGTGCATTCACATGCTTCTCACCATCACCTTCACTCACTTCTTCCATTCATGATCTTCATATTATTCCTATCTCTTCCGTGGATTGACAATTAAGGAGGTGAAACTTCTTGATGTGGTGCTTATCCTTGTCTAAAACAACACAAAATTTGGCACCATTGCTGGGTATCCAATTTTAGGAGGAATGCTTGATGGTAAGAGTATAGTGATAATTGTCATTGGAAGGTAATTAATTTCCGTTTTTATTGTTGTTTTTGCATTGTTTTTAGTGTGTTTCACCTTCCCTAAGCTCCTCTTTCACCCCCAGATCATCTTTTGGCATCCCAAAAAAAAACAGAAAATTCACCATATTCAACTATTCACTCCATTTTTCTCATTTGTGCATGCATGAGAGAGAGAGAGCTCTTGAGAAAAAGTGTGTGTGTGTTTTTAACTTTTTAGGAAAAGCACTCCAGTACATCAAGACAGCTCTGAAAAGGTAAGAATCTCCATTTTCTATCAATTCTACCATAGGTCTTAGACCGTTGTGATGGTCTAAGAACTTTGCCTTTTTAAGATTGCATCATTGGCATGGCATAGAGCTTACTTGTGTAGAGAGGAATCCATAGATGCATCTCATAATTTCTCATTTTGGTGAACCATCACGATTGGCTCACACCATTGCGATGATGTATCATCATTGCATTTTTGAGTAATCGGTGCATCTTTGGGGCTCCTTAGCTTATAATTGAAGAGATCCTATTTGCTTGTTCTAATCCTCAAGATCCTGAACGCTCATTAACGTTTTCATATGAAATCTGTTTTGTGAGCCCTAGAGCTTGTCGGAAAGCTCCTTAAGAATAACGTGTTGATATTTAGATAGGATAAATTGAAGTTGACTTCTATGGGATTAGAAACCAAGGGGGCTTTTAAGAATTTCACAAAGAGAAAAAGGACCTTCAAAAGTGTATAAATCAAAGTATGTATCCCTTAAAGTTAAAGATTGGTCTAAACATTGTATTTTTACAGGTCTATTAAGAGTTATCCAAGGTCATCCAAATCAACGCAAATGCCAAACCTAAGCAAGCCTTGGGAAGCACATCTTCTTCGGCACCAAAGCAATCAACGAATCAGACTTGAGGTTGGAAGAACTCTCAACCATCTCAAACAATTGCTAGCTAAGGCTAAGAGTGAGTAGTATTGTTGATTGAATTAGGATGACAATAGGAACTATTCAAGTACAAGAGCATTAATTTTTCAAGTCCAAGTGTAAGCTAAGAGATTGCAACAATGGAAACCCTAAAGAAAAGAACTTAAACCCTAATTTTGCGTTTTAGTCAAACCATCACAATGGTTTTCTAGGATTGTGATGGTGATGAGCCATCATGATGGTCTCAGCCCATTGGGATGGTTCAGACAAGGCACATCATTATCATGGTCTGAATCTAAGAAAGCATCGCGATGGCCAAAGCTCGCCATGATGGTAGATCTCGTCGCGATGGCATGAGCCAATCATGATGGTCAACGGTCAAATGAGTCATCACGATGGTCCAATGACACGTGGTCTCCAGCTATCGTGATGGTGTGAGCCAATCGCGATGGTGCAAAGTGAGCATAATCATCACGATGGTATACCTGGAATGTTGCGATGGCTTGAGCCCATTGCGATGGTCAAGTGAATCATCACGATGGCATTGGCTGTCGTGATGGTTCGGTTACGTCACGATGGTGTGAGCCAATCGCAATGATGATACATCATCGCAATGGCGTGAGCCAATTGCAATGATGATACATCAAAATGAAAATTTATGGGATGCATCTATGGATTCCTCTATGCATAAGTAAGCTCTATGCCGTGCCAATGATGCAATCTTAAAAAGGCAAAGTTCTTAGACCATCACGACGGTCTAAGGCCTACGATAGAATTGATAGAAAATGGAGATTCTTACCTTTTCAGAACTGTCCTGAGGTACTGGAGTGCTTTTCCTACATAAAAACTCAAGAACACACACAATGTTTCTAAAGAGCTCTCTCTCTCTCATGCATGCACAAATGAGAAAAATGGAGTGAACAGTTGAATATGGTGAATTTCTATTTTTTTGGGATGCTAAAAGATGATGTGGGGGTGAAAGAGGAGTTTAGGGAAGGCAAAACACACTCAAAACAATGCAAAAACAACAATAAAAACGGGAATTAATTACCTTCCAATGCTAATTCTCACTATACTCTTACCATCAAGCATTTGTCCTAAAATTGGATCCTCGGCAATGGTGCCAAATTTTGTGCTATTTTAGACAAGGATAAGCACCACATCTAACCTTCTTGAATTTAGCTCCTTCGATCACTTAATACACGTTCTGATCATCACCACTTCTTTTTTCCAAGTTACTTGTTTCATTTTTATTTCTTTTAACCTCTTTTCATGTTTAAATGTATATGTCAGGAATCATCTTTTTGTTGTTTTTTTAAGTTCTCATATTTTTTGGCCAATTTTGAGTGATTTTTTAGTAATTGGTGCATCTCTGGGGCTCCTTAGCTTATAATTGAAGAGATCCTGTTTGCTTGTTTTAACCCTCAAGAGCCTGAATGGTCATTAACGTTTTCATATGAAATCTATTCTGTGAGCCCTAGAGCTTGTTGGAAAGCTCCTTAAGAACAACGTGTTGATATTTAGATCATAATTTAAGTTGACACTTCTATGGGATTAGAAAACCAAGGGGGCTTTTGAGGATTTCACAAAGAGAAAAAGGACCTTCAAAAGTGTATAAATCAAAATATCTATCCCTTAAAGTTAAAGATTGGTCTAAACATTGTATTTTTATAGGTCTATTAAGAGTTATCCAAGGGCATCCAAATCAAGGCAAATGGCAGAGCTAAGCAAGGCTTGGGAAGCACATCTTCTTGGGCACCAAAGCAATCAACGAATCAGACTTGAGGTTGGAAGAACTCTCATCCGTCTCAGTCAATTGCTAGCTTAGGCTAAGAGTGAGTAGTATTGTTGATTGAATTAGGACGACAATAGGAACTATTCAAGTACAAGAGCATTAATTTTTCAAGTCCAAGTGTAAGCTACGAGATTGCAACAATGGAAACCCTAAAGAAAAGAACTTAACTTCAACGGTATGAGAACTTAAAAAAACAACAAAAAGATGATTCCCAACGTATACATTGAAACACGAAAAGAGGTTAAAAAAAATAAAAATGAAACAAGTAACTTGGAAAAAAGAAGTGGTGGTGATCAGAATGCGTATTGAGTGATCGAAGGAGGTAAATTCAAGAAGCTTAGATGTGGTGCTTATCCTTGTCTAAAACAACACAAAATTTGGCACCATTGCTGGGGATCCAATTTGAGGATGAATGCTTGATGGTAAGAGTATAGTGAGAATTGGCATTGGAAGGTAATTATATTCCCTTTTCATTGTTGTTTTTGCATTGTTTTTAGTGTGTTTTGCCTTCCCTAAACCTCTTTCACCCCCACATCATCTTTTAGCATCCCAAGAAAATCAAAAAATTCACCATATTCAACTATTCACTCCATTTTTCTCATTTGTGCATGCATGAGAGAGAGAGCTCTTGAGAAAAAGTGTGTGTGTGTTTTTGAGTTTTTATGTAGGAAAAGCACTCCAATACATCAGGATAGTTCTCAAAAGGTAAGAATCTCCATTTTCTATCAATTCTACCGTAGGTCTTAGACCATCATGATGGTCTAAGAACTTTTCCTTTTTAAGATTGCATCATTGGCACGGCATAAAGCTTACTTGTGTATAGAGGAATCCATAGATACATCTCATAAATTTTCATTTTGGTGAACCAGCACGATTGGCTCATGCGATGATCTATCATCATTGTGATTGGCTCATGCCATCATGACCTGACCGAACCATCATGACGGTCGATGCCATCATGACGATTCACTTGACCATCGCAATGGGCTCAGGCCATCGCAACATTCCAGGTATACCATCGCGACGATTATGCTCACTTTGCACCATCGCGATTGGCTCACACCATCACGATAGCTCGAGACCACATGTCATTGTACCATCGTGATGACTCGTTTGAGGGTTGACCATCATGATTGGCTCATGCCATCGTGACACGATCTACCATCGTGGCGGGCTTTGGCCATCGCGATGCTTTACTAGATTCAGACCATCATAACGATGTGCGTTGTCCGAACCATCGCAATTGGCTGAGACCATCACGATGGCTCATCACCATCACAATCCTAGCAAACCATTGTGATGGTTTGACTGAAACACAAAATTAGGGTTTGGTTTTTTGGCCAACTTCAAGGCCATTTTTGAGTAATTAGTGCATCTTTGGGGCTCCTTAGCTTATAATTGAAGAGATCTTGTTTGCTTGTTTTAACCCTCAAGAGCCTAAACGGTCATTAACTTTTTCATATGAAATCTATTTTGTGAGCCCTAGAGCTTGTTGGAAAGCTCCTTCAGAATAACGTGTTGATATTTAGATGGGATAAATTAAAGTTGACACTTCTATGGGATTAGAGAACCAAGGGGGCTTTTGAGAATTTCACAAAGAGAAAAAGGACCTTCAAAAGTGTATAAATCAAAGTATCTATCCCTTAAAGTTAAAGATTGGTCTAAACATTGTATTTTTATAGGTCTATTAAGAGTTATCCAAGGGCATCCAAATCAAGGCAAATGGCAGAGCTAAGCAAGGCTTGGGAAGCAATCTTCTTGGGCACCAAAGCAATCAATGAATCAGACTTGAGGTTGGAAGAATTCTCAATCCTCTCAATCAATTGCTAGCTTAGGCTAAGAGTAAGTAGTATTGTTGATTGAATTAAGACGACAATAGGAACTATTCAAGTACAAGAGCATTAATTTTTCAAGTCCAAGTGTAAGCTAAGAGATTGCAACAATGGAAACCCTAAAGAAAAGAACTTAACTTCAACAGTATGAGAACTTAAAAAAACAACAAAAAGATGATTCTCAATGTAAACATTGAAACATGAAAATAGGTTAAAAGAATTAAAAATGAAACAAGTAACTTGGAACAAAGAAGTGGTGATGATCAAACCGTGTATTGAGTGATCGAAGGAGCTAAATTCAAGAAGCTTAGATTTGGTGCTTATCCTTGTCTAAAACAACACAAAATTTGGCACCATTGCTAGGGATCCAATTTTAGGACGAATTCTCATTTGTGCATGCATGAGAGAGAGAGAGCTCTTGAAAAAAAGTGTGTATGTGTTTTTGAGTTTTTATGTAGGAAAAGCACTCCAGTACATCAGGACAGTTCTCAAAAGGTAAGAATCTCCATTTTCTATCAACTCTACCATAGTTCTTAGACTGTCGTGATGGTCTAAGAACTTTTCCTTTTTAAGATTGCATTATTGGCACGGCATAGAGCATACTTGTGCATAGAGGAATCCATAGATGCATCTCATAAATTTTCATTTTGGTGAACCATCACGATTGGCTCATGCCATTGCGATGATGTATCATCATTGCGATTGGCTCACGCAATCGTGACATGACCGAACCATCACGACGGTGGATGCCATCGCCACGATTCACTTGACCATCGCAATGGGGTCAGGCCATCGCAACATTCCAAGTATACCATCGTGATGATTATGCTCACTTTGCACCATCACGATTGGCTCAAAACATCATGATAGCTGGAGACCACGTGTCATTGGACCATCATGATGACTCATTTGACCGTTGACCATCATGATTGGCGCATGCCATCCCGACGAGATCTACCATCATGGCAGGCTTTGGCCATCATGATGCTTTGTAAGATTCAGACCATCATAATGATGTGCCTTGTTCGAACCATCGCAATGGGTTGAGACCATCATGATGGCTCATCACCATCACAATCCTAGCAAACCATTGTGACAGTTAGACTGAAACACAAAATTAGGGTTTGTTTTTTTGGGCAATTTCGAGGCCAATTTTGAGTGATTTTTGAGTAGTTGGTGCATCTTTGGGGCTCCTTAGCTTATAATTGAAGAAATCATGTTTGCTTTGTTTTAACCCTCAAGAGCCTGAACGGTCATTAACTTTTTCATATAAAATGTGTTTTGTGAGCCCTATAGCTTGTTGGAAAGCTCCTTAAGAATAACGTGTTCATATTTAGATAGGATAAATTGAACTTGATACTTCTATGGGATTAGAAAACCAAGGGGGCTTTTGAGGATTTCATAAAGAGAAAAAGGACCTTCAAAAGTGTATGAATCAGATTATCTATCCCTTAAAGATAAAGATTGGTCTAAACATTGTATTTTTATAGGTCGATTAAGAGTTATCCAAGGGCATCCAAATCAAGGAAAATGGCAGAGCTAAGCAAGGCTTGGAAAGCACATCTTCTTGGGCACCAAAGCAATCAACGAATCAGACTTGAGGTTGGAAGAACTCTCAACCATCTCAGTCAATTGCTAGCTTAGGCTAAGAGCTAAGAGATTGCAACAATGGAAACCCTAAAGAAAAGAACTTAACTTCAGCAGTATGAGAACTTAAAAAAACAACAAAAAGATGATTCCTGACGTATACATTGAAACATGAAAAGAGGTTAAAAGAAATAAAAATGAAACAAGTAACTTGGAACAAAGAAGTGGTGATGATCAGAGCGTGTATTGAGTGATCGAAGGAGCTAAATTCAAGAATCTTAGATCAAGAAAGCACATAGCTAAGGCAGATCGATGAGGCCTTAGATCATTAGAAGCAAGTGTGAGGACCACAACACACTCTTGGGCTCAAAAACTAAATAGTTATCCATATGATTTGAGCTCAGAGACAAGTGAGTCTGAACTTGCTTATAGCATGGAGAGAACGGAAGGAGGGTTAAGTATAACTCATTTAGAAAGACCCAAAGGACCCTACAAGACCTTGTTAGAATACATCCAAACCAACTATTTAGGTGCTCGCATCTATGAGGATGATTTGAGAAGGTCGGTTGTTCAATTGCAAAACCCTCATCAACCCATTGGATTGGAACATCTAGTGGTTAAGTTCAAGAGAGATGCCTACTTAGACAAGGAAGGAACAATGTACATCATAACTAATCATCCTAACCACACTAATGAGTTTGGTGTAGTCATTCCTGAGACGGAAGTAGGAACCCAAGGACAAGAACCATTTATAACAAAAGGATTGATTTATATTTGAGCAAGGACACTGATGAAGCATTTTGGAGGTATAGGATGGAAAATCCAAATGAAATAGGTTCTATCACAATCTATGAATTTCAAGGACCGTGATACACTTGGAAAGGTAGTATGCCTAGACAACACATCAAAACGAGTGTTTGTAGTGTCGGATCATGCAAGACATGCTTACACATGGAGAGACGAGATGGTATTTTCCTTGGGCTCCTCATCCCATGGGTCCCAAAGAGAGAAGAACAAGGAAAAACTAGAAGTAAGGTTTACTCACACCATAGGGAGAGATATATCGACCATGGAAACTGATAGAATGGAGAGCTAAGAAAACCAAGACTACAAGGTATTAGGGATGAATTTCCTCTCCCTAAACCCCATGAGCATCCAAGAATACTGAGACCTACCTAGTTAGTGAAGTCAATGAAACATTACTTTGATAGGATAGGAGATGCCTATGACCATGTTGTCGCGTTTGAGCAAGTGTTGCGAGCGGAGCAAGTGTTGTGAGCGAAGCAAGTGTTGCGAGCGGAGCAAGTGTTGCGAGCGGAGCAAGTGTTGCGAGCAGAGCAAGTGTTGCGATCAGAGCAAGTGGAAGATATTTTCACGCAATACAATGTGTTTGGACTCATGTTAAAGAACATGGTTGTAACCTGGTTCCAACCTTTACAACAAAGGCAATTTAGGGACATTCATCACTTATTAGAGTCATTCAAATATAAAAAAAATCCGAAACAAAAGGGAACATAAAGAACAAAGGATCCGGGAGGAGATTCCGGTGTCTCCACTTATCCAAGAGAAAGAGAAACCAGGATCAATTCTAGCTGACCCAAAACCAGACGACCTAGACATGTGGCTGAAAGCTTACCAAGCTAGAATTAAGACTGGACTGAAGGTAGAGCAACACGAAAAACTTTACCCACAAGGGGAGCTGGAAAAAGAAAGACTAGCAATATGTAGGAAGCTTATAGAGGTGGCACAAGCAACCCTAGAGAAGACTATCCCAGCTCAACTTAGAAGGATGGATGACAAAGGTGAACAAATGAAAATTCAAGATGAACCTGTGTCAATAATACCGGACTTAGAGGCAGAATGGCCGAAGGAATTATGGAATAGACTCCGAGAAGAACAATGGAAGAAAAATGGAGTATCGAAGCCTCCTTTTGAGGAAATAGATGTGGAAGTTTATCAACCAAATACCAACTTGGAGGAAGTGTATGAGGAAGTATCAAGACTCGATAGAAATAGAGAGGAAACCCTGAGTGTTTCAACCTTACCTAATTACATGGGAGAATACGAAAAGGATTCTATAATAATACGAGCCCCTACAGTACAGGGAAAAGGAAAAGGAAACTCAGAAAAAAGTTCACACAATCTAACGGAACTCAAGAAAACAAAAGTACAATGCAAATTGACTGTGGAAGAGTTACTTCAACTTAAGCCACAATTATGGAGACAATTAGCGAGCCAATTAGAATTAGGGCAAGACAAAGAAGAAAAGGAAGGAAAGGGAAAAGAGAACATATCTAAAATACAAATTCCAATTGATAAAGTGGGAGAGTTTAGTGAAGGAGACGAAGGCAATACATGTCTGCCTGTCACTTACAATGGGTACATGACCAAGGCTATACTAGACACGGGAGCCGGAGTAGGTATTGCCACCAAGGAAATTTGGGAGAAATGGGGAAAACCTGCCTTACGACCCACACGCATGAAGCTCCAATTAGCAGACGTGCATGTGGAGAAACCCTTAGGAATATTGGAAAGAATCAAATTAACCACCTGTGGAGTAGAATTTGAACACACATTAGCCATTTGTAAGTTTGAAAAAGCTAACAACTACGAAATGATATTAGGGTGACCCTTTATGAGACAAATGCGGGTAGTGCAAGACTGGGGAAGAGATTCATTGTACCTACAACATCAAGGAAATACAACCAAGATAAACTTGCATACGTTTGCTTATCGAGATGTCCCTCCACTGCAGTGGAATCCCATACACAAACAGGAAGATGACATATCCATGCATAGTGCTGGATCAAGTGATCAATCTTGGATGCACGAGGATGCCCAATTATGGATGTGCAAAGAAGCCAAGAAAGAGGAGAGTAAAAGGCAATTGTGGCCGATAGGACATCCTAACTACCGAGCAGTAGAGGACCCAGGGTACATGCCTCAAATCTTTCCAGATGAGACCTTTGAACCGCATGGATGGATGGAAATTCTAGCAACCTTAGATGTGTGCATGAATTAGGAAGTCTTGACAATGAACGAGTGCATAGATGAGGAAGGTTATGATGTAAACCTTTATATGGTGGTCCTTCAAGAAGTAGATGAAGGGGAAATCGTGGAGAAAGAATGGAAAGAGGAATATGAGAGTATAGAAACGGAACCGGAATTCGATTCCGAAGAAAGCTACCTGGACACCATTCAAAACAGAGAGAAACAGGAACCTACTAAGATCTTAGCAATCTAAGCTACTCCCATGGTACCAAAGCAAGCAGAAGACATGAGTAAAATAGGACCTGATCTAGATTCATTTGAAGTTCCTGAACATTTTAAAAGATATGAAATAGAAGAGAGAAAGGTAGCCATTCAAATGCCTAAACGAGAGGCTAGAGATGGAGAAGCATATGAC
Source organism: Ceratopteris richardii (assembly GCA_020310875.1). Classification (NCBI taxonomy): domain Eukaryota; kingdom Viridiplantae; phylum Streptophyta; class Polypodiopsida; order Polypodiales; family Pteridaceae; genus Ceratopteris; species Ceratopteris richardii. The sequence continues at coordinate 40,417,687 of CM035433.1, forward strand.
AACAAAGAACAAACAAAAAAATTTGTAGTAACAGTGGAAGACGGAGAAGAGGGATGCACCTACATAGGCAAAGATGTATCAGAGGAGGAGGAAGAAGAACTCATACAACTGATCCAAGAATATCGAGATGTGTTCGCATGGACTTATAAGGATCTGAAAGGTGTAGAACCCAATATTTTTTCTCATCGAATACCAATGACTGCAGATGCAAAACCATCGAAACAATGCCCTTATACGTATAATGAGGTGTATGCAACAAAAATTAAGGAAGAAATTGACAAGCTACTAGGTGCAGGATTCATATATGAGATAGAACACACCGAGTGGGTATTGCCTTTAGTAGTTGTGCCTAAGAAAAATGGAAAATTGAGGGTGTGCATTAACTTGAAAAAGGTCAATGCAGCCACCATACGTGATAGCTATCCATTACCCATCACGGACCATCTATTGGAAAGGGTAGCACGAAAGGAAGTCTATAGCTTCTTAGATGGATTCTCCGGATACAACCAAGTGGCTATTGCTACTGAGGATCAACATAAGACCGCCTTCGCGACCGAATGGGGAGTCTATGCTTTCAGAGTGATGCCTTTTGGACTCACTAATGCACCTGCTACATTCCAACGATTGATGTGTCATGTTTTCAAGGAATTCTTGAAAAAGAGCATGGAAGTGTATGTAGATGATTTATGTACATACTTGAATCAAAGACGAGATCATATTCCTGAGCTGAGAAAAATATTTAATAAATGCCGCCAGTATCGAGTCTGCCTAAACCCAAAAAAATGTGTCTTCATGGTGAGACAAGGAAAGATCCTAGGACACATAGTCTCCAGAAATGGAATATCCACGGATGAGGCCAAGATCAAGGTCATCTTAGAGCTTCCTAGACCAAAGAATGCGAAAGAGGTACAACCCTTTATGGGACATTGTGGATATTACCGTCGGTTTATTCACATGTATTCCATAATAGCCAAACCCATGTATGGTCTCTTAACTCAATTCACTTGGACGGAAGAGTGCGAGAAAGCATTCAATGAATTAAAAAAGAGGCTTAGCACGGCCCCAATTCTGAAAACGCCCAATTGGAACAAGCCTTTTCATATTCATGTTGATGCTTCTAATTATGCAATCGGATGTATCTTAGCCCAACCGGCTGATGAAGGAAAGCTAGATCATCCAATTGCCTATGCAAGTAGACAACTGAATAAAGCTGAAAGGAATTATACCACTACCAAGCAAGAAGGATTAGGAATGTTCTATGCAGTTAAGAAATTTAGACACTATCTGTTAGCCAACAAATTCAAGTTCTTCATAGACCATCAGGCCCTACTATACTTAGTCAATAAACCTTGTAACACGGGAAGATTAGTAAGATGGTTCTTGCTATTAATGGAGTTCGACTTTGAAGTGGTAGTAAAAAAGGGAAATACGCATGTAAGAGCAGACCACCTTTCTAGGCTAACCCACGGAGAACCGCCAAGTGGAGTACCCGATGATCTGCTAGATACTTATTTGTTCAATCTGGAAGTTTGTCCGAAGTGGGCAGAGAAATTAATTCCTATACTCACCCATGGCCCACAACACTCAATCAATAAGGATAGCAAAAAGGAAATTTTCCAATCAAGAAATTTGCACATTATTGTTGGGAGTGTGTACTATAAGGAACCCAATGGAGTATTGCTAAGATGTGTCAAGGAGGATGAACAAAAGAAACTAATTGAGCAAGCACATGTGAACAAATGGAGAACACACCAAGGGACTCATGGAACCATCCGGGAATTAAAAAGACTAGGAGTGTATTGGCCTGACATGCCCAAGGATGTCCATGACTACATGAGTAATTGTGCAGAATGCTAGGAGACGACCCCAGAGGATCATATGTCCATACCATTTTCAACCATAGCATCCAATTGGAGTAAAACATTTCTTAAATTCCTAAAGAGCAGAGAGCATGAGGAAGGAATAAGTTTAACTAGAAGACGATCCTTAGAAGAAATGAGCAAGGATTACGTACTTGTGGGAAAACAATTGTTTAGGAGAGGAAAAGATAACCAATTACAATTATGTGTGTATGAAGGAGAGTATCTACCCATATTAGAGATGGCACATGCAGGTGCTGCGGGAGGTCATTTTTCAGCTGACAGAACTGTCAAAATGGTCCTCTTTGCCGGCTTGTGGTGGCCAACTCTACATATGGACGCGGAGACGTATGTACGAAGCTGTGAAACATGCCAAAGGGCTAAATACCCAATTCGAAGAGATGACATGCCATTAAGACCTATGGTGTGCGCAAGAGCATTCTCCAAATGGGGTATCGACTTCATAGGACCCATCAACCCACCAACCAAAGGATCACATGCTGAGTACATCATAGTAGCCACATATTATTTGACCAAATGGGTAGAAGCAAAAGCTACGAGAAAGAACGATGCTCAAACCACTGCTAAATTCCTTTTTGAGCATATATTCACTCGTTTTGGACTACCAATTGAGATTGTGAATGATCGAGGAATGCACTTCCTTAATGAAGTAATAGAGTCGCTAATGAATGAATTTTTAGTGATTCACAAAAAATCAGCCCCATACCATCCCCAAGCCAATGGTCAAGCGAAAAGTTCCAACAAGGTGTTATGTACTGTATTGACAAAGATTGTCAATAATGGGAGGTCAGATTGGGACAAACAATTGCATCATGCAATTTGGGCCTTCCGAGTAGCATACAAGACTGCCATTGGAACTACCCCGTTCAATTTAGTGTACTGGCAGAATGCAATTTTGCCAATTGATTTTTTAATCCCAACATTGAGAGTAGCCCAACAGTATGAATGGAACGGACATGAGTTATCCCAACAACTCGACCAAATCGACAAGTTACATGAAACTAGGTTACAAGCAGTGGCAGGAATCTATGCAGCTAAAAGAAGACAAAAGGCATATTATGATGCACATATAAAAGACAAAGGACTTAAAGAGGGAGACTTAGTCTTGGTGTACACTTTAAAGCAACATGCCAAGAAGTTACAAAAACGTGGATATGGACCTCTGATCATCAATAGAATCTCTACTAGTGGAGCAGTTAATCTAGCCACTCTAGATGGAGACATTCTTCCTAACTACATAAGTGGATGCAGAGTTAAACGGTTCATGGAGCCATTGACGGATCAAATGTTAGCACATCTAGTAGGTGCTCAAAATAGGAAGAAAGAGGAAGAACGGATTAGAGAGGAGGCCCGACAAGAAGCCCTAGAACGCATTAAGAAAGGAAAGAATGGATAAGACAACGAGATGAACGCTATCTCCAGGGAGAAGAGCCTATCCCTATGGCCAACTACCAAGTCCATGACTCTGACACGATGAAGTCGTACATGTCACAGCCTTACCTGAACCTACGGATCGGCAAGACAGAATACAAATTGATAGATGCATTGATAGACTCAGGAGCAGGACTTACTTGCATACGTAATACAGTCATAAAAGATCTGCAAATGATTATGAGTCCCACAAAAGCCCAATTGAGAGGAATTGGAGGTCAAACCCTAGAATGCATTGGAACAACGATCGTATCTCTCCACCTAGGAAATTCTTCCATGGAACAACGAGTATTAGTGTGCAGAGACGAGGATTTAATAGAGGATTTGATCCTAGGACAAGGTTGGATCATTGAGAATGAAGTCAGTATCAACCTATCTCAAGGATACATTTCAGCCAAGATAGGGCACAAGGAAATTTTTAGTCTATTAGGAGATAAGCCTTTATTCCAACCCACCACCATCGAGAGTTCAGTGAGATGCACGGAAAAGCTACTGAAACATGATCCCAGTCCCACCATTTCAGAAACCAAGCTAGAAGAAGTAGAAAGTTCAAACCCTCAAATCTCCAAAGAAGAAGGAAAATCACTCCATTCAGTTGAAGAGCAGCCAGACACTAAGGAAACCAACTCTCATGCTGCTTCTCACCCAGACAAAGGACCAGCAATATGGAATCCAACACTCAGATACTTACGTCAAAGAACGGCCAAATACCAATGGGTACGCAAAGATCAGAAGGAGAAAGAGCAGACGTCAGCATCAACTCATAAGGAGAAAATAGAAATGAAAAAGTCAGCTTCACCGAAGTCCAAACCAAAAGGACTCTTGCAAGTATGGCTTCCCAAGCCTTTGATTGAAGCTGAGAGAACACGACATCAGATATGGATCCCCAAGAAGATAATACAGGCAGCCAAGTTGGAGATAAGCACTCAGGAGGAAGCATTACGTCGGAAAAGGCGAATGATGAAGCCAAAACACAGTCATCCGAGAAACAGGAAAGGAAACACCTCTATCCTAGGATGATAGAGGAAACAAAACAAACAAAGGAAGCCCGAGGAATCAAAGAAAGAAATCGACCTATCCAAGCGCCCATGAAATGGATTTGGAAACCCAAGCGACTGCAAGGGGTGGACCATTAGAACAATGCATACACCAATTGCACTCATGAAGCAACGGATGCACCTAAAGTATGCATAGTAGGGCCACATTACAAGGCCACGCATTCGGCACAGGATGTAACTAATAGAATTAATGGTGCACATTCTCCAATGGAGATTAGATCATAGCTTCAACTCTCTTAGGAATGGACATACTATGTACATAAATAAACGCTTCGGCTATACTAACACTTGTTTTCTTTCAGGATAAGAAATAAAAGGATGTGGTAAGAGATCTAATTTATAGAACCATGGGAAACGGAGTGATGGAACGACAACAAATCACTACAATGCACTACACATCGTCATGCTTCCCTTTGAAGCTAATGCACTTTTCCTTGCAAGTGCAGATGGCTTCTGAAGATTCTGAAGCAACAGTACAAGAGGAAGTATTGGAATTTCCACTCCAGAGTATCACCAAGGCAAAGGGACATTGGTTCAGAGAAGATCAACCGGCTGGGGAGTATCTCTTCCTGGCGACTATCAAAATCATGGATACAGATCATCAATTTCTAATCATGTCTCAAGATTTCCGAGTACTACATGGACTCCCATCTATCATCGACACCATGAAGAAAGCGAGCATACACAAATATTTTGAACTGCCAATCTATAAGCCCGACTTTCAAAGATGCACTCAAGTCATGAATACCTTACAGCCAGCACTGCATGATCCATTGGTGCCTGAGGCTAGAGTGATGGATAAAATAGGTGAATGGGTAGTCATCCAATTTACGCATGACTTGATTAAAGAAGCCTTTGGATGGGAAAAGGATGGAACTACCGTGGTAAAAGAAGAGAGCCGTGGCGCAAAGACCAGAACATTCAAAGACATTAGCAGGGTGGACATAGAAGAGGAAGTGAGGCTTATTCACCAACACTTTTGCTTCCCGAATATGCATCGGTACACGGCCCCTCAAAAGATTATTGTTCAACTGCTCTCACACGCCGTTAAGCAGATTGGAAATTAGATTAATCTGACTCCTTACATCCAAGAAAGGTTATTCGAAGCAAAAAAGCAATGGAATAATAAAAAGTTCCTCAATGGCAGTGTGGCCCTGACGATATTGATCTACCACGCTTTAGGTATTCGAGATCACCTGCAAGAAATGCCATCATCAACTGCCATCATCAACTCCGAAAAAGAAAAGAGGAGTCAAGATCGTGGAAGCGGCAGAAACTAGCTCTCAACCCAGAATGAGAGGCACAAAGAGACTCAGGGAAGTCAAGCAAGCAGAAGAGGAAGTTCCAACCACCAAAAGGACACACTTACTTCCAAAGACAACAATTGAAGAACAAAGAACAATTATAGTGGAAGAATTAAATAGGGCCCTAGAAGAAACGCACCAATATACAGAAGGACAAGTAAATTTATCTGTACAAGGGCATCATTATCAGCAAACTCAACAAGAGATGGAGGCCAAAAGGAAGCTCACCAAAGTCCATGAATGTGGATATTCAAAGTGAATCAAAGGATGATGGACAGTGGGTGGAATTAAATGATGTAAATTACAATGAAGAAGAGGACCTAAAAGTCGATAACATCTCTACCCACCAAGAGCTCAACACCGAAGGCATAGTTGTCAACAAAGAAGGTACGCATGTAATAAAAATTAATGAGACCTCCACTATTCATATCAAGGAAGCCACATCCCCGCGTGGGATATCGATAAAATTGCCAAAGAAAGAATCTCAAGACGAGACAGTCAAAGAAGACGAACCCTTCACACTGATAAGGGTCGTGGCAGAACCTTCCCCCATGGATGTCACATTTCAAGGGAGTGCCACAAAAGCTATTGATGTGGATAAAGAAGAAAACGAACCACAAGTACATCTACAAATTAGACAACCACACAATGAAACCATCCATGTGGAGCAGGGAAAAGATGTGCAAACCCGCGAAGCTCCAAGCATACCAAGGACTTGGTTGAATGTCGACATTGCCCAACTCAAGCCTGTTGTACAAGACATGATCTGAACCGCACTAGACACACAACAACTAATGCTTGAGGCCGATGAAGACTATGATCAAGCAATGCAGGACAAGCATGAGCTTCAAGAAAAGAGTAAGAATCTTTCGGCAAAATTGAAATTAGAAAGAGAGCACATCAAAAACAAAGAAAAAGAAGTCCAAGAAGCAAAAAAGCAGTGCAATGATTTCATGTCAGAAAATGAAAGATTAAAAGCACAACTGCAAGAAGTACAAACAAAATACGAAGCTAGCGAGGCTGAGAAGGCACGAATGACTGCCAGGAGCAAAATATTGGAATCACAGATCAAGGTATACATGGAGGAAGCAGAAAACTTAAGACATCGAAATAAAGAGCTCATGACTGCCCTTCTTAGTGATCAGCCAATGGACGTTCAAGAAAGACCAGAAAAAGATATCAAAGAATTGGAGACAAAGATAGCTAAGTATGAAGATCAGCTCAAGAAGGAGCAACTCACCATTGCCGAATGGGAAAAGAGGTACATGGATGACACTGCAGCCCTTAGAACTAAATGGAAAAAAGGTGAGAATCGTTATCTCCTGCAATGTAAAGAAGACATAGATCATCTTGATATCATTGCAAAAGAACTTCTCAAACACAAGGATACTATCGCATAGGCTACTGAAGAAATAAAGCAGAAAGATGAATTGATTAAACAGCTTCAAGAGCAATTAGCGCAGCAAACAATTGAGGGGACACCAGTAGTTCCAAAATCTGCAGAGGCTACTGTGGAGACTGAGGTACGTCCTCTCTCTCCCCCTCATATCATTCACCGATAAGGGAGGCACAGGAGGTCCACATTGAACATAATAATCGAAACATTGCAAACTGAATCGATCGGAAAGGGCACTACTGGTGTCCCAACTTACGGCTGAATTTGAAGATCAAATCATTCAAGTAATGAAGGAAGCCAAGATAGAAAGCAAAAACTTGGACCAGATTTTGAAGCCTTTCAGTGTACCCTATGGCCTGCTTAAAGAACAGACGCGACACTATATAAAGACTACGACAAATAAAGATCCGGACCACAATCTCCACTTCAGCCAAGATACATTCAAGTATACCCAAGAAGAATTTGAGAAGGTTGATCCCATTTGGAGACACAAAGTTTTGGAAAAGAATCCAACACTGCGGGTACAGTGGGAAGCATCACCATATGTGCTTCAGGTAAACCCATCTTTTTGCCCAGTACCCCGCAGACGCTTTTGGTCGCAATTTTGGGAAGGACAGTGCCAAGGAAGCATCAATAATCAATGGCTGAATTACCCATTGTTACCTAGTCCGCCTCATAATTAGCTACCAACGGAAGAGTATATGGTAAAAACAATGGAATTTTGGATTGCCAGATACGCTACGGTCCCAGACTTAGCAGTTAAAATGATTAATAAAATATTCAGTATGCTACTAACAGTAATCAAAGTCGTCCAGCACGCAAAATATACTTCTTTGAATCTCATCGGCATTACGCAAGGATCCAAAGCACTCATTTTTTATCTATCTACTATTCCAAGCCGCTTAACACTTATGGCATATTATTCGCAAATAATGTTCTTGCCATCAACATATTTGCAAACTTTCGAAGAAGCATTTTTCACTGGCTTCTTCAAAATAGATTCAGAAATTTTTGTCAAAATGACTTCGAACCTTAATGCATGTCTGGTCGCCTATGAGACGAGTTTTTTTGCGGATCATTGACAAGCACCAAAGGATCTAGTGAAGTCAACACAATGGAAGGAATTTATGATATGTCACGCTAATCTTCTAAACCAAAGAGAGCAAGCAGCCATTCAGACGTACACACGTCGCCACAAAAAGCCTGTCGGGGACGACAGAGTTCAGGAGGAGGGACGTGTGGAAGGGGAATCAAGCAAGAAAAGAAGAAGAAGATCAAAGTCAAAAATGACTTAATAAAGAATGAAGATCATAATATAGGAAAACCACCCTCTGCCCAAAGCCCCGCAGGGGCACGCATCAGGCAACAACGCGAATCATCCAGGTCCTGAGAATTGGAATTAAAGATCAATCAGAACTAGGACATTTCATGGGAAGGACGGACCAGGCCTAGGAACCATACATGAAGAAGTGCAAGACAATATTTGGCAGGTAATAATCCTTCTGCTGATAGCGTGTGTTGTCAACAAAGCAAACAGGCTCAGAACAATACAACCAGGTCAGATGTGTGCAACCAGGGCATACTTTTCCAAAAATATTCGACTGCTAACAGATCATCAACTTCATACTCCACACTGATGAATACACATGTAACTGAATTGTCTAATTCTCAAATCTCTACTCATCTAGATTAAGTGTGTATGTTAAATGTCAAATGTTAGAAGATGCCCTTAAATCATATGTTGTAAATCTGGAAGTCTGGGAACCCGGGATTCTGAATGAGCCTGAATGCATTGATGCCAAAGTCCTAGAGCTTTGAAACCAAAACCTTAGTGCTCTGATACCAAATGTTGGAAATGAGGTAGGCCCATAGCTCATATCACAGGTCCATGGTTCCATAGATCCAGCATATACAACATAGAATCTAGCAATCTTCCTGACAAAACATGAACATACCACATTTAATCATACAAATGATGAGACAAAGATAGAGAGAGACTAGACAACATGTGTAAAGTGTTACGTAAGCTAAGGCTTACTCACACTATCATATATACCAATGTTCAATGTACAACGTGGGAGCAAAACTCTCAACCACTCTATGTGATGAGAAATAGATGGATGAGTGAATGCACAAATGTAACAAACATATTCAGATGTATGGACATGAATCTGAATATACATGAGATGCGTGACCTAATAGGTTGTAGAAGAGTGAATATGAGTGACCGAAAGAGGAAGGATCAGTCGAAAGCGGATAATCAACAAACCCTCATCTAACCTTAGGCTATGGAAGACCCTAAGTCAGATATGTGTGTGAAAGATCACATACTTAAAAAGTAGCAAAGACTGCTAACAAGTTTGGTCCTAGAAATTCTCAAACTCATATGAACATATCTTCTCTAACACCTCATCCAAATATGCATAAAGCATAACCGTACTGATTCTCTTGTACCTATGCCGAATAGGACTCCTCCTGATATGGATGTCACGACCTCCATAAACTCCAAGTAGTATCTGTGTGCATAAAGAGAATATGTACCTGAATACTTAACATAAGATGTAAATCTTATGTTAACCACCATCCAATGTCTTTGAAGTAACCCGAAATCTTCATGAGAAGACAATCTTCAAATACACCATGTAGATGGCCGATCCTCACCACCAAGCTGCTAATAACCAAGACCTCTCCATGAACAAGAGATAACCTCTTCTCCATGAGCAAGAGTGTGAGCACACTCTTCTTCTCTAAGAAGAACTCCATAGCTGCTCCTCAACATGCTTCAAGTTAGCACCATGGCTGCCCCATGTGCTAGATGAAACACCACCTGTATTAAGGTCCAAGCTCTCCAAAGCTTGTGTTGAACACTAGGTGAAGGATGAATTACAATAAGCCCAAGCTCTTCTTATATAGTTTTAGATTAGCCTCCAAAAGCTCCTTCAAAAGCATAAATCAACGATTTACGATCGCTACGATCTCCAATAAAGCAAAGATACGATCGCAATTGATCTAGATAAAAAACTTCGTCGGCATTTTATCGAGTTCGCTATTCTCAAAAGCTTGAGCTACAAAAATTAGCTTCGCGTGCTGTGCCGTATGTGGGAATCGAACCTCGACGAGTTCTTTGGGAGGACCATTACTTATCCACGCTGCCCATCGATATTTGTTGTAGGAGGAAGTGATCAGAGACTCTATACTTGCTGTGTAGTGTGAACAAAAAATGGACCAATGTGACATTGTTTCCCAACATGTTCATAGGTGCTCGATAAGCTTAGTTGGCTTCTTTCGAGTAACTAATTATATGCAGTGGCTTGAGTGATTCACTATGCAGATAAACATGTTAGTACTTGCAGTTCTATGAGATTTGGCCACTATTCATATGCTTATTTTACAGAGGATACTCTGGCAAGATTTTTCTAGATTTTTTAGTTTTTGTCAACTATACAATGGTCGATTTAGTCCTTGATACACTTATTGGTGTGAGCACATTTATTCTCACATAATCCTTTTAGTTGTTCATTATTGTTCATTAATTCATTTTTCTCGAAAGATTGCTGAATTCTCTCAAAGAATTTGATGCTTGGTCATCCTTCTTTGAGCCTTAGTGGAGTTTTCACTCTTCTAGCTCCATTATCATTCTACTCAATTATCTACCATCATGGCATCAGAGGTCTCAGGCGCATCTGGTGGATCAAGGTCTAGTGCTAGTGTTTCGAGGAGGAGCTATAACCTGCAAGACAAAGACCATTTTGAGATCCAAAAATTTGATGGCACAAACTTTTCTCTGTGGAAGAATCAGATTAAAGATGTGCTAATTCAAAGGAGGCAATGGAAGCCAATAAATGGAATCTCAAAGAAGCTTGCGGTAAACTAGTCTATGATGAAATATCTGGAGCACTCTTGAGTGAGGAAATTTGTAGAAAATCTATGGTTGGTACTCAGGGTGGAGATGCATATAATGTTCGTAATTCTTACCAAGGAAAGAATCAGCAATGTGGCAAGAGCAAGAACAAGGAAAAGAATGGTCAACAGAATAAGAGTAGAAGTAAATCAAGGAAGAGGGATATCAAATGCCATTATCGTCATTAGAAAGGACACATGAAGAAATATTGTTATGCATTAAAGAATGCTAAAGGTAAATGACAGAATGTTGATGGGCATGTTAAACAGTTACCTACACCATCTACTTCGATTGTGAAGATTGAAGAAATTAATGCTATTTCTGATGATGTTGATGTGTTAACACTTGAAAGTACTATGCCAATTGAGGCTCTTATGGCGGATTCTCTTTCCCACATGTGGCTGCTAGATTGTGATGCTTCTTTCCATGTGACACCACACAGAGAATGGCTCTTTAATTATGCAGCAAAGTCCCTCGGTACTGACTTGGTGACTCTTACCAGTGTGACATTGTGGGAATTGGAGTTGTGGTTGTGTAGTTCATTGATGGTTCAAAATTACTATGCATAATGTACACCATGTACCTCACTTATCACGTAGTCTGATGTTAGTTGGTCAACTTGATGACCTTGATTACAAGGTGGTCTTCTATGATAAGTCCTTTCACATATCAAAGGGCAATATGGTTATTGCAAAAGGAAGCAAAGTTGGCTCACTTCATCCTTTATTTGTATCATAGAAAGAACACTTGTTGGTTGTTACTGAACATATGGCTTGTATTTGGCATGGTTGTTTGGGACATATATCTCATAGTGGAATGGAAAATTTGTCTCGTTCTAGCTACTTACCTTCATTATCTTTATATGATTTTTCATTTCGTGAGCATTGTCAATATGGAAAGCAAACAAAAAATGTGCATAGGTGGTTTTCTTTACTTTATCACTTTCATAGATGATGCTACTAGAAAAGTTTGGGTATATCCTATCAAATCGAAGGATGAGGTATTTCCTACTTCAAAAAATGGATTGCTTTAGTTGAGACTGAAAAAGGAACTAAGCTCAAAGCTTTATGTTTAGATAATGGGGTTGAGTATACCTCACATGAATTCAGCCTTTTCTGCTAGTCTAGAGGAATTCATAGAGAGTTTACAGTCCTTATACCCCAGTACAGAATGGTGTAGATGAAAGGATGAATAGAAGTATTCAAGATAGAGTAGTCTCTATGCTGCATCATGCAAACCTTTCACAAGACTTTTGGGCAAAGGGAGTATTGACTATAGTCCATGTGATTAACCTTTCACCTAGTACTGCCAAAGGTCTAAAAGTGGCACAAGAGTTATGGACAAGGAAGCCACCATATTATGATCATCTTTGAGTTTTTTCATGTGAAGCATATGTTCATATACCCAAGAATCTTAGACAAAAGTTGGACCATAAGTCAAAGAAATGCACTTTTCTTGGACATAGTCGAGAAGGACAATTTGGATATCACTTATGGGATCCTAAAACATGGTCAATGATCATAAGTAGTGATGTCATTTTCAATTACTCTAAGATGCATAAATAGCCCATTAAGGAGATTGAAGTGAGAAGAGTGGTGTTTGAGGATATTGTCTTCTAGTTAGCATGCATAAAAATACTGCACATAGGGATGTTCAAGAGAATGTCCGATCAGATTAGTCTGCTAATGTTCCTGTTTAGCAACCATTGAGACGCTCTGCACGTGTCTCATATCCACCTGATAGATATGTTCCAAGTTTAGATTTTGTTATGCTAACAGATGCCTATGATCCTTCTTGCTACAAAGAGTCTATGCAGACAGAGGATCATGTCAAGTAGGAGTGTGCCATGAAGAGTGAGTTGGATTCTATTCAAAAGAATGATACTTGGGATTTAGTACCTTTGCCAAAAGGAAAGAAAGCTTGACCATGTAAATGGGTATATAAGATGAAATTCACATCAGATAGTGCTTCTCCAAAGTATAAAGCATGAATTGTTGCAAAGGGTTTTAAGGAACACATGGAGTTGATTTCGAGGAAATCTTCTCTCCAGTGGTCAAGATGACTACCTTGTGCATGTTGCTTGGATTAGTTGCCATGGAGGACTTAGAGCTAGTCCAAATGGATGTGAAAATTGCTTTCTTGCATGGAGATCTTACAAATGAGATCTATATGGAACAACCTAAGGGTTATGTAGTTCCTGGTAGGGAAACTCTAGTTTGTAAGCTCAAGAAGAGCTTATATGGACTTAAACAATCCCCTAGACAATGGTACCAAAAGTTTGATGGTTTTATGAAGTCTCAAGGCTATTCTCAAAGCAATGAGGATCATTGTCTCTACACAAACAAATGCTCAGATGGTAGCTTGATATGCTTGATACTTTATGTCGATAATATGTTGATTACTAGGAAGGCCTCTTATGACTTGTCGATTCTCAAAAAGAAGTTGAGTCAGACATTTGACATGAAGGATTTGGGGGATGCCAAACATATTCTTGGCATGCACATTACTCGTGATAGGATTAAAAGATGCATATACTTGTCTCAAAGTGAGTACATATCCAAAGTACTTCACAAGTTCAATATGCAGGGTGGAAAGGCATTGAGTACACCTTTACCCACATATGTGAAACTGAGCAAGGATGATTGCCCCAAATCAGATGAGGAAAAGGAATTCATGACCAAAATTCCCTTTCAATCTACTGTTGGTAGTTTCATGTATGCGAGGGTAGCTACGAGACTAGAGATTGCAATTGCACTAGGAGTTGTGAGTAGAGATATGTCTAATCCTGGCAAGAAATGGGAAGCGGTCAAGATGATTTTGAGATATCTAAGTTGCATGAAGGATAAGTGTCTATGCTTAGGTAGAAGGAAAGCATCCATTATTGGTTACACAAATTCTGACTATGCTAGTTGTGTAGACAATTGTAAGTCTACATTAGGGTACATTTTTCATTTTACTAGAGGTACTATCTCTTGGAGATCTTGTCTTCAAGAATGTACAACTGTTTCCACCACAGAAGCAGAGAGTATTTTGTAGCAAGTGAGGCATGCAAGGAAGCATTGTGGCTTTCTCGTCTTGCTTGTGATATGGGTTCACCTCAGCATGTACCTCGTTTACTCAGTGATAGTCAGAGTGCCATCGCTTTGGCTAAGAATTTGGTCTATCATGCAAAGACCAAACACATTGAGGTGAAGTATCACTTCATTAGAGATTGCTTAGCCACTGAGTGGATTATTCTTGAGAAGATTCACATTCAAGTTAATGCTGTAGATGCTATGACTAAAGCTCTACCACAAGATAGCTTTGGACACTGTTGTCACTTAATGGGGGTTACTTGATTCATGATCTTACACAATCACTTGTATATTGTGTAACATGTCCATTAGGTGGGAGGTATATTTTGTATACTTACACTCAGTATTCTTTATCATTCTTTATTTTTCTCCGATAGTTACTTTGGCCATATTGGCCTTTAGTGGGAGATTTCTACCGTTAGTGTCCATGTGAAAGGCCGAATGGCCATCAGACACTTCTTTGTATATGTTCTTTACTAAAACATATAGTGGCCTGGTCAACCATAGACTCGAAGTTTGACTGCATTTTGTAACACCTAGGAAGTTTGTGTTTGTGCTTCCTATGTACTGTGTTGTCTGCATATTCTACAAGCTTTGTGCAGAGTACCATGTATGCTGCTTGGAGCTCAGGTTTCTACTATGAGGATATCATCATAGAGCTCTCAAAAAGGAGAGTGCACTACAGTGCATCGCCATCAAAATACTTCAATTTTTTCATAAAAATATAGATATATATAATTCTATAGGCATCCCTCGAGCCTCATGTTCTAACTTGGAAGAACATGCTTTAGTCATTCATTCATTCGGTTACCAACTTAAAGCTAGAAAGTAGGAAATGTTTTTTGGATTGTGGATTTTTTTTTTTTTGCAAGTAGAAACTTTCCTTAGTTCCATTCTTCCATTTTACTAAGCACTCTTTGTACAAATTACTTCTTGTACATTTGTCTTGGATGCAAAGTATCCTTTCAGGTTCATAATGAACTATTCCACTTACTAGAAGTGGAAGTATGACCTATTGGTCAACTAGCTTATCTAAATCTGTCAGAGTTTTTCTAAGTCAGCTAACATCGAACACTAGATGAATCAAACTTACTTTTGGAAGTTGTAACTCATATGCCCATATTCCATTTTATGATTGGAAAAGGATACAATATCTAGGTGACAATTTGACATATTTTTTGGTCTTTAACTTTTTTATTATTTCAAGAACTCAAAGATAGAGTTGGTTCAAGCTCTCAAAGAGATCTTCAACATGCAATATGGGGAACTTATTCATGATTGTAAGATTGTTTAAAGCCCTATAGTCTGCACATAGCCTCATGGTGCCATCTTTCTTTTGTACAAGAAGGATGGGTGTGATCCAATGCAACTACCTTGGCCATATAAATCCTTTGTCTAGATATTCTTTGATCTATTTTTCGAATTTGGACATGGAAATCAAGTTCCAAATTTGAAATCATGGTGTCCCAAATGCGGGTGTCTTGCCCATGCATCATTGATACTACATATCTATGTGATGAAAGGCTCTAAGAAATAGCTAACTTCTTGACAAGAGCATAATCAATAAAATTATGCATGGCCAAATCATCCATCATAATATAAATCGTGTGACCTTTGATCACACCATGTTGTTAACCAAATCATGTGGCCCAAATCCTTATTAAGGTTTCCACATGTTTTTGTAAACCTAACACTAATGGGTACTATCACACTGTATTACTTGTACTTGCCTTGCACTTGACTGTTCATCCAAGTTTAAGGTTTGTATCAAATCTATCTGTTTTTTTCCTATTCCTTTGTCGATCAAAGTAGCCTTTTACTTTATTCCACTATCTTGAGGAGCATCAATATGAGAATTATCCTCATAAATATGTGCAACCTTGATTGATTCATCAAGTGACTTCAATGCATGACATCTTGCCTCATTATGGATCACATTTTTAGTTCCAATGTTTGTGTTGTAACCCAAAATCACTATTATTTATGGATTTTGTTGTAACACTGAAGTGTGTAATTGTTAGAAGCAATCTAAATCTCTCATACTGCATTGTTGGTAACTTGAAATCTATGAAGAGTGTGATAATAACATAAGGAACAAAAACACATGTTATGATTGCAGTATCGTGATCATAATCCCCGTTCCTGAAACCTATCATTTGGAGTGTTGTATGTTATCTCGACATTCAACCCTAAACAAATTGGTGACCACGATGGGATGGGGCTTGTTTTGAGATGTAGTTCCTCTTGAATTGATGCCATTGAAGAGTGGCAAAGAGTACTTGCACCTTGATCGACGTCACAAAATACTTAGATGAATTCACCCAATAGACCTTAGAAACCTTATTTCTAGAAGATATATCACATGTGAAAGTAGCAAAGATCCTCAAAGAATTTCTATGTGGAAAATGGAGTCTTATGGTAGGCAAGGGATGATTGGACATTCAAGTGGCAGAATGAAAAGTTAGCTAAAGCTTCATGGAAAGGGGAATCTAGTAGAGCCAACCAGTAGAGCCAGTAGCAAGAAGAAGAGTGCCCTATGGACCTGAGACAAAGCAGTGGAAGCAGACCCTAGTAAGAGTTTTCTTTAGCATTGGTACCTATCGCTCAACCCAGCAGCCTGGAAGACAATTCTCAAGACAAGATGTGGAACAAAAATCCACTTTTGGGGTAAAATTACACACATTTCTATGGATGATCGGAAGAGGATCCTGACGTTCATATTGGAACCTTTGAGAATCATTACACCTGCAACCGTAGACTATTGCAGAATGAAGATAAGAAACTACAAGTATTCCAAGCTATTAGGGGATGCAGTCAAATGGTTAATTGGACATTCTTCATATCATTTTCTAAAGTATGAAGACTTAAAAGAGGCCTTCTTGGAGAGATTTCAGATAGCAAAATGCATTTTAGAATTATATACCACTTTACAGTATATGATCCAGAAAGGTATGGTGGAACAATATGCTAGAAAGGAGAAATTTACGTGTACACATTAGAACAAGCCCAATCATTAGATAGATAATTGATTTAGCAAAACGGGTGGATAGAAAAATACAATTGGCTAATTTGGGTTCCAAAACAACAAGTTCAACCACAAAGAAAAGTGCTAATCTAGTCTAGCAACTGGTCAGCTCAATATGTGGTGACATGGCAACATTCATTTGCACAGCACTCTTGGACCCAGAAGTAGACCAAGATGTAGAACCAGTGATACAATATTCAATGGAGCTCGAGAAGATACATGTTGAAGAGGACTTGGTCGAAGTAGTGAATTTGGGCACACCAGAAGAACCGCAACCGATGAGAATCTATGAAGAGCTCGCTCCGGACTTTCGGATCACCCTAATCACCTTTTTAAAAGAGTACAAAGATGTGTTCACCTAGACGTATGTACATATGAAAGGTTTGGATCCATGAGTTTACCATGACAGGATTTTACTTAAGCATGATGCAACTCCAGTAACCATTCCACATATCCCCGGAGGTGATTGCAGAGCAATTATAGCTCACTAACGAAGGAATTACTATAGTAACAAAGATGAGTGATGTAGCTGAGGTAACCAACATCTTGAGCAAGTCCTATTCTAGAGAGTACAAATTCTCCTAGCTTCCAAAGGAAAACCTGTTGAAACTCGGGTTATCATTAATGACTATGATAATCAAATTACATGCTAAACACTAGAGTGTATCCCATGAGCTATTTTTGTTGGTGAAAGAATCTGCCAAGACATAGTAAATTGGGTAGAGTGGATTTTCCAAAAATTGAAGAAAGAGATTAAAAGACTCTACCAAAGAACAGGTCAGGCTATTAATGCTACTCTGGACACTAAGGTCGGACTACTCTTTACTCTACTTCTTCCCAAAAACCCTCCGTTTTTACCCCAAGAAAAAACCCTCCGTTTTTATCTTGGTGATTTAGCCAGAGGTATCCATTGGAGTACTCTCTAAATGGAAGAAATAAAGAAGAAATATCATGGCTTAATTCAGTGAAACATGGATGGCAGAAAAGGAAAGCATGAATGCAAAATCAGCCATTTAAGGGTCGAGATTGAAAACCTTAGGATAGAGCATACCAGATGAGAAAGTGCTATGCATGATGAGATAGTTGACCAATTAAATGAAACGCTAACCAAAAATACCGCACTTAAAGCTAAAACCAAAGAGAAGTCCAAGAAGATGGAGCAGTTGCAAGCTAGGCTGAATAGAGACATCATGCAGTGCAGAAGTTAAAGAAGAGTAATAAAGAATTAGCGGGAAAGCTCTAGAAAGAAGAAAAGAGGTAAAGAGACTTAAGAAAAAAGTTGATAATTAGATTGATGAGATGTCAAAGCAGGAAGCAGCTGTAGTTGAGGTAGAGGAAAAGTTGGTAGTGTAGAACCCAAAGTATACAGACTTAGAAGCCGAATTCCACACTGTGCAGGAAAGCTATGATACAATCAAATCTCAGTTGGCTGGAATCGAGGACTTAGAGAAACAAGTAGCAGAATGGAAGAAGAAATGCAAAGATGCAAATATTGTGTTGGAAGGTAAAGATGCAAAAATTGTAGCGTTAAAGAATTTTGCAACAATTTTGGAATTGAAGCATAAATAGAGTTAGAAGAAGCAAAGAAAATAACTTAAGGATATATTCTAAAATTATCTGATATTACTATAGCTTTCGATCATATGTTAGATAAACTTCAAAATAGAATTCTAGAATTGGAAGCATCCGTGGTTAGTTACAGAAGTGCAAGCCAACAATTGCTCGATCTGAAGGAGTTTTTTGAAGAAATGATGCGTCTAATTGAAGAGAATATCAAAGAAATGTTTAAAGAAATTAGATGGGACATAGAGAGGATTATGAACCGTAGCTACAGAACAATCATGATGATGTATAAAAAAATTTGTAATTTAGTGGGTTTGGATCCAACATGCATGCTATTGTTAGCGATCAAAATGGACTGACCTAACTTTGTAATTCATATTATGTAATAGGAGAAGGGTTTATCTACTTAGAGATATGAAAAGTTATTTCTGAAAATTTGATGTCTCATATATCTTGAAGTACGGAACTGTGTGAAGTAGGGGAACAAGACGAGAAAGAGAATGGTTTGGAGTAACCTCTTTACACAGAACAATTAGTTTGGAATTGAAATGAAAAGACTTTCTCTTCTAGAACTGTTAAAGAATGCATAAGTGTTTATAATGTGGTATTAAGTCTGAAGATTGGAACATAGAGTTATGTATGCAATGTTTACGGTGCAATGTTTGTGCTATAACCCAAAGTCGGTATTATTTATGGATTTTGTTGTAACATTGAAGTCTATAATTGTTCCAAAGCAATCTAAATCTCTCACAATCGATTGTTGATAACCTAAAATCTATGAAGAGTGTGATAATGACATAAGGCATAGAAATGCATGTTATGATTGTGGTATCATGGTCATAATCCCTATTCTTGAAACCTATCCTTTGGAGGTGTGTTGTATGCTATCTCAACATTCAGCCCCAAATAGATCTAAGGGATGACTTACACCTATTGCTTGTCCCATCATGTTGGAAAATAAAGGAGTGGTAGGATTCATCAAACTAAGATGACTAATATTACCAGTCAAGGGGAAAAGATCTTCTTGGGAAATGGGTAGATACTATTCCACTAAGACAGATGTTGATAGACATTGGCCCTTGGAGTAATCCAAAAGTAGCCCTAAGTTGACCTTAGATCCTGTCAAAAGATCAAGGAACTTCTTCCTAGACATTGGAAAAATGTCCAAAGCCTTGCTCTAATATCAACAACCTAGCTTCTAGTCCTTGTCCCTCAATAGAAATTTTAATCGATTGTAATCTTCTAGGAAATGTGTGTGGTCATTGAGAAGTAGTTGCATGGTCTCAGATGGGACTGATTTAAATCGGCTCGGACTAAGTGCTTCATCTGGTTTGTCCATTGTTGATTCGAAATTCTCTTGGTTTTGGTCTTATAAACGTTGATTTTCTTCTTTTGCTATTGCTAGATGTCTTCTCAAGAGTCCCATATTTCTTGTCAACCTTGCATGCCGTACAATTTGGACTCGTAGAAGTTCCTCTAATTTCATAAGAGCCTCTTTAGTCTTTTGTTCGAAATCTAGCTCCTTTAAGTGATACACATAGTGGAGTTCTTGATTTCGTGCATCGAGGGATGAGTTCTCTATGGTCAATGAATTGAGTTGGGCCTATAGTTGCATCATAGTTTATTGTAATGTCTGATAGTTACGTCCTAAGGTGGCGAACTTGTCCCTAGCTTGATGCATACAATTGAACATTTGATGAAATGCATTATCTACAGTGGGTGATAATAGTAATGATGTAGTGAGAGATGATGATGGTGGTGTGGTGGTTGATGGAGGGGGAAAGGAAATGGACACGGGATGGTGAATGTTGTGGTGGCTGTGGAAAAATGTGGTGTGGTAAGATTGTGTGGTGAAGTGGTGGATGTGAGAGGTGGTGCAATGGGAGGTGCCTTCAATTGTAGCACTCGAGGTTAGTTGGGCTAATGGATGTGAGCTAGGTTATAATGGGGAAGTTGGATGTATAAGGGAAGGAAGGGTTTTGGTGGATGTAGAGGTGATTTCTACATCACTTTTTGGTATGGATGTTGAGAGTTGTGGAGGTGATTTCTACATCACTTTTGGGTACGGATCTTTCTTCTTCTAGAGGCAACTCAGTGACTAGCCTGCCTTCTTCGTGGTGGCAGGAGGTTTGGGCATCTGTTGGAACATGGATGTACTGGCGAGGCCTTGACATTAAGCAGAGGTGTCAAAGGTCAAATTGAGGTAGTGGTTTTCTCTTTAGGAAGTGAAGTGTCTCTATTGTACCAACTGACTTCACTAATTCATTGAAACCTTTGATAACGGAAGCTTCAAATCCTCCACTGGCCAGTTATTGTTGTAGAATTTCTTGACTTTGTTGTTATGAGATTCGGCGACTCGCCCACACAACTTGCGTATTGGGATACAGCTTCTGAATCGATAGTGTGTATGTGATGGCATCAAATGTGTCCTCTTTATATGTGCTAGTATCTCCTTGAGATTCAGTCTGGTGCTCTTGCTATTCATTTTGTTCATCCTCTTGAGAATCTTGACTGTTTTGGCTTGCTTCATCATCACCTTCTTCTTCGTCAGTTTCTATTTGATCTTCCTCGTTTGAGCTTGATACTACTTCTTCTCATCTTTGATTAGGTGGTGAGGTGGGATAACTTGGCTCTTCATATTCCTGTGAGAAGAATTGTGCTTCTACGAGCTGAAACTTGCTAGAAAATGCATCTTGCATTTCAAAATCAAAGGTGGTATTGATGGGTTCTGCCTCAAGGTTAGGTATCAAAAAAGTGAATGCTTCTGCACTAACAGTAATGGGGATCTCTCTAACTTCTATAGTAGCAGGTTAGAGTGGTTGTGATGAGAGTGGCTTTGGAGGTGAGCACTGCACTGGTGGTGCCTTCAGTTACTATGGGACATAATAGATGAATACATATAGGAGGTACAAGTGTAGGAGGCTTCGTGGGAGACTGTTAAGGGGAGGGTTGAGGTGAGGGTGATTCAGGGACCTTAAGCATGAAATCATGCCCTACATGCACTTGCCTGCCCTTGCCTTGCTTGATTTACATGCTTTTTTGGAGGTACCTTTGAACCGCTTTAACTCTTCACTAATCATAGCACGTTCAATAGGTATGTCATAGGCTAGGCACATATATAAAATTCTTGTGATGGCACAACAACCATGGATGAATCTCTTGTGTGCCCATTGTGTACTCAAGTCAAGAAGACTCAAGGACTCGTGCCAATGAGACTGTACCTCAATTGCAACACAAGTGCGTATAGTGGGAAATTAACACACATTTAAATGTCAATCCGATCAAACGACCTAACCAAGTGTATGAAGACATGTGCACCCATAAGGGAAATGAAGTAGTTCAGCTGATATGCATATGAAAAGACTAATCCACCTCTCAAATCACTGAAAGACTGAAAGTGTCTGCCGCCATACCTCTTACAACAGTTTTCAGTAAATCAAGGATTTCTCCCAGTTCCAAGCTCCAAATATAGTCAATAGCTACTTGTTTCGAAGCTCTCGACAAGTCGCATCTATTGGAAGTGGTTTCACTTGATTCTGACAACTCTGCTTCAAGTTATGACCAAAATAGTGGATGGCGGGAAGCACCCACACTCACGCCACAACTCCTACAAGCTCACACACACACTACAGTATCTCAAAAACAGTGGGGAGGGGTAGACAATAGTCCTACACACACATTCCAAGCATTACACACACATACAAGATCAAAGAGAAGATGGAAATCTGCAAGAAAGAGGCAAATTCGAAATTTTGGAGAGCTCCTTCTTCACAATGGCAAAAAGTCTCTACAAAGAGTCACCAAGTGACTTATATACATGTGCCCTAAGTTTGGTCCTTTCACACAAGAGATTGGCACTTTATTACTAAAAAAGTGAATTTCCTACTAATTTACAAGGGATATTTTACAACCAGTTGGGATTATGCATCTAGAGGACTCCTCTATTGCATTTACATGGCTTTGAGGGAATTCTCTAAGACCTCGAAGAAGAAAAATTATGCCCATTAATTTGAAAATTTTGGGGCTCTTCTCTTGTGCTCCTTTGCTCTGCAACACTCTCCCCCTCTTTGTCTCTGTCGTCCCTTGACAGGCTTTACTTCTTGTCTTCAGCTTGTTTAAGAGGTCTGAATGCACGCACCCAGCGATCGAAGCGGCAACAAGGACTGTCAGAGAATTTGTTATTTTATCCGATGTAAGTCCTTTGCTTCTGTTTTCCCCTTGATATCCCGTACATCACAAATCTGGGTTGCTACATCCAGTCGGGCTACCACGCATGCCACCAGTGACTAGGAATGTGTTGTCCTTAGTCACCTCTAAGGTCAGTTTGGGAGTACAAGGTTGAAGCTTGTGTTAATTTGTAGCTTTTGATAGTTTGTAGATCCAGTTCAGGTTGTACCAATATGACATTGTAGGGGGGACTGTTGGGAAACAATGTCCCATTGGTCCATTTTTTGTTCACACTACACAGCAAGTATAGAGTCTCTTATCACTTCCCTTTAACGAATATCGACGGGCAGCGTGGATAAGTAAAGCCCCTCCCAAAGAACTCATCTGGGTTCGATTCCCACAGATGGCACAGCGCATGAAGCTAATTTTTGTAGCTCCAGCTTTTGAGAACAGCAAACGCAATAAAACGCCGACGAAGTTTCTTATCTAGATCAATTGCGATCATATGTTTGCTTTATTGGAGATCATAGCGATCGTAAATCGTTGATTTATGCTTTTGAAGGAGCTTTTGGAGGCTAATCTAAAACCTATATAAGAAGAGCTTGGGCTTATTGTAATTCATCCTTCACCTAGTGTTCAACACAAGCTTTGGAGAGCTTGGACCTCAATAGAGGTGGTGTTCCGTCTAGCACATGGGGCAGCCATGGTGCTAACTTGAAGCATGTTGAGGAGTAGCTATGGAGTTCTTCTTAGAGAAGAAGAGTGTGCTCACACTCTTGCTCATGGAGAAGAGGTTATCTCTTGTTCATGGAGAGGACTTGGTTATTACCAGCTTGGTGGTGAGGATCGGCCATCTACATGGTGTATTTGAAGATTGTCTTCTACATGAAGATTTCAGGTTACTTCAAAGACATTGGATGGTGGTTAACATAAGATTTACATCTTATGTTAAGTATTCAGGTACATATTCTCTTTATGCACACAGGTACTACTTGGAGTTTATGGAGGCAGTGACATCCATATCAAGAGGAGTCCTATTCGGCATAAGTACAAGAGAATCAGTATGGTTATGCTTTATGCATATTTGGATGAGGTGTTAGAGAAGATATGTTCATATGAGTTTGAGGATTTCTGGCACCAAACTTGTTAGCAATCTTTGCTACTTTTTAAGTATGTGATCTTTTCACACACGTATCTGACTTAGGGTCTTCCATAGCCTAAGGTTAGATGAGCGTTTGTTGATTACCAGTTTTAGACTGATCCTTCCTCTTTCGGTCACTCATATACACTCTTCTACAACCTATCAGGTCACACATCTCATGTATATTCAGATTCATGTTCATACATCTGAATATGTTTGTTGCATTTGTACATTCACTCATCCATCTATTTCTCATCACATAGAGTGGTTGAGATTTTTGCTCCCACGTTGTACATTGAACATTGGTATATATGATAGTGTGAGTAAGCCTTGGCTTACGTAACACTTTACACATGTTGTCTAGTCTCTCTCTATCTTTGTCTCATCATTTGTATGATTAAATGTGGTATGTTCATGTTTTGTCAATATTGGAAGATTGCTAGATTCTATGTTGTATATGCTCGATCTATGGAACCGTGGACCTATGATATGAGCTATGGGCCTACCTCATTTCCAACAGAACAACTATCATATATCCCCTATGGCGAGGTTGGGTAAGTCTTCCACCTGCATCACCAAAGAGACCTTGACATCTGGGTGTCTCCTAGTAAAGAAAACCTCAACATGAACCTCTTTATCAAAAGTAAAAGGTTTCTATGCAAAAATGTAATCGCTATATGAATGACCACATGGATGTACATAAGCAGTATCCACAAAAGCATACATAGTGTATATGTGCTCGATATATGCGGTAAAAATGACACTGAAAGGTTGAGTGCACAGCCCAAGAAGTAGCCAACAACATCTGGAAGTGTTTGTCAACTTTCTTGTTTAGGTTCAACCTTAAGGGATTAAAACATGTTCAAGGTGATGTTAACCTTAATCTTTCCCCTTCTTCAAACACCACAAGAGTGTAGCTTAGTGGGAAGAGATTGCCAATGGTTAATCGAGCTCCAGGTGGAACAAACTAGGATGGGTGACCTCTCAGGAAGTATCGAAAACCTCTATCTTCCTTGATCGTTGAGGTCCTCCTTCCCGTGCAGCCAACGAGACCAATGGTGATTTTCATGAATCCGATGACAAGGTATGCCAAGTTTTATTCCTTGGCCATCGCCTTAGTTGAAAGCCTTGGGTGCAGGGGTGGGTGCTTGCTTTGCTCACACAAAAGAAACAAAGCTTTTTGCATCAAAATGCTATGATACCAATGAAGTATTTTGATGGCGATTTACCACAATGCACTCTTCTTTTCAAGAGCTCTTCGATGATATCCTCAGAGTAGAAACCCGAGCTCCAAGCGCTATAGACACGGTACTCTGCACAGAGGCTGTAGAATACGCAAAAAACACAGTACATAGGGAGCACGAACATAGACTTCCTAGGTATTACAAAATGCAGCTGAACTTTGAGTCTATGGCTGACCAAGACACTATATGTTTTATTAAAGAACATATACAAAGAAGTGTCTGATGGCCATTTGGCCTCTCACATGGACACTAATAATAACAAAAAAAAAAATCCAAGGGAGGAATAATGTTATAAAGTAATTGTATGATCTAAATGTTCGGCCAATTCATATATATCTAAATTCAGACATTGATTGGTCACTTAATTGTTTGGCCAAAGATCTTGAGACTAGACTTAAGTAAAGGTTCTTATGCTCTCTAAGACAAGCAATCCACCTAGCTTAGTGGGTAAGTCTTAAGGGGCACAAGGGGGAGGTCTTGAGTTCAAAACCTACAAGTAGTAAGTTTTTTCCCAAGAGCTCCATGATCTGGAGCATTGTGGACTTTTCTTTTAAATTGACACCTTTCCAGATAAAGGGTGGTGGTAGAGAATCAATTGAAAAAAGAGTGGTGTGGATAGATTCTAGAAAGGATGGTTCTCAGTTGATGCTACTTTCCAAAAGAGCAGTTCTCAAGTAAAGACCCTTTTGAAAAGAGTGGCTTAGAATCAAAGTGGTTGAGTCCTCAATAGCTATATAAGATGGCTTGATTGGCTGAAGAGTAGACATTCATTTGTGTGTCGGCTAGGTGAAAACTCTGTTGCAATACCCAGCAAAGCATATCGAAGGTCAAAGATGATCAATTCGTTATCATCTCAATCAATGGAATACAATCTATTTCTACTATCATATTTGCCCGGATAATGTGTTCTTTGTTTAATTTTAATGTAGTTATCAGTCCCACAACTCTCTTTTTGTGTAAGGATAATTTCTTTGAGTGCCATATAAAATTTTGGTAGTAACGCATACACCATCCCTCATGGTCATCTTAACCAATGACCCAACCTATCCCAATAGGACTAGTATCAATAGTTAAGATGATTTTGTTACCCGAATAATCTACCTATTTCAGGATTGAAGCTTCAATAAGCAGTTTTTTGACTTTCTTCATTGCTTTTCAGTTTTTCTCAGTCCATATAAATTTTCTTTTCTTTATCAAAAGAACATATAATGGGTTTGCAATATGATTGTAGTAAGGGATCCAAATCACATAAAAGAAATGGGCTCCTAGAAATCTTCTCACTTCCTTGACTTTATTGCAAATTTCTGAAATCTTGCTAATGGATTCAAGTTTCTATGGGTATGACATTCGGCCATAATGTCCATAAAAATGTCCAACGATCAATATTTTTTGATGCCCAAAATAGATTTATGAAGAGAGAGTGTCAATCTGACCTCTTCAAATCTTTGGAAATTTTCTCACAGTCAAATATATGATCAATGACAAATTTCCTACATCCATGAGAATCTTTAGTCTTGTCTTCACTCTTTTCTCACAAGCATTTATTGGAATATCTTCAACAATGAAATATAACAATTCCTTGGTAGAGTACCAAGCCCAAAGAGTTTTGATAAGAGGTATCACCTTCTCTAATGGTCATCATCGAATCATGCTCATAACATTTGCAAATGACACTAATGTTCTTCTTCACAATGATCAAGTTGTTATGAGAACCTTTTCGAAGAATCTTAAAAATTTTTGCATAACATCCAAGTCAAACAGCAACCACAATAAGATTTCTTTGAAGAAACTCAATCAGCCGCCTCCCCGACTCGTGACTGCTCAAAATCATAGAAAGATCAAGAAAAGGTAAATATATATACTATTAAGTATGCCAATTGGATTTTAGATCTCTATGGCCCAATAGTGGGATTGAGAATTTAGCAAGCTTCATACCAAACTATGATACTTGAAGGGTTTGCAACTCAGTGAAGTCGATCAAGCAATAGTGGTGAACACATTTCTCATCCCCTCCACTATCCATCCTCTTTCTTTCTAGAGACCCACTTAGAAAGAGATTCATAAACTTGAGGTGAATGTAGATAAGGAACCCTAATAGAAGGGGAGC
This sequence comes from Ceratopteris richardii, assembly GCA_020310875.1. NCBI lineage: Eukaryota > Viridiplantae > Streptophyta > Polypodiopsida > Polypodiales > Pteridaceae > Ceratopteris > Ceratopteris richardii. Next base: position 40,444,978 of record CM035433.1, read on the forward strand.
GCCAAAATAAGATGGGACGTATGTTTCCTCCCAAAAGACCAAGGTAGTTTAAGGATCCTCAATGTGATGGCATTGGATGATAAAATGTTAACAAAGTGGATGATTAAGATTCGGTCCAACCAACAAGCATTCTAGGCTTAGCTCATGGAAAGGTCACAACATTATTACCCTTCTCTTCTCCCCCAACATTATTATCCTCAATATGGAAAACTTGGAACCACCTTAAGATGAATTGTTGCCTCATCTCCAACTAAAAATGGGTAGCGAGCACAAGATTAAAATCACTCCATCTAGTTCCCTATCGTTGGGGTGCATCACATAAGAAAAGAAGAAATTCCCAAACCCAAGAAATTGTGGGCCAAAGTATTTCATTATTGGAATCAATTTTGGAACTATGAAACAAATTATGGATCAAACAAGAAGACATGTATCGTAGTCTTAAGTTAGACTATGAAGACTAGTTCCTGATTAAAAGAAGAATCAAAGCATGGGATAGTGAAGATATGAGGATGCTATAATACTATTTCCTTCCCCACACAAGAGGCTTTTTATGGGTGAGGACCATATCAATGACATCCCCAGATTCACAAAAAGTATGACATCCATCACACCTTGAATAAAAAATGGGGTGTTCAATGGGCCTTGCTTAGATGGGAGTTGAAGCTTCAGTCCTTATGGCACCCTCTGATCGAGATGAAGATGGTTGTTCTTCTTTGGAAAATTCTCCATAGAGATGTTTGGATGAATGTTAATCCCAAAAGCTTCCTAACACTCCCCCATGGTGCAAGAATGCCATAGAGAAGAGGAAGACATTGTTCATATCTTTTATATGTGTCCAATGAGTAAAAAGGTTTGGCTCCTTATTCAAAAACTCTTCAACTACATTCCTTATGGCAACAAGCGATCTTGGATGAACTATAGGTTGCTCTACAATGTTGTGGAATGCTATTAGAGGAAAAGAGTTGTTGAATATATGGGAGGACAAGTATGCGATCAACTTTGGAAGCTCTTCCTAGGAATTTTCCATTGAGTGATCCCTCACCCTATGAGGCAATAGAATAAAGAGCCGCAAAAATGTCCCCCCATTTTGACATTCGATGATCTTCATTATCCAAGGATATAAGTGAAAAAAGAAATGGATTCCCCATGAAGGGGATGACAAGTTCATAAATCTTTTTTGTATTCTTTCCTAACACTATTGTACTTTCCTACTTGTTGATCAAGTTCACGATTGTAATGCATGAACTCTAACATATTCTACAAATCACACTAAGTAGACAACACTGCAATCCAATTTAATCATAACTACCTACTCTCCTAGAATTACTCGTATGTCATGCCTCTAATCTTCCAAGGAAGAGAATAGTGAGAACTTTTTCATATCCTATATAATATTATTATATAATCCTATAAGCTATGGAGACTTCTACTTATAGATCTTTTCCCTCACATGCATGAGAGAATTTTCCTTTTAGGTGATGTCTATGCATACACCTGAATAGGATTCGACGTTACCTATTGTTGTTTTGTATAAATGGGTGAAAAGGGATTTACATCAAGATCCATGCGTTATGCCTGTTTGATTTAGATGTAATTCTTAGAATACTGAATCAAGAAAATTCCACATTCTGATATGCTGGCCATTTTTCACCATGTGTATCTTCGTATTTGAGTGATGATTCCACTATGTAATTTTTGGATGGAAAGATGATCGAGCATGATATCATCCTGCCTTGTCATGGGTGTTTATAGAACTCCAATTTTCTTCCCGTGATTTTCAAACACGAGCAAAAACGGAATTTTTTCCGAAGTCCTGAATTCAACTCCTTGACAACTTTGCAAAGATGTTCTCTTTATTGAAGGACTTGTATTGACAAACAAATTGAAAAGCGCATCTATTCTTCTGATATATATATATTACTTTAGAGATCATCTGAACAACTTTAAGTACATTCACCGAGGGTACATGGTGTAATGCTAAACACACTGCAGCCTGAACTTGAAGGTCCAGAGTTCAATATCAGCAGACCGGCCCATCATTAGTCACTGAATGTGGGGGATAAAGAGTATCCCGTGGGTATTTGAGTTGTTCTTTCAAACTTCACGCCTAACGGAAGAGTAGCTCAAAGACAAACTACCGGAAAAAGAAACTCTATGTACATTTATGTGCTCAAGTTAATGATTGTGTATTCTCCAGAAGATTTTTGATACACTTCTGATCATTAGAAGTGCAGAGATTACTTGAGCGCTTGAAACTTTAGGATGACCATTGGACTGAATTTCCATTTTGCCACTCCTTGCGTACAGTTGATGTCTTTTAGTTCCGTCTGGGACTGTCGGGCTACTGCCAGACATCCAGTTGGTAGTAAGACTGTTGACAAGACTCTGCTGACGGGTGGTCTTGCACTTAATGGTGATCATGGCATCAACTAGACTGCAAGGAGATGCAAATCCAGTGAGGATTGTCAAAAGGATTGACCTCATGGATGAGACAAATGGAAAGGATTTACTGTCCAACAAAGAATGTTCTTCTTGATATCGGGTACATATAATGCATTTTTCAAGAGAATCACACCTCCATTTGCTTAAGTTCAATTTCTCCTACTCCAGTGATAGGATAAGAGGCATTGTTTGAACAACCACATGTCCTCTTTTGGGTGCATCTTTCAACGATGCAAAAAACCTTTTGCATAAAGTTATGTGCTTTGAAGCACCACTATCAAAAAACCAATCCGAATCAGCCTCACTCACAACCATACATTTATAATGCAATGATGCATCATAATGACATGTAACAACACATGCCCAAAAATCTTGAGCCATGTTGGCTTCATCATTCTTTGCATTTGAAGAATTTTCAGCAATAGACATGCGAGATTCCTTCTTCTTTTCATTGCGCTTAGCAAGCTTTCTACACTCATCAATAGTATGACCAGCTTTTTGGAAATATTTGCATCTCTTCTTCTTTTGCAAATCAACATCATTAGAGGAATGAGTGGATGAGGAAGGTTGAGGCTTTGATTTTAATGAGCCCAAATCTGAACCATACTTGCTTATCCCCTTTTATGAGATAGCCAGTGCTTGTGTTCTCTCAAGCAAACCGCTCCTATTCACTCTAAAATCAATAATCGAGGAGTTCCATTGAGCTGACAGGATCGAGGATAGGAACATGGCCCTACCTTGTAGCAATACCCTCAAAGCCCAAGCAGACATGCACAGGGAGGCCACAGAAGGATTAGGCAGAATGCAGGGAATAATTTGCTGCATATCAATACCATCCACTGGTTAATGATGATGAAGCGAGAATTTACTGATATCAATAAGAAAAGAGGAAAAGATGCATTCGTTGACAAAGAGAATCTATAATCAAGGAGTTCCATTGAGTTGAAAAGGCAGAGGATAGGAGATGGCCCCACCTTGCAGCAATATTCTCCAAGCCGAAGCAGGACTCAGAGAGGCCAAAAGTTGGGCAGATAGAATGCAGGGAATAATTTGTAATTTGCTGTTGATCAATGCCATCCACTGGTAAAGGATGATGAGGTAAAATTTCACTAATCTCAAAGAACCCACAAGGAGCAAGCCAGCTGCTAATGCATCCAGAAATGCAGCCAAGGGAAAACACCTCAGCCCAGAGTTGGATAAGGTTGCACAAAACGTTTCCTGACAGAAAACGTCGGTGCCTACAGGAAACAAACCAGCAATCACCAGGGAAGGCTCCTTGATATCAATGTTAAAAGACGTACTATATTCCTCCTTTGGGTTGCCCTTGTACTATTTGACTTTACTCATTTGATGAACAAGAATATGAATATTAAGGACGTGATGAAAAGAATTTGATTGAGACAATGTTGTACTCTTCCTTTGAGTTAGCCTTGTACTTTTTGCCTTTCTCATTTGATGAACAAAAAATGGAGCTGCTCTGATTGGTTTTTATCTTTTAAGCCCACTAGTCATTACTCCTTAGAGTTTGTGACTTATTGCGGAATTATTATGAATTGTTGACTGTTAGATAGAGGATAATAGATAGAAAGTAAAAACGCAAAGAAAGAATAATTGAAGTGAAGATGCAAGAGAGAGAGTGAGAAAGAGAAAGTGAGAACTTTGTCATGAGCCATTCCAAGCCGATTTCAATATCATAACTTGACTTGTTTCTGAATTAAAAAGGCCTAGCCTCTGTAGAATCATGCAGTTTCACATAAATCCAGAAAATGAGGAATTGAAGGAAAAAAGATTCCAGCCACTAGATTGAGGGTTCCTGGAACATACCAAAAAAGGCATCTGAACCCAGATAGCATGGAATGTGTATGTGCAGATACATATACCTGAATAACAAAATTTGCTTCCTCCACATTTAGTGTTGAAGAACTACAGCATGTAGGTTACTCACAGCAATATCAGATTATTCTCAGGTGTTGAAGAACTACAGCATGTAGGTCACTCACAGCAATATCAGATTATTCTCAGGCAGGGTGGCTCCGCATATCAAAACATTGAGTGCAATAGCTGAATGAAAAGCCAGCTGACTGCTGAAAGTAGAGTTAGTTCATTCTGCTCCTTCCCGGAGCAGAACAGAGTTCACAGCAATGGAGACTATATAAGTATAAGGGATGTTATTCATACTGTGACATCATTCACTGTACCTATAGACTGCCTGTATGGTTTTTTCTTCCTCCCCATCCACTAGACTTCAACTAGAGTTAACACAGGCCCCATCGCCTTATAGAGAGATTTCAGGCTTCAGAAGCTCTGCGGCAAACTATCTCTCTAGTTTCAAACAATGTTACTCTTTTGTTTTCAAACATTGACACACTGAATAAATATTCTGTACATATGTACATATCTTCTGTCACTTGCCTACTAAACCTGCACCAGAAGCACTGACTATATGTCACAAGTACCTCTTCAAACCATAATCATTCCATAACTTGCAACCAACAATCAAATTCAAGAGCTTTGATGCAAGGCATTTCAGAGTTAAAATTTAACCGGAAAAAATGGACTCTTACAATTTTTTATCCAAAGTCTTTGCAGCCTGGGTAAAAGCAATCACTTAATATAGGTCCACATTAAAGATAATTTTTAAAAATAAAAATTAAAGTTAAAAAAATATTATTAAAAAAAAACTAACTCAAAATCAGTATTTTCACGCATCATTGTGCTACATTGAGGGAAACAGAACCTATGCAGCACGAAACACAAACAGGCTGAAAAGAGCTCTTCAGACAAAATGGTATAGACCCAACACAATCAGCAGATATTGCTGAGTATCTTGGCATCAATATAGCACACATACTAAGAAGCAAGTGCCCTGCTCCACTACTCCATATGCACAGTAAAAATAAGCAAACAGCTCTTAAAGGTAATGAAAATCTCGTCCCATTACATAGACATGAGAACACCCAAATGAAAAAACCAATATTACAGCATGCACTAGAAGGATGGATAACCCACAAGTAGATCCATAAATAAGACCACTCAGTATATATTCTATTCCTTCAACCAATGCATAGCATAGAGCACAGAAAGCCATAGTTGAGATGTCACAATGGATCACAGAAAATAAAGCTAACAATGAAACAATATACTTGGAATTCAACTATAAAGTTACCTGTCAGTGGCTAGATGAGACAAAAAGAAACTGGAAAAAAAGGGGGAAAAAAAAAAAAATCCTCTATTCACATTCCTGGGTACTCTGCATAGACAACAGAGGTGGAATGCAACCATATATACCAATCTTGCATATGATTCCTAAGATTCGCCACCAAGGAATCAGAAAGAATAAACCAAACCCAGTTACATGCCTCTACAATTATGCAAAGAGAATATTTTTTTAAGTGCAAATAATCTGATAAATCATCAAGGTTTGATTCAAGTGGCATACTGTATGTAATAGAGGTTAAGACTTGAATATAAATAATCACTCCTGTTGTCAACAATTATCCACCCGATGAAAAAGTGTGTGGACTGAGGTTAAGCTTTGAAAATAAATAATCACTCCTGTTGTCAACAATTATCCACCCAATAAAAAAGTGTGTGGACTGACAATTACAATTTGAATTGGCAGCATACCCTGCCTGAGCCAAAAATCTTGACAAAAATATCCTAACTTAAGGTGTTTGCATGTGATTAGGAAGCCTTGCCGGCCCACATCATTCCACCTAAGGGAGGATGAGACTATACAAAATATGGAGGACCTTTAGCGATTGCCCACAAACTGAAAGCATTCTCTTCTCTTTATATACAAATGCTTCATTGTGACAGAAATACTGCAAACTTCAGCATGTGAAGATTAAACAGTGCTTTCCATATAAGATAATTGAAAATTCTGCCCTTCCAACTTCAGTCGAAATCAATTCATTCTCTCTGCTATCACAAAAGACTTAGGGTTGTCCATGCAAGCTCTAATTTGCCCTTGGATCAAGTACGATCTCAAAGAAATCAGAGTCTGCCTCTGAAAAGACATGTCTGTGCTGTACATCATCTGAGCTTGGAGACTGAGCACCCATAAACCACTGTGAATCTATCCTCCCCATCGAGAAAAGGTCTCCACTGTCTTCATTCACATAACGACTTCTAACAGACCTTGAATGAGCTCTTCGGAAGCATGGATCGGGAACTCTCTGACTATTAGCTCGTGTATATTCAAATGGATTTTGACCATAGTTTACAAGGAGTGCAACATCATAATTCGCAGCAACAGTTGGATACAAGGGATGCCCGAAGTCATCAGCTGCTGCCACAAGATCAAAAACTCTTTCCCCATCAACTGTGAAGAAGACATGCCTTGAGGAGGGTTCAAATCCACAGCCTACTGTAGTTTGGACAACACCCCATGCTCCGGTCACTGATGGGGCTCTCAAATCTTTGTTCACATGAGGCAAACCTGCAACGAAATTCACATTGATGATGGGAAGAAAGTTCATAAATGTTTTAAAGAATCACTTCAAAGGAGCAGTGAAGCTAACTCACTGAAGTGGGAACCCTTTTAATGCAAGAAATGAGTGAGATAACTCAACTCCACGAGAATCTAACTCCTTTCTCATAGTTAATAGGCTCACAAAAGTGCCAAGAAAGACGAATGGCCTACCATTCACATAAACGCGGCCATCTGAATGGAAGCCAACAGACCCAATATCAAGACCTGGAAATCTGAATGGTGAAGCCCCTCCTGCAGCCAGGCCAATGGCTAGGATTTGCAAATTCTCTGCCAACGGGTTATCCCTAGCAACAAATTTGCTGATCTCTATATGGCTTGACAAGTTATGGAGGGTTTCTGATAACTTTGAGCTCTTGCTTCCGTCCTTCATCAGCTGCATGTCTCCAGATGGATCCAATTTTGCTTCAGAAAAAATCTCAGACCCCATGTGTTTACCAGATAGAAGATGTCTGGACATGAGCTTACCCTGCTCCGTCTCCACATATGAGCTTCTAGGCGCATCTGCATTGCCATCGGCAACAATAGTGATCTCATAGTATCCCTCTTGAGGGAAAGAGAGCGAGCCCAAGGGAGGTCCAGGAAGCGGAAGGGATGCCTGCAGAGCTTGAACGGAGGAACCGCAGTTTTCCTTTTTGAGTATCAGTCCAGGGTTCAGCCATAGCTTCTGCATGTACTCTGAGCTAGCGCCTACCTCCCAAGATAGGTCAGGTTCATACTCGTGTTTATGAGAGGATGATCTGAACTTGTCCCAAAAATTCGAACACGAAGGGTAAATGGAGCACGTGTATGTGAAAGCGAAGGCACTCCATCCATGCTCCACAGCCTCTGCAACTAGGTCTGGATGCTCACTCCAATCGAAAGGATGAGTAGACCGGCAAACGCTAGCTACTTTGCTGCTGTTTTTGAGAGCGACTTCAAAAGAATCTTTCCTAAATTTCGGAAGACCGTTCGATAATTTACCTTGAGACCTCTGCCTCTCGTGGACGATGTTCGCATCTGCATGGTCAGGTCGAGAGCGGCATTCATTGACATCTGCACCCTGCAGATGCTCGTGCCTCGGAGCAGCACGGCAGCAAAAAAAATTGTAGAGAATGACCAGGATAGCGATGAACGCAACCGCGGCAGGAAGCCCTACCTCAAGAACGAATTTCCAGTGCAACATCGTCAGAGGCTAATCTGACGAAGTACGTCCATTGTGATCAGGGAAATACTGTCCGTATATACATGTGAACGACTACATAGAAACAAATGTTTCCTTCTTTCATGAATAGAGGGAACCGACCCTAGGCAAAGCAAAATGCAATCCAGAAAACGAAATCTATGTCTGTGCTGCAAATCAGAGAGATGATTGAAAGTATGGCGTAAAAAGTAAAAGAGAGAGAGAGAGGGAGATAGAGAGAAATGAGAGTAGCAACGACCAGAGACGGTTAAGGTCTTTGTTCTGTAGCGCAAGCCACAGCTTTACAAAAGAAACGCGTGACAGGAGAAAGGGTTTAATCGCCTCCCAAACGAGAAACCGTTGGGAAGAAATGCAGAGGGAACGGATTTCTATACAGAAGGCGGGCGGGGTGGCTTTCGCAAGCGAGAACGAAGAGGAAGGGGAGATAAGGCAAGGGACACTTCCGAGAAAACTGTGGATGGAGATGTAGAACCTTCAGTACTTTGAATACCCAATTCTCTGTGTGTATCCCTCTCTAAATCTCTGTATATGTCCCTGATATTCTCTGTCTGCCCGTGCGTGCACAACTCTTGTCTATACGAGTTGTATGATGCCCTCAAGCCTCACCCTTTCGCGGGTTGCCCTTTCATTGAAAGAGCCCCTGCCCGCCCGCCATGGCCAAACCTTGAAGTTGTCAAGGCTTCAGCCAGTCATTCAAAGATCTGCGCCTCTATTGATGTATCCTTGATCGATGGGCCACAGCCATAACCTCCCCCCCTTGTATTTTCGGATTGCAGACATGCACGAAGTTTTCTTCCATGTCCAGTTCGCCTGCAAAAGTCTTTGCGTTCTCTGGGAGTACCTTATGGCTAATGTTTGTTACACCGAGAGGATTTTATTTAGGATGATACAAAATATTGCATTTCTTCGTTTCCTCGTGTCCTTAGCTGACTTGTGAGAAAAAGACATGAAGGAGAGAGGGAGAAGAGAAGCGAGAATTGTGGCCGGTGTGTATATATGGAAATATATACATATTGACAGAGTGGAAGTTTATATGTGTCTCATCAATATGGCCCCTCCATGTAGATGATTTTTTCTAGATATTTTATTCTAAAGTATAAATATTTTATACTACTAATTTAATATTGAAGAAAGAGACGTACCAATTTCTTTTCTTTGTTAAGAAAGAAGCTTTTACACAATGAAAATAAAAGTTATAATGAAAGTTTTTTTTAGAGGAGGTTCAGCAAGCATTTACTCTCCAAGGGCATAGTATCCATGAGACTTTTTATATTTCACAAAATAGGGGTTAGATTGGTTATAACTGGTAAGTTGAATTACAATTAGTTCAAGCTGGTTAAAACCATTACATATCCAATCCGAAGATTGAATTTTAAACCTTTGCTTTAAGATGCCAAAGCTTTACCAAACCACCTACAGAACGTAAACAATGAAAGTTGATGGGTTAAAAACATATTATATTATGTTAATATTTGTTTTGAAAGTTCGGTGATTTACTTTTCAATTAGGTTTGAAATTTAGAAAAAACAACTCATATATGGTATGGATTTCTATATTTCTCATTTTTTAGGGGCTAATGTCAAGTCGATCTACATGTTTTGAATCTTTAAGTGCAAGAAAAGATGTTATTTTGTTAGAATTTTAGTGTTGCGAGTGAGCTATTTATGCACTGAATGTGTACCAAAAACTTCATTGTTCCTCAACACAATATTGTCTTCATAATGAGCTCCAAATATTAGGATAATGTAAGAGTTCTTGTCTTTTTTCCTTATATCTAGCTTTGTTTTGAATCCTTTCTGAAAGAGAGATCTCTCCTCCTTAAGCCCTATATGTTGGTACTTGATCAATTTCAGTGGTGAAAAACCATACATTGTTCCAATGTTTCCATATTCCAACTAGCTTTTTATGTTCATGGTGAGCTAAAACTTTCAACTTGTTGTGTGGTTGGAAGAAAGAGAAAACTACTAATTCCACCATGCTTTATATGTGTCAAAATTGAGGGAAAAAAAAAGCTCTATTGTGAGGTACGTTTTTCAACATTGAATTGTATACAACTCTATGGGGTAGTAATGCTTGAGTCAAATGTGGCCATTCACTTATGGAGAGCTCATGCATCCCTTCTTATGCTCTTTGGCCTATCCCTACAACTTGCACTTTCTCTATTCTCTATCAAGACCTTTTCTGACAATCTTATGTGCATTCTTGTGTCACGTGTGCATTGTGTGTGATTTTGATTCCAATTTGAAGGCCACATTGCATCCCTCGAATTGAGGCCAACGTTTCACACAAAGCACGCATGATTGTCAAAGAATTTATTGATAGTATTAAGAGAATAAAGAGGGTGCAACTATTGAAAAGGGTCCATAGAACCTAGAGATAGAGACATGAGCATCCTCAAAGTGAATGGTTATAATTGATTGAAGCACCACTACCCCATATAGTTGATATGACACAACGAGAATCAAAGGAGTTAATTAGAAACATGAGGGAAGTGGGTTCTTTAGTTGTGATAGTGTGAAATCTCCATTTTTCAAACATGAAAAAAAAAATACCTTCTCTCAAAAGCATGGTAATAACATATGTATGGCATTTCAAAGTCATGGGAGAAGCAAATGAAGATTACCTAGTGGTCAAATCAATTCGGGTGCTTGACAGCAGGTCAAGATATCAATGTCCACTTCACATATGGAAAATGTCTTACACAAAAACCCTCCCAAAGTTCTAGAACTTTCACGTGAATTTACTCAAAAACCTATGTAGTGTTCCAATTGTAAAACGATAGCATCTTAATCCTTGGCAAGATACTAATCAATTTTCATTAGTTCATTATACAATACAACATATGAGGGGTATACCGGGGCTTCTACGGGCACAAATACACGGGTACCATTTTGCCTTGACGTCAGAGTAAGCTTCGATATAGGCATCGGTACCAAAGCACCGATATAAGCACTAGTATAGGCACCGATATAGGCATCGATATAAGCATCAATATAAGTGTCAGTAATTCCTTGGAAAAAGCATCAGTATAAGCGTCGATATGCACTTGAGCATACTGACACTCATACTGGCGTCTATACGGGCAACCATATCTACAATTTTTTTTTTGGGCAGAGTGTGTTGTCTCTGGTGACTTCTAGATCTCTTCGTATGCTAGCTCCTTCTTGATCATCGTTCTCGTACAACATATTGTATATTACTTCATCATGTATCGTGTCTTCTTCAAATGCCTCTTCATCTCAGACAATGATCTCTTCCTCCTCGATTAGCGAATGAATCTCATAGTCCACTATAGATGGAATGTCTTCTATATCTATGTTCTCACAAATTCGTCTGCTATGTGGGGAGACTTATAAATTAAATATCCAATCTCGTTCTTTAAAATCTAGCATAAAGACAACTTTCTCACAGTGTTCGAGAAGTACAAATGTATCTCTTTCATCTGTCCATAGCTTTGTGGAGTCTACTTGAAGCAAACCACTCTTATGCCACCTCACTATTGCGTTTCTTCCAGAGGTTACTACTTTGAACCATTTCACATCAAACAGAAAGTAATCAAACCTCTTGAATGATAGCGTTAAGATACCTTAGATCACTCCACAATAATCAAGCCGAAGTTCTTGAGCATTATTATCTCTTACACTAGCTCTACTTTTTTGGAAAAAGTTCAACATCATCCCACTATCAAAAGGTTACCTATTTTCGTCGATTCGTGCGATTTGAAAGTGTCCTCCATGAGGCCATAGTGCACTGTATTTAGAATACTCCCAATCACACCCCCTTGCGAGTTCCTCCTCTTCTTCAGAGATATCTTCATCCACTGCCTTTGCTTGTGAAACCACTGTATCTAGCCATCTGCTTATTGGAAAGGGTCGAAGAATTTGAAGACTTTCCGAAAGAGGCAAAAAGTGAGTGGAACGATTCTTTCGAAACTAAGTTCTTTCCTTTGTGTTTGTCTCCTTGGCAAGCTCATACCTCTCTAACCATTGTTGCATATGCTCATAGTTAATGATGCGAAACTTCATTGCCTTCTCTCTGAAAGTTGCATCCATTTTTCTTTGCACCCCTTTAACTTGAGGTTCATTGCCTACGAGACAAACATCTTCAACATTGCTCCATAAGCGAGGCATTTCTAGGCTCAACATGTGTAGAAACTCTGTTATGAATACAACAGACTCTTGTACGAGCCATTCCTCTATCATGCTGCCCTCTAGGCGTGCTCCCTGATGAACAAACCCTTTTAGTGTCTTCATGAAGCACTCTAAGAAGAACATCCATCAACTATGGACAGTTTCTGCTATTGCAACTCCATCAACCACATGAACCAATAAATGAAGCTGAATTATGAGAATACTTGTGAAAAAGTATTTCTCTACCATACGGATACCCTCTATATCATTGAGTTTGGCACTCTCTATGCTATCTCTCGCTATCTCTTTAGAAGAGATCCACCATACCAAGGAACTAATTTTATAAATGGTTGTTCGCGCATCCTCTGAAAGGCAATCTTTTAGAGCTATAAGGAGCAGAAACTATAAAAATATGTGCCAATCATGAGACTTGAGCCCTTCGAGATCATCGTTTCATGTGAAGGCAATCTTTAGACACCTCGTGCACCTAGTAGATGTCTGAAACTCTAAAATCACCTTCTTCACTTGTTGCTCTTCCGTCTTGCAAAGCACCCAAGGAGCTCTTGGTAGCGTCACTATTCCGTTGGGCTTGTTAATTGCCCATTAATCTTGTGTATGACCTCACTCCTCCAAATCCTCCCTTTATGCTTTACTTTCTTTCTTTCTAATCAAAGTCTTCCAAAGAATCTCTCCCACATTCTTGAAAACATGCATCATATCTACCAAATGATTGATTAATAACTCAATCCAATAAGGGAGTCTGTGAAAGATTGACAACTGTTTCATGCCAGTGATTGGTTTTTTTGCATACCACAGCTGCTTCCAATCGCTTGCTTTCATTTGGCATTTCGCTTGTCAGTCAATTTGCCCTTCATGTAAAACATGTCCATCATGCAAATATCTATGATGTCCTTCATAGATAGTTTTCTGAAGTGCTTTGGAGTAGCGCTCTTTGAATCATGATTCACATAGGGGACAAACGTGGTAACCTGAAATCGATAAACCTGAACATTAACTATAATTGGGTTAGTCATGCAGCATCCACATAAGTATGCATTGCACTTGCACATCCTATCTTCTTATAGGTTGAGATATGTCATGCACAGTAATCCCATCCCATAAAGTATGCAACTCGTCCACAAGTGGTGCAAGGTATACATCCATGTTTTTTACCTTAACTTACCTGGCATAATGAGAGCTAATAATAAATGGCCCTTTTCTGTGGCCAGCCATGGTGGGATGTTATAGTTGACCAAACATACAAGCCATGTGCTCCATGAAGAGCTGTGTAAACCAAATGGATTTACTCCATCCATAGCTAGGCTTAGATGATAGTTTTGAGAGTCGCTAGAAAACTCTTGCCACTTACTATCTATGTGTTTCCAAGCATCAGAGTTCAGCAAGCACTTGCATTACACCATCTGTAGACCTGCTCTTTACATGTCATGACATTAACTCAGCTATGGATTTGCATTTGAACATGCTCTTAATTCTTGGAATGATAGGAAAGTGGTGAAGAACCTTTGGAGGGACTGCTTTGCTCACAAGGTCTTCTCTAAACTTGTTCGCTCCACACTTTGGACATATGTGGAGATGCTCATACTCATTCTAGAAGAGAATGCAATCATTCGAATAAAGCATGAATCTTGGTGTATTCCATTCCAAGAGATTGTAAAAGTTTTTTTGCATCTCCACATGTTGGAGGCATGTAATTGCCATCTGGCAAAAAGTGATGCCTGTGATAAGCAATTAGAATGATATTCATAAATAAAGTTATTTTGGTATAGCAATGAAAGTTTATTTCAAATCCACTTACCTGAAAATAATTCAAAGACACTACTATCTAACCATCCATAAATGGACTGAAGATTGAGCATCGCGAGTGATGCATGTAGTGTAGATATTTTTACCCCAGTGTACAATGGTAAATGGGCTAGTCTTTGCATGTTCTGGTATTCTTCGTCAGCTTTTGATCACAAAAATTTTGTTGTGTCCATGGAACCCATGACATCTTCTTCACCATCGTGATTTAAGTCCATCTCATAAAATGCCTCGAGCATTTCTTCCATGTGTTCATTCTCTATAATGCTACTAGTACCTTGTACTTCCACCTCCCTCTTCCTTCTCTTCTATCCATGAGATGTTATTGGTGCAATGCCATTTTGGTCCACTTGCTCACCAGGGGGACCATGCGAATGGTAGCATAGATTTTGTAGTTGATTTTTATCAAAGGATCCATATTCTCTAACATGTGCAGTACAAATCCATCGTTTTGGACAAATTTGATACTTGCACTGAGTGCAAGGACATGCAATTCTCTTTTCCAGATCCAAAGATTCCATTTGATACCATGTGGATATATTAGGATATTCAATTCTAAAACCTTAATTTTTTTATTAAACAAAAAATCCTATTTTTTATATATTTAATTTAATTCAAGAACCATAATTTCTTATGTATTTAATTATACATAGTACATTTTATTATATATTGTACTTTTTTTTATTTTTATAAATGTATGATTATATATACTAATATTTAATTTAATTAAAAACTTGTTTGTCTATATTTATTTATCTATACTAAAATCCTATTTTTTATATATATTTGATTGTATATTGTACTTTTTTTCTTAATTTTTGTATATATGATTATATATACTAATATTAAATCTAAAACCCTATTTTTTATATATTTAATTATATATATAATATATATATATATATATATATATATAATTTGAAAATCCTAGCTCTTTTCATATATATTTATCTACATTAAAATCCTATTTTTTATATTTTTGATTATATATTCTACTTTTTTCCCTTATATATATATATATATATATATATATATATATATATATATATATATATATATATATATATATATATATATATATATATATATATATATATATATATATATATATATATATATATATATATGTGTGTGTGTGTGTGTGTGTGTGTGTATGTATGTATGTATGTATGTATGTATGTATGTATGTATGTATGTATGTATGTATGTATGTATGTATGTATGTATGTATGTATGTATGTATGTATGTATGTATGTATGTATGTATGTATGTATGTATGTATGTATGTATGTATGTATGTATGTATGTATGTATGTATGTATGTATGTATGTATGTATGTATGTATGTATGTATGTATGTATGTATTATATATATATATATATATATATATATATATATATATATATATATATATATATATATATTAAACCTAAAACTCTATTTTTTAAATATTTAATTATATATATTTAATTTAATAAAAAACCTTAAAATCCTATTTTTTAATATTTAATTATATATATTCAATTTATATATTTAAAATCCTATCTCTTTTCATATTTATTTATCTATACTAAAATCCTATTTTTTATATATATTTATTTATATATCCTAATTTTTCCTTAATTTCTTTTCTTTTATATATTTAATTTAATAAAAAACTCTAAAAACCCTATTTTTTATATATATTTGATTATATATATGTAAAAAGCCTAAAAATGCTAAAGACCTATTTTTTATATATATTTAATTATATATATCTATTTTTATTGTATGTATGTGAAAAACCTAAAAGCCTAATCCTAAAGACCTAGATCTAAAACATGTACATATATGTGTGTGTATGTGTGTATGCATATATGTGTATGTATATGTGTGTATATATATGTGTGTGTGTGTATGTATGTATGCATATACATGTGTATATGTATATGTGTGTGTACATGTCTGTATGTATATGTGTGTATGCATGTGTAAAAACCCTTAAACCCTAATCCTAAAACCTAGACCTAAAACATGTATATGTGTGTATGCATGTGTATATACATGCGTATGTGTATATGTGTGTATACGTGTATGCATGTGTAAAAACCCTAAAACCTGTTGATACATTTAGGTAGTGATGTGTGTGAACACTCTAGGACCGTGGGGTCACTTTTTTCCCTCTTTATGAAGTCCCCCCCCCCTTGTATATATGCCTATTGCCCTAACGGGCTACTTATCTTTGTACATTCTAGTGGTAATACATTCAGTGTTGTGTGTTGAGCTCCAAGCTTCTTCTTCTTCCTTGTGTTGTTTGCGTGCTTCCGCAGACGTCTAACTCCAACAATTGGTATCAGAGCAGGTCATCGCTTCATCTAGGGTGTCGTCAACACCTCTCCAGTTGCAGTCTCAGAATCGCACAAATTTTGGTGAGCATACTAGATCAAAACAGCTTCATTTTGTGGTGCTGAAATCGCTAATGAGGCAACTTCTCAGCCTTTGTAGGTTTCATGTGATGATGCAGATCATTCCATTTCTGATGCAGATTTACATGATGCACTTGTTGATGAGAGAGCTGATATTGAGGAGGCAAAAACTATGCCAAAATGGCTGGTGCAGACTTTGCGTGACAACAAATTAGATGGACCTCTATCATATCATACTTGATCAGGCTTTCATAGTGCCTCTTTTGCATCAGATTGCTATGCTATGGCTACATCTAGTCTCTGTGATGAGAATGAGCCTGTTTCATTTGACGAAGCACAAAATTCAGAAAATTGGATGGTTGCTACGCAATCTGAATATGATGCTATAATGAAGAATGGTACTTGGTCTTTATGTGACTTGCCTCCTGGCAAGAAGGCCATTTGCACTAAGTGGGTTTACAAGCTAAAGTGTAAGCCTGATGGAGCAGTTGACAGGTATAAGGCTAGGCTTGTTGCAAAGGGTTATGCACAAGAAAGAGGCATTCATTTTGATGAGACCTTTGTACCTACATGCCATATGACTACTATCCGGAGCATTTGTGCACTTGTAGCCCATCATGGTTGGAATGTACATCAGTTGGACATTAAAACTACATTTTTGAATGGTGACTTGCATGAAGAAGTGTATGTTTTTCAGCCCTGTGGCTTTGTGCAGAAAGGGCATAACAACCAGGTGTGCAGGTTAAAGAAGGAATTATATGGTTTAAAGCAAGCACCACGTGCTTCGTATGAGAAGATACATGCCTATCTGATTGCACATGGTTTCGAGAATAGTCCAACTGAGAGCACCTTATGTGTTAAGCGTGCTAATGATGTGCTTCTGATCATTGTTGTCTATGTTGATGGCATGCTACTCACTGATCCTATTGAGAAGCATATTGCTAATTTTAAGGCTGATTTGTATGCCTCATTTGAGATGTCTAATTTGGGGCATTTGCATCACTATTTGGGCATTCAGTTTATGCAAGTTGATGGTGGAATGGCTTTGTGTCAAACAAAATATATTGACACATTATTGCAATGTTTTGGCCTTGAAGATTATAAGCCTATTGCCACTCCTATGGAGACAGGTTTATGATTGAGTCTTCATGATGTTGGAGATGCATTTGATGTTGTCCTCTATCAGCATGTTGTTGGATGCCTGATTTACTTATGCATTACTCGACGAGATATTCAGTTTGTTGTCTCACAGATGAGCAGGTTCATGCATTGCCCAAGTGTCAAGCATTGGCAGGCGGTTAAGCGCATTTTTCGCTACTTGAGTGGTACTCGGCTACTTGGGTTGTTTTATCGCAAGGAGGGATCTCTATCGTGAGATTTGCATGCTTTTTCTTACTCAGACTTGGCTGGTTGCTATGACACTCGTGTGTCCACTAGTGGCTTTTGCTTCATGCTTGGTAGCTCATGTATATCTTGGTTGAGCAAGAAGCAGCCTACTGTGGCCACTTCTAGTTGTCAAGCTGAGTATAGGGCAACTTTCATAGCGACTGTTGAGTGTGTGTGGCTTAGACGCCTTATGGCTGATTTGGGTGTTGGTCAATCTTCTGCCACCACCATCTTCACTGATAGTCAGAGCACTTTGGTAGTTGCGAGGAACCCTATGTTCCATGCTCGCACTAAGCACATTGAGGTGCATTATCATTATGTCAGGGAGAGGTTCTTTGCTGGGGAGATCAGCTTGGCATATGTGCCTACGCAGGAGAACAGTGTAGACCTTTTCACGAAGGCTCTGCCTAGGGAGAAGTTTGAAGCTTTCCGCAAAGCTTTGGGCTTACTTCCTTTTGTGGAGTGATTTCCACATAGCTTGGCACTTCCTTATACATGAGTGCCTAGCTTCTTGTTCACTGCATCACTCCCAGGGGGGGTTTGTTGATATATTTAGATAGTGATGTGTGTGAACACTCTAGGACCGTCGGGGCACTTTTTTCCCTCTTTAGGAGGTTTTTTCCCCCTGGCTTGTATATACGCCTATTGCCCTAACGGGCTACTTATCTTTGTACATTCTAGTGGTAATACATTCAGTGTTCTGTGTTGAGCTCCAAGCTTCTTCTTCTTCCTTGTGCTGTTCGCATGCTTCCGCAAACGTCTAACTCCAACAAAACCCTAATCCTAATGACCTAGACCTAAAACATGTATATCTGTGTATGCATGTGTATATACATGTGTATGTGTATATGTATTATGTGTGTATATGTGTATATGTGTGTATGCATGTGTAAAAAGCCTAAAACCCTTATCCTAAATACCTAGACATAAAACATGTATATGTGTGTATGCATGTGTATATATATGTGTATATGTATATGTATTATGTGTATATATGTGTATATATGTGTATATGTATGTATGCATGTGTAAAAAGCCTAAAACCTAATCCTAAAGACCTAGACCTAAAACATGTATATGTGTGTGTATGCATGTTTATATACATGTGTATGTGTATATGTATTATATGTGTATATGTGTATGCATGTGTAAAAACTCTAAAACTCTAATCGCAAAGACCTAGACCTAAAAACCCTAGAACCCTAATCCTAATGAACTAGACCTAAAACATGTATATGTGTGTATGCATGTGTACATACATGTCTATGCACATATGTATTATGTGTGTATATGTGTATATGTGTGTATGCATGTGTAAAAAGCCTAAAACCCTAATCCTAAAGACCTAGACCTAAAACATGTATATGTGTGCATGGATGTGTATATATATGTGTATGTGTATATGTATTATGTGTGTATATGTGTATCTATGTGTATGCATGTGTAAAAAGACTAAAAGCCCTAATCTTCAAAACCTAGACCTAAAACATGTATATGGGTGTATGCATGTGTATATATATGTGTGTGTATATGTATTATGTTTATATGTGTATATGTATGTATATGTGTGTGTGTACACACACACACACATATACATATATATATATATGTATGTATGTATGTGTGTGTATGCATATGTGTGGTGTAAGTATGTATGCATATGCATGTGTGTAATATGTATGTGAGTGTGTGTGTATAGGTGTGAGTGTGTATATGCATGTGAGTGTGTATGTATATGTTTGTATGCATGCATGCATATGCATGAATATACATGTGTGTATGTAATATGTATGTGAGTATGTGTATGCATATGTGTATGTATGTGTGTGTACACATGTGTGTGTACACATGTGTGTGTATGTGTATGCATGTAAGAGTGTATGTAATATATGCATATGCATGTGTATGTATATGTGTACATATGTGTGTGAATGTATGTATGCATCTGTATATGTGTGTGTATGTATGTATGTATGTATGCATATGCATGTGTGCATATGTGTGTGTAGGTATGCATGCATATACATGAGTATGTGTGTGTATGTATCTCTATCTCTCAATCTTGTGTCTCTTTATCTCTCTCTCTCTCTCTCTCTCTCTCTCTCTTTCTCTCTCGTTGTTTCATCTCTCTCTCTATCTCTATTTCTAATAAAGAACAAAACAATCATTTACATATATGTGTGTGTGTATCTCTAGCTTTTATCTTTTTCTCTCTCATTCTCTCTCTCTCTTTCATCTCTCTCTCTCTTTATCTCTTTCTTTCAGCTCTCTCTCTCTCTCTCTCCCTCTCTCTCTCTCTTTGTCGCTCTCTATCGATAGAGAACAAAACAATCACTTACATCGATGTAATTTTTTGGATCATTGTTGTCAAAGCCCAGTTAATGTCATCTCTCGTCAAATTCCAAAGAATCGACTCCAAAAAGCTCTATGAAACCAAAGAGAAGAGAAATTAGAAAACAGAAAACATAGAGAAAGAGAAAGAGTGAAAGAGTACACGCATCACTCACCAAGATGCGAGATCTAGAGAGAGTCTCTGTGTGTGTAGAGAGAGAGATTTGTGTGTCTGTGTGTGCACAAGACAATGCAAGTTATGCATGCAAACTTGATAGCAGCACTTCTCAATTCAAATCACGTGCAGAATGTCAACTTTTTGCTCTTAGGTCTCATTATGTTAAAACACGTCGTTAGTATAGGCATTGGTATAAGCATCTGTATGAGCATCGGTAATTCTAGCAAATTATCGATGCTCATACTGGCACCTATATCGACTCTTATACTAGTGCCTATACCGACGCTTATACCGACGACCAGTGCGTATATCAATGATCAATTTTAAACGGTTATATTGATGGTCAAGTGATCGTCAGTATGCTTAATGTGATCTTTCGTGGCATTTCCAATGATTATACCACGTCGGGCCGTGACCATCGATATGGACAACATCAGTATGCCCCTCATATGTTGTAGTGATATTCGCCATCCATATTTCTTTTCTAGCTCTAAGATTCTTTTCTTGTATATAAACACACTACATATTTCTTTTCTAGCTTTAAGACTCTTTTCTTGTATATAAACATCTACTAAGAATGTTGGTTGAGGAATCAAGTTTGTGAATTACCATCATTCTATCATAGTAAAATCAAGTGGTGTGAGGGTTGATCAAGGTTTTCTATGTTGTGGTTCATTTCATGTTCACTTAAACTTTCTCTACAACTTACATAATTGATTTTGAATAAAATCTTGATCGATGTAGTTCTTCTCCATTGTTTTGTGTTGTTCTACAATCATCGCAAATTGCAAATATTTTTTTGGATCAAATGATTCTTTGATATTCTTGATTGTTCATAATTCACACGGTTCGGCACGTCCCTATACATGAATGTCAACTCTTTTCATTACATAATTCCTAGAGGAGATTTTATACATGAGTGCCAATTGTTTGTTCATTACATCATTCCTAGAGCAGATTTGTCAGTAGTGATATGGGTAATACTTACATCACTCCTAGAGAAGGTTTCTTAGTAGTAATGTGTATGAACAATTAAGTATGTCTAAGCACTTTTTTCTCTATTTAGATGTTTTCTTGTTTAATTTGCATATACACCCATAATTCATATCAGTTACTTACCTTTATACATTACACACTTAGTAATATCATCCTATGTTTTTCTCTTAAGCTTCTTTTTTATTATATTGTTTTTGTGTACTTTTTGATCCTTGAATTCCTCATGCATGGATAGAGGATGTTTCGACACTAGAAGGAATAACCATAATAAGCGTGAAATCAAATAGTGATGTATCCATCATATCAACATAATGAATAGAGAAGAAACATGGTAGGCAAACAATTCTAAAACATAAGACGATTTGGGTTACTACAAAGAAGGAAAACTTGAGACAAGTTTAAAGAAAAGCATTGAATGGTAGAATAGATAAAAAAAATGTAGTAGTACACACAAGAACGAAGAAGGAGATTGACACACCAAGAAAGGCTTATGTCTACAAAGGTTGATCAATACTATGAGAATGAGTTGAGTGAGAGCTATAAGTGAATCCCTAAGTACTATGTACCACCATATATGAGCATATTGCGTATATGTGGTTATATGGGGAGAAAACCTCTAGCCACCACTAGAGTAAAAAGTGCCCATGTATAGGGAAATGGTTCACATCAAAGCTACTCTAGGGACACATAAGTGTAACAAACCCCCTTGATGGAAATGGTGTGAGCACATACAAGGAGTGACATATCAACCCCTACAAGGTAATAAGCCTAAAGCTTTGCAAAATCTTCAAATTGTTCCCATGGAAGAGCTTTGTTGAATATGTATGACATATTATCTTGCATAGGCACATATACCAAATCAATATCTCCAACATGAAGATGTTCTCTGGCATAATGATAATGAACCTCAATGTGATTTTTGCACACATGAAACATCGAATCTCTTACAACTGCAAATGCACTCCGACTATCAGTGAGAATATGCATATATGTATGAATCTCCATGCATAGATCCGTCAATAAATGTCTCATCCATATACACTCCACTGTGGCTATGAATACTTCCCTATACTAGGCTTCACAACTTGATTTGGCCATAGTAGGTTGCTTCTTACTCAACCAAGATATGCATGATACCCCAAGGAAAAAGCAATTACCACTTGTGGACACCCATCTATTATAACAACTAGCCTAATCATTATTTGTGAAAGCATGTAGACATGGCTGAGCATCTCTACCATAAAATAGATCCAAACTCAAAGTTCCTTTGAGATATCTAAACACACATTTTACCACTTGCCAATGCTTAGTGGCAATGCTATGCATGAATCAACTCAATTGGGAAATTGGATGTTGGATATCTGACCTTGTGTGACATGCATATATCAAGCTTCCCACAACTTGTTGAAATGCATCATTTGCATCCTCAATGGAGAACCTAAATCCTCTTTCCATTGGTGTTGATATAGGCTTGCAATCCTCAAAACCAAAATGCTAAATTAGTTCCTCAATATACTTTGCTTGATGCACAACAATATTGGTCTCAATATATATAAATTGGATGCCAAGATAATAATCCAAAAGAGCAAGATGTGTGACATCAAAAGTATGCTACAAATGAGCAATAAGCATGCCAAGTTTCTCATCACATGACTAGTCAAGAGAATGTTATCAACATAAATTACAAGATTGTACTACATGTAAAACCAAGACCAATCAAGTGCTTATGTATTTTGTCGTACCATGCACATCGAGCTTGCTTAATTCCATACAAAGCCTTATGCAAGTGGCAAACCATATGCTCTTGGAATTTGATGGAACATAACTTGATGCATTGTAAGAGCTTGGTCTTGTTCTACCAAGTAAAGGATCACTCAATGTTATCACTTGTGGAACGTTGAATTTTGGAGTTTATTTTATTGAGATTTTAATGTGATTTGTGTTTTGATATAGAGGCTAAAGGTTCATGAGGATGTGGATGTGCATGGACTTATTTGGATGTATTTGAATACAAACAGAGAAATCATATTGAAAATATGTATCTAGATATAAACAAAGAAATATATGGAAAATATACTTTCCATATATCTTGTTAATAAAAGACCCATGTAGAGGGAAAGTCATAAAAATAATGATAGAGATAAGGATCACTATAGAATGGGTTTTTTCTAAATAAAAGCTAAAGCTCACCATAAAAGTAAGAAACTTTTTACTTACACTCATGCTTTCCAAAGCACCTACTCTCATTGCAACTCTATATTTGGACGTAATTAAAAAACTATAAATACACATACTCTGAAGACCCGTCTGATAGAGTGCATCATGGGAGATTGTAACCAATATTTTGTACTATGTCATCTTCTCCGCATTTCTATTTTCTTGTATTTTTAGATTTTGTATTGTCTCTGTGTACGTGTGAATGTAACAGTTTGCAACAATGATATTAGGTCTTACACATGTCACTACAGAGGCATTTTGATGATGTCCGATTTTGAGTGTCCATTTGCTATCTGATTCCAATTCCGATCTCAATTCCTGTTCCTATTTGCATTTTTGTTCTAGATTCTATCTCTATTTTAGTTTCTAGTCAACATTTCATTTCCAATTCCTAAACCTAAACCTATAGTTTACACCTACAATTTACACCTATCTTTACTCCTTCAACTTACTCCAAGGCATCGACTAAGGCACAAAACTTTGGCATCTTTGGCTTCTCTGGCACCCATCGCTCCCTTGGCAATCGGTGTTGTCGGCTATGCGTGAACATTCTTTAATTAAGGAGTGGCAATAAGGACTCTCTTATTTAGCAAGGAAGGCATTTTAACCCTAAGTAAAATATCCACATATAGGGAAATTCATAAAAATAGTGTTTGAGATAAGGATCACTATAGAACACGACATTTGTAAATAAAATCTATGGCTCATCATAAAAGTGAGCAAATTTTTACTTACATGTCTGCTTTTTAAAGCACTTGGCCTCATTGTAACTCTATAGTTGGACGTAATACAAAAACTATAATTACAAGAACCTTGGAGACTCATCCGATAGCATGGGTGGGGGGAGATTTTACCCAATATTGTGTGTTGTGTCATCTTTTGCACATCTATGTTTATGTGTGTTTTTTTATTTCATATTGTCTCTGTGTACACGTGATTGTAAGATCTGCAACACTCAACTTGCTATCTTGTGATGCCTTTTGTAGCCATTTTGGCATAGGTTGTGCATCCTTGATAGAAATGCATTTTTCATGTAATACATCATCAAAATATAGATCAAAAGTGGGATGAATATCATGCAGATTTTCAACCATGTGGCTAAAAATTTTGCAAATTTTTAGGCATGTTTGGCTGAATGTTTTTAGTCATCTTTGGATGGAATATTTTCAACCATGTTTCCCTTTGAAAATTCTCAGCTATGTTATGTTGAAAATTCTCAGCTCTTTGAACCTCATTTGTATGGTTTACATGTCCACATTCAATCACATCAATTTGAAATAAAAAATGAGTGCATCAAACACATTGTGTGAACTAATTATTACATGAATCTGCATTCAAGTGAAGGATAAGCTAAATTTTTAATATTGTAAAAGCCTAGAGATTTACACTTGTAAAAGGATAAAGCAAATACTCAAAATCCACGAGTTTGAGGTAGTTGAACTTGATGTTCAGCCAATCACCAAAAAGTAGATCCTATTAGATCTTCACTTTTCCTAGATTATAGGAAAGTAGATTGATTCATCACAACAAACACTACCTGCCTAGATTCGAATTTGAATTCATGGAGCACGAGTCATGGAAAGCTTCATGAAAGTTTATATAAATACCCATAATCATTTTTATATTAAATTGAAGCAATATAGGTACACTTTTGGTCACCATTGTGTTGCTCCTTCATTTCTCTACACCATCATCTTCAACAACAGTTATCTTGCAGAAGTTGGGTGTCTCTCTATAGAGCTCCAAATTGAATGAATCACATTCATTGGAAAGATAATAGTTCCTATTTCAAGTGTACAAGTTTTTGTGGCATTTAGTCCAATAGATTTTGAGAAATCCCCAATTTAAGGTCTAAATGTCTATCTTTACACATCCTTGAAAAATTGGGGATACCTCTATTGAGTGTTAAGCTTATTCCTGGAGCATAGCTTGCTTATTATTTGTACTCTTATGCATTTTGTCTACTCAATGCTATGTATAACATTCATCCAAAAGGAATTTTTCCAATTGTTATCATGATGGCTACTATGAGCATTTGAAGTTGAATGTTTGATTCCAAAATAGCAAGTTTTTTGAGCTAGTCATTGTGCAAACTCATCTATTTTGGATCAAATATATCTCATAGATGTTTCAAAGTATATATTGAGTTTTATTGCATTAATTGCAAGCCCATAAGGTATATTAGACTCTCAAAAAGCTCAAGGACTATTCTTGTGCTGGTTGGCTAGACCAAACTTCATCACTTGACAACTCACTTTTCTACCTCTTGCAAGCTTCTCAAAGTTCTCTTAGTGGTATCAAAGCTACATCAAGATGGGTGATGACTTTTCCTCAATGATTGAGAAGCTTGATAGAAACAACTATGTTGATTGGCAAATCAGAGTGGAAGCTATTTTCAAGGTAGAAATCTCTGTGGTTTTGTTGTAGGTGATGAAGCCATGCCTATTCGAAGATCCAAAGGAGGGCCTACACAAGAGGAGATAGATAGAATCACACTTTGGTGTGCAAGAGATGCTCAAACAAGGTCATACATACTAAAATTTATCTCCGATTTTTTATTGTCGCATATTAGAGGATGCAAAACATCTCAAGAGACTTGGGATGCACTTAGACCTTCTTTTTTTCTAGTGCCAAAGCAAGAAAGAACCATCTATGGAATGAGTTCAACCAAATGAAGAAGATGCCAAAACAAACTATCATAGAGTTTGTTACCAAGTTCAAGGAGGTTGCATATTAGTTAGCATCCATTGGAGAGTTGATTGAAGAAGAGGCCATCATGAGGCAAAATCTAAATGGAATTAGAAGTGATAAGCAATGGCAATCCTTCACCATAGCTTATGATCTCATCATGGATGTACAAACCCCAGATTTCAACATAGTCCTTGGAAAACTCTTCAACAAAGAGGCCAATAATAATATGGAGGAAGGTAACCCTTATCAAGGCAATTCAACAAGTGCTCTTTATGCAGATAATAAAAACAAGAAGCACAAAGGCAAGAAGAAGCAAGATGATAAAGAGGATATTTCCCAAGCCAACTGTGCAGGCAAAAGCAAGTGGAAAGGGAAGAAGAAAAGAGCAATGCATGACATATCAAAAGGTCAATATGTTAACCTTGTGCCATCTCTAACAAGACCAACCACACCA
This sequence comes from Ceratopteris richardii, assembly GCA_020310875.1. NCBI lineage: Eukaryota > Viridiplantae > Streptophyta > Polypodiopsida > Polypodiales > Pteridaceae > Ceratopteris > Ceratopteris richardii. Next base: position 40,471,706 of record CM035433.1, read on the forward strand.
CTCAAAATTATTCGCTCAATGGAAGGAATCAAAAAGGAGATGGAACAAGTGGACTTGGAAACACTAGAGGCAGAGGTGGGCACAACTTCAACAACAACAATAGAAATCACAATAGAAGGGATTTCAATAATTATTCATAAGATCAACATCAATTTTAGAGGAACCTTCCATATATGAAGAAGCAAAGGGTAACCTTAATTGGAAAAAAGTTATGAAAGAAGAGATAGAAGCATTAAAATATATGGAAACTTGGGAGTTGGTTCGAATGTAAACTAATAAGACGGTAATAGGTTGTAGATGGGTCTATAAGCTAAAAAGAAAATTCAGATGGATCAATTTGCCGGTACAAGGCTAGATTAGTTGCTTAAGGATGTTCTCAAACTCATGGCATATATTATGACGATCTCACTTGTTGCAAGGATGATTACCATCAAGCCATTGCTAAGTGTAGCAGCTACAAGAAACTGGAAGCTGCTTCAACTTGATGTGAAGAATGCTTTTCTCAATGGTTGGATCAGTGAAGAGGTATACACGTCACAACCTTTAGATTGAAAACCCTAATTATACATCTTATGTATGCAGATGCAAAAAGGCATTGTATGAATTGTAACAAGATCCTAGAGCTTGGAATTTCAGATTGGTAACCTATCTTCAAGACCAAGGTTTCAAGTCAAGCAATGTAGACCCTTCTTTGTTCATCAAGATGGATCACAATGAAATTATCTATGTGTATGTATATGCAGATGACATAATTGTGAGAGGAGATGACTTAAATGGCATACAAAGGATCAAAATGCATATGCAAAAGGAGTTCAAAATCAATGATTTGGGTGAGCTCACATTCTTCCTAGGTATGGAGGTCATATACACAGATGAAGAGATGTATTTAACTCAAATAATATACATTCAAGATCTACTTCTAAAGTTAAAAATGAAGAACACTAAACCTACAAATACACCTTTAACTCAGTGTTTATGATAGTGATAAAATTGAAGAAATTAAAGAGTATAAATGCTTAGTTGGTAGCTTGATATATGCTACTCATATAAGGGCAGATACATCATATAGTGTAGGAGTGCTAAGCCAATTCATGCACTCTCCAAGAAGATCACACATGGATGGTACCAAGAGAGTACATTCATTGAATGTTCCCTTATTACCTCAAGGGAACACTCAACGAAGGTATATTCTATCCTTAGTCATTAGATTTGGATCTCAAAATATATTTAGATGCAAATTGGCAGGAGCTAAGGATGATAGAAGAAGTACCTCTCGTTATTTAGCATTTGTAGGTTCAAATCTAGTGTCATGGAGTTGCAAGAAGCAACCAACATGTATCCTCAATTGAATTAGAGTATAGAGGTTTGACCATAACAACTCAAGAGGCAATATGGTTAAGAGCATTGTACTCAAATTTAGGACTTGTGAGTTTCAAACCTCACATATTTTGAGATAACGTAAGCTCTATGCACTTAGCAACAAACCCTATCTTCCATGCAAGAACCAAACATATAGAGATGGCTTACACTATGCTTGATGAGGATTTCCTCTACATCAAATCATAATTTGGATTATGTCAAAAATATCCATTGAAGAGTTTTCTCATTTTTCCTCATTTTGGTATCTCTTTAAGGGTCACTTAATCTTACAAAAGCCTAGATCTTTATAGTAAAGACTCAAAATCCATGAGTTTTGGGTACCTGAACTTGATGTTCAATCAATCACCAAAAGGTAGATGAGACTAGATCTTCAGTTTTCCTAGATTATAGGAAAGTAGATTGATTCATCACAACAAACACTACCTGCCTAAGATTCAAATTTGAATTCATGGAGGAGGATTCATGGAAAGATTCATGAAATTCTATATAAAATCCCACAATCATTTTTCAATTACATTGAAGCGATATGCATACATTTTTTGTCATCACTATGTTGCTCCTTCATTCCTTTGCACAATCATCTTCAACAACAATTATATTGCATGAGGTGGATCTCTCTCTACAAAGGTCCAAATTGAATGGATCAGCATTCATTGGAAAGATAACAATGTCTAATTCAATTATACAAATTAATATGGCATTTATTTCAGTAGATTTTGAGAAATCTTCAATATAAGTTCTCGGGGTCTATCTCTGCACACCTAAAAAATCACGGATATTGCTGTTGAGTGTTAAGCTTTTCATGGAGCATACCTTGCTTATTATTTGTACTCTATTTAGCTATCAACCCTATCTATAACATTATTATTTGTACTATATTTAGCTAATCAACCTATGTATAACATTAATCAAATTATAATCATGCTACTTGCTTTGAGCATTTGAAGTTGAATGTTTCATTACAAAATAGCAAGTTTTTGGAGCTAATCATTGTGCAAACTCATTTGTTTTGGATCAATTATTTATCATAGATGTTCCAAAGTAGATAATGAGTTTTACTGCATTAATTGCAAGCCCATAAGTTATATTATACTCTCCAAAAGATCAAGGGCTAGTCCTGTGCTGGTTGGCTAGACCAAACTTGGGAATTCTCTCGATAAAAATCATTGCATAATATCTTGAATATCACAATAACATCAACACTATTAAAATCATGAATCATTCATTATTGGAGCTATGGAGAGGTTGATAAGGAGATTGGTTTGAGTTTCTTCTTGTTCTTTGAGTTTTTCACTTTCTTCTTCAACTCCACACTTTTTAGCTTTGTTGCTATTGGGAATGGCAAATTAACTATCACTTGCAAGTTTTTGTAAAAGGAAAAAAATCGAATCTTGTATTTTTGTTAGGATAAATTATACCAGATTTTGTAAATCTTCCTCACGATGAGGTGTATCAATTTTTTTTTTTTTTTTTTTTAGAGCTCTCTAGACAATAGATTTTTAGATTAGAAGCTTAGAAGGACCTACTTTAAGTGTGAAATTGGACACTTAAAATATTATAAAAGACAATTGAAGTCATTGTAAGGAGACTTGCTTTTTTATGATCAATGAGAACTAGAGCACTCGTTGCAATAATTTATTCTCATCATTAAGCTTTCATGATATTTTCATGGTATTTTTAAGTGGATATTGTGAGTATTTTTCATAGATTTATCCACGTGATTAGTTGTTTTATGTGTCTACTATCCTTTCATGAGTCTATCTTCATTCTCCAAGCTTATAAAATCAAAGTAGGGACTATTTTCTTTAGACCATGTGAATATGTCAAAATCATGTTCCTCTCATCAAGGGGTACAATTGTAGAAACTTGAAAGTAACCTCAACAATGTCTTCCTTATAAAAAATAGCACACTTTAGGCACAAGAATCACTAAAAAGGCTTATATTTCTAACCATAATTATACTCAAAAGAATAATTATTTCAAAAAATATAAGAATCTTCATATCTTATGAAAGGGATGGAGTGGATTAGTGAATATTTTGATCTTTGAAGGATAGATCTTGGAGTCCATTGACAAAGAAGGGGCTAGGGTCTTAGTATGCCCCTGACAGGTCCAACTTGAAGAAGGAAGATCAATCCAAAGAAAACATCTAAGAAACCTTGCAAAAAGTTGGAGAAAGGTATATCTAGAAAACACGATATTTTGTAGAGAGGAGAAAATTCACTAAAAAGGGTAAGCAATTGAGTGAGAGGAATAAAAAAGTCACAATCAAGGTATTCATGTATCCATCATAAGGTAATTTCAATTTTCAACAAAAAGTAAGGCAATCATCATTTCTAATGAAACTACGAAAAGAAATAAGAGGGAAATTTTTCATTACTGAGTGATTGTGAGGGGATGAGAAAAGCACAAAATGGAGATCTTGAGAAATTGGCTAAAAAACATCCAATGGTTACAAAAGCAAAGCTAATCTTTGTCTAATTTCCTTTTTATCAAGATTTTGTTATTTTGAGTGCATGAAAGGTAGGAAATACAAAATATGAGAATCTTAACTTCTGGAAAAAGAGTTTTCTATGAGGAAAAGGAGTTTTTTCAATAGGTTTTTCATTGCATTATAAAATCAAAGGAAGATGCATGTATTGATTGAAAAAAATCATGAAAAAAGAGTGAAAAATTTGGCATGTTCACAAGCAGAAAATGGGGATTCTATAAAAGAAAAACATGATTGTCTATAGACAATTGTAGAAATTCATGATTGTGAGAAATCATGATTGTGATTTAAAAAACACGACTCTCAGTAAAAAATCATGATTGTGTGGGCATTGAATCTCATGATTATGTCCTACATAATTGTAAAAATATGATTGTGATTCGAAAATTATGACTTTCAAGATAAAAATATGATTTTGAGAAAAAACAAAAATTGCAATTTTGTTCTCATAAAGAAGCGTGATTGCCCGCACAAAATCATGATTTCTTGAAAAACACGATTGTCTCTAGAGAATTGTGTTTTGATAGAGAGTCATGATTTTGAAATTGAAAAGTGTGATTCTCTTCAGAGAATCGTGATTTTCAAGGAATCATGATTTTCAAGGAATCATGATTTTCAAGGAATCATGATTTTTAGAAGAATCGTGATTTTTATGGAATCATGATTTTGAGAACAAACGAGAAACCATGATTTTCGGGATAGCCTTGGAATTTTTCATCAAATCTATAAACAATAAAACATTGGAAAACATAAAATAAAAAAGAAAAACCAAGCCAAGAAATAGAAAATCATGACTTCCAATAGAAATTCGTGATTTTGTGCACAAAATTGTGATTTTCTCAAGTCAAGCAAATTTCAGAAAATTTCAAGTAGAAGATAAGGATAAGTGATTTTCATAGACTAAGATGTGAATTGAGCGTAAAATTCATTGGAAATTGAGAAGAAAGTCGAAACCTTAGCTCTAGGAAATCAAACAAAAATTAGGATTTAACTTGAAAATTCCATAATTTGATGAGACTGAGGTCTGGCATACTCACAAAACACACTCATACACACACACACACAGAGAGAGAGAGAGAGAGAGAGAACATCTTGTATATCAAAATAGCATTCGAGAAGAGGGAAACACGTACTTTTCTCAATTAAACACGGGGGACCATAATGCGGAACCAAGAACCTCTGACCAAGGGTTTAGAAACATCCTCAAGTATCTATATACAAATAGGTTTGGAGCCTATGTATATGAGGATGGACTACATAAGGAATTCATTAGATTGAGGAACTTAGAAATTCTTGGAAACTTGATGCCTATGGCTCAATATAAGGATGGTAGGTATGAGGATAGATAGGGCTGTGTGTATGTATTTACCAATATCCCTGATGAAACTGATGGCCTATGTCAATGTTCTGATAAAGCAACTTGGGACCAAAACTTAGAAAATCAGGATAACCAAAGAGGTAGTAGACATCATACCCCAATAGAGCCACCAAAGGAAAGAAGATATCAAGCTTCACCTAATCTCTTTTTGAGAGAAGGAGAAGTAATGGATGAATTTCCAATAAGAAGGAGGAATGACTAGTATAACCAAGGGAGGAGACTTAGACCATCACAAGTAGCTTTGTATTCTATCTAGTCCAGTTATTCATACCCATCAATCCTAGGTTGTGGGACTTCTTGTATCAATTGTATATCCTCGTACTATTTCCCCTACATGGGTGATCTTGTAATAAGAAGTATGATTCTAGAATCTTGTCTAGTCTTGTCAAAGGGCACAATCTAGTGCTTCCATGACATTTTGTCCAGACTGCCCTCATTGAGAACATGCACCATGGGAGATTCATTCTACCATAAATGATTTAAGAGGACATGTCCAAGGGATGAAAAGATTATTATGACAAGGTGATTGATTGGTCTCGAACTATGCCTCATATTTGAATATATTATTCCATGGATCTATATATCAAGAAGACTACCTAATTAATCAATTTAAAAGTGGTCTCAAGGATGAAGTGAAGGAAATTTTTCTATCCATGCCTCAAGGAGATACGTTGGATGATGTTATTAATCCAATAGTTCAATGTGAGAATCAACTGTTCAAATAAAACAAAGTCCAAGAGCTAAAAGTCTTGAATAATCAAGACACTATTCCTCAAGAATAAGAATCGAGAATCTTTCAAGCCTAAGAATTCATTACAAATGAATATGGAGTACACATATTATGAATATAATAAGAAGATAAAGGACAAGGAGAAGTTCATGTTCAATGAAGGATGTGTGCTTACTCAAGTCTCCCCATCAGCAATCCATAACAATCAAGAACAATATAATTAACATGTAGATCAAAATCGTGTTTATAATCCAACTATCATATTGGGGATAAAGTGTGGCTACTTAGAAATATTTTGCAAACTTCAAGGACCTATTCAAAAGCTAGACCATCAATGATTTGGTCCTTTCACCATCTTAGTCGAGATTAATCCATTCACCTTCAAGCTCCAATTATTGAATACCATGAGAATACAGTTTTCTGTGTATCCATGTAGGAACCATATCATATTTTGCCATTGATTGAGGAGAGACCCAGTCCTTCACCACCTATCAAGATTGATGTTCATGAAGAATTTGAAGTGGAGCATGTCCTAGATTCGAGAATATCTCTAGGAAGATTCATTGGAATGGGTATGAAATTAATGATCATAATTGGGAACCTGCAGAAAACCTTCAGACAACAATCAAGGTTTGGGAATTTTATAAGAAGAATCCAAAGAAGTTGAGACCAGAGAACATGACCGCTCTTTGTGGAACTCATCGCTTGAGGGGGAGTTGATGTCATGAACAAAAAGGAAACCATCTTGAACCTTAGATTCCATGTAACTTTCTTGTTGGGTGTGTGCAGAAGTGCAAGAGACACACAAGAAGCACACACAAGGAGCACAAATGCAGCAAGACACACGGAGAAGACGGATGGCTAGAATAGCTCTCTCTATTGACGATGAATTGAACTGAAGTAAGAGCTGACTAATATCCCTAAGTACAAAGTACCACCACATATGAGTGTCAAGTATGTGGTAACATGGGGAAAAAATCTCTAGCATAAACTAGAGTAAAAAGTGCCCATGTATAGGGAAAAGTTTCACATCAAAGCTACTCGAGGAACACATAAGTGTAACCAAGCCCCCCTCGAGCGAATGATGTGAACACATACAGGGAGTGATAGATCAGCCCCCACAAGGTAATAAGCCTAAAGCTTTGCAAAAAGCTTCAAAATTTCCACGTGGAAGAGGTTTGGTGAATATGTCTGCCACATTATCTTGCAGAGGCACATATACCAAATCAATATCTCCTACATGAACGCGATTCTTACATAGTGATAACGCACCTCAATATGTTTGGTCTGTGCATGAAACACTGGGTTTTGTGAAACATCCAATGCACTATGACTATCAATGAGAATATTCGTAGCAACATCAATCTCCATGCAAAGATCCATCAATAGACATCTCAACCAAATACACTCCACTATAGCTATGAAAACTGCCCTGTACTCAGCTTCACAACTTGATGTCACCACTATAGGTTGCTTCTTACTCAACTAAGATATGCATGAATCTCCAAGGAAAAAGCAATTACCACTAGTGGACAAGCGAGTATCATAACAACCAACCCAATCACTATCTGTAAAAGCATGCATGCATGGCTGAATATCTCTTCCATAAAAGAGACCTAAGCTCAAAGTGCCTTTGAGATATCTAAACACATGTTTCACCACTTGCCAATGCTTAATGCTAGGGCTACGCATGAATCAAATCAATTGGGAAACTGCATATTGTATGTATATCCGGCCTTGTGTTGCATGCATATATAAGACATCCCACATCTTGCTAAGAAAGAGAAGTGTCAAATGCGTCATTGTAATCCTCAATTGAGAACCTAAATCCTATGTCAATTGGTGTGGAAACTGGCTTGCAATCCTCAAAGTCAAAATGTTGAAGTAGTTTTTCAACATACTTTGCTTGATGCATAACGATTCCCCCCTCAACGGATACAAACTGGATGCAAAGATAGTAGCTCAAAAGACCAAGATAAGTGACATCAAAAGTATGTTGCAAATCAGCCAAAAGAATATCAAGATTTGCATCACATGAACCAGTCAAGAGTATGTCATCGATCAGCCCCATTTTTGTGTACATAGTGTGCTTTCAATTGGACTACATGTGAAGCCAAGAGCAATCAAGTGCTTATGGATTTTGTCATACCATGCACTTGGAGCTTGCTTGAGACCATACAAGGATTTATGCAAGCGACAAACCATATGCTCTTGCCCTTTCATGGCAAATCCAAGCGATTGCTTCACATAAACCTCTTCTTGCAAATCACCATTCAAGAAACTGTTTTTATGTCCAATTGATGTACTTTCCAACCTTGATGGGTAGCCAATGCAAATACGGTACGAATGATAGTCATGCGTGAAGTGGGTGCAAAAATTTTCCTCATAGTCAATGCCATATTATTGTGCATATCTTTTGGCAAGAAATCTAGCTTTGTAGTGATCAATGCTACCATCAAATTTTCTCTTAATTTTACAAATCCACTTTGTACCAATGGCAATTCACATAACTCCCAAGTACCATTCCTATGTATGGAATCCATTTTTGGTTGCATAGCACTCATCCATTGTGGATCATCACATGCATCTTCAAAAGTAAGTGGCTCTTCATTACATGTTGTTGCAATAAGAGAATAATCCACAAAATTACTTGATGCATGGCGAGAGCTTGATCTTGTTCTACCAAGTAAAGGTGCACTCAATTCGCTATCCTGCAAAGTTTGTTTCTTTCACTTTGGCATAGTTTCTGCACTCTTGATAGACATGCATTAATTACGTAATACATCATCAACATGTACATCATGCGTGGGCTGAATTTCATGTTCATTTTCAGCCATATTTTGATGCAAATGTTCAACCATATGTGACTATAAATTTCCCGTAGCTTTGATAATTTTTGGTTGAGAAATTTCAGCCATGTTTGGCTATAAATTCTCTACATTTTCAGCTCTATTTTGTTGGAATTTTTTATCCCTTTGAGCCTGAGTTTGCTGGTCTACATGACCATAGTCAAGCACACCATTTTGGAACAAAGGCATGAGTGTATCAAACACATCTTGTGAGCTAATTGTTAGTTGTTTTTTGCATTCAAGTAGAGGGAAAACTGAATTTTCAGCAAATATCACATCTCGACTCACAATAATTGTGTTCATCAATAGATGGTACAAACGACATCCCTTACTTTCAACACTATAACCAACAAATATACATTCTTTGCCTTGACATAAATTTGTGATGTTGTTGTGATGGAACAAGAGCATATGCCAAACAACCAAATACACACATATGACTGACCATAGGCTTATGTCCATTCCAAGCCTCATAAGGAGTAATAACTCTCAATGCTTTTGTAGGGTAGCGATTAGGACATTTTTCAACACCCTGCACAATATTCCACAATCCTTTTGCAACCAATACATGACACATCATATAAGCCCATAATGGGTAATTGGTACCATCCAACTTATCCTCAACAACCAACATATAGAATACATCATTGCTTTCAACCATGGCCCTTGACTAAAATACCCTAATGAAGAAAAATGATTGTATCTCAAAAAATTGAACAGAACTATCCTATCGAGTTCTGCTAAGCCTGTAATAGACTTTGAGACTCTTATACTGATGAACTAAAACTTGTATATATCTTTGGCACAAAAAAGACAAAATTGCTTGATACCAATTGTTGGAGTTTGATGTGTGCAGAAGCACGTGAATAGCACAAGGAAGAAGAAGAGGAAGCTTGGAGCACAACACACAATATGGAATGTATTACCAAGAGAATGTACAAAGACAAGTAGCCCAACAAGGTAATAGGCAGATATACAAGTCGGGGGAAAAACCTCCTAAAGATGGAAAAATGCCCTGATGGTCCTAGTGTGTTCACACACATCACTACCTAAATATGTCAACAACTATCTACTTGCTAGATTTAGACATCCAAAGGTCATGTTTTAGATTGTTGATATCATTGATGGCATCATCAATTCATAACCACCCTTGATAACCTATATAAGGAAGGCTTGGATACATTCATCCTCAGTCTTTCCAATGCAAGTCGTGAGAGCTCAAGGAGTTATGATCATCAAGTAAGTAGTTTCTATTGAGAATATGAGAGTGCATCTCCATCTTGTTTCTAGGAGACATTTTATTTCTGTTTCATTTCCTTTTTATGTTGTATTTCATTCTATTTGGACACCTTTTGATGTTCTTCTACCAGTGTATTCATTCTCCTTCAAGGGGAATTATCCCACATATGATGTACTTTGGAGAGCCCCCTCCAACTTTATATAAGGAGGCTCTCTCCCCACCTTTGCACCTAGTTAGAAGCTTGAGGAGCCTACTCCATGCTCTTGGCAAGCTCACTCTAATCGATGTGAGTTTTTTCATTTCATGGTCTACTCACTTTTGTCTCTCACACAATTTCAATTTGTGAGTACACTCTTCTTTTCATTTTGCTTCCACACGTGTTCTCTCTACATGGTATTAGAGCAATAGGTGGAGGTATTGGTGGTTCTTCTATTGTTGGTACATTTAGAGGTGGTGATGGTGCTCTTAGTGGCATTCTTTTGGTGGTGATTTTTTTTCATCATCTATCTCATGCTTTGAGAGCACTTTGGATGCCTTTTTCCCTCCCATGCACCCTTTTCTACCACTCTTTCCCACTTTCCCATCCTTGCTCTTGGATGTTATGGAGGTGTTTCATGGATTTCAAGCTTCATTTGTGACATTTGGTGATGCATCTCACATTTTATAGTGTTTATAAACACTCTCACCATTATTCTCCATCACGGTGATACTTTTAAAGTCCCTTTGTTGATTACATCATCTCTATTTTGTAAAAACTATAGTTGTTTTCCCCTTCTCTTTAGTACCCAAGTCGGCCATTTTGTCTATTCTAATTTGTGAGCAGCAAAGCAATATTAAGCTACAATTTAGCACCATTAGAAACTCTTTATGGACTACAGAGAGTATAATGAGCCTTCTTTTTTTTATTTTTTTCATGCAGCTCAGAGTGCTATGCAATGCCTTGATCTAGTGGTCAATCAAAGGGTACTCTATTCCTCCAATTAAGTCGTCACCTAACTAGCAGTGCATAAGCATAGATTTTGATCTATGCCACGTTTCAATATGTGCCATAATTGTTCTGTCCACCTCTTCTATAGGGTGATAGAACGTTAGACAATTTCTCATCTTCATAGACAAGGCGACATCACTCTGGCAAGTAGCAAGCCTGACAACTACATTATAGAGGCATTTGCCAATAGTATTATGAAGGGCATTGTGGCAAAATGACAAGGACTTGCTCCAACTACAATACGCAATGTCGTATCGGGCAGTAGCGCTTAAACACTTTGGGTGCTATGAACATATGTGATGACCACACAAACGCATCTATTCACTCATGAAGGTGGTGGCGGGTAGCCGATTCGAAATACTAACTACTATGCCTCCACCATGGTAGCTTCAACATCCTTTTATATCTTCAGAGAGAGAAAAATCGTGTTAGCACTCGGCACCGTCATCTTTGGGGGGGATGGAGAGAGAGAAGCTATCTCCACTACAATCTACCAACATGGACTACTGAGGAAGCTCCTCAGACAAAGTACGAGGCTCTCTTATCTGCACACCCACTAGATGTTGATGCTACAAGACTACTTCATCTGATTAACTAACTGAAGAATGATGATGAAGCCGACAGATCCTGTGCTTCTCTGATGCATGAAGAAATGAATGCGTGAACGTCCTGACATGTCTGTGACAGGTGTTGCACCTACAATCGACACCTCTGAACCGAGATTAGGACGCAATTGAGCTACAAGCTATAATTAATAGTCGACAATAGAGAACATACTAGCATTGAATAGTACAATAAAGTTATGCTTATCCCTCCGCTTTGGTTCTATGACATCATCCCTTATGCATCATGGCCAATTTCTTTTTGTGCAACGTCATTTTCTTCTTCCTTTCAATTGTGCACTTTTGTAGGAAAATATTTAACTCCTGGCAATCAAGTGGGAGGATCATACTTAACCTATGACATCATCAATGATGTTTGATGTTATTCATTTGAAAATATTCTCTCTCTGTCTCTCTCTGATTTACTAAAAGTATATCATCACTCGATAATTTTTTTGGATTTCTTTTATGTGGATTTTCACCTAACTGAGGGCAAATATCAAGTGTAAAAAGAGCTCATTCAATTTCTTGTAAAACAAAGGTCAGTTTCAAGTCATGTAGGATTAGAACCTAAACCAGATAGGGTCAAAGATTTAAAGTCTTGGAATATTTGGAATGTCAAGGACATAAGAGCATTAAGTCAAATTCTTCTATCATGTGATGAATTGACAAAGGGTCACATCACTACCTCTAAGACTTCCAAAGAAGCTTGCGACATACTAGCAAGTCTATATGAAGATAAGGCTCCTTCAAAAATTTATGCTTTAGGGCCCAAGTTCCACAATCTTTCTATTCATCCTCAAGACACCATCCCAAAGGTGATAGCACATTTTTAAGATTATCACAGAAAATTAGCACTTTGTGGACGAAAGGTCTCACGTAAATACATGTCCATTAGATTGCTCAAAAAGCTTTCGAGGTCCTATGAAACTTTTGTGACCACTCTTTACAACGGAGGTCAAGAACTCACTTGGGAAGAGGTAAGAAGACTTTTGCTTCTTCGTGACTCTAGGCAAAAGACTCAAGCTACACAAGAAATAGCTATGAAGGCCAAAGCTACTTTCAACAAGACTAAAGTTCAAAAAGGCACTCAAGATTCTTAGGACAAGGGCAAGAAGAAGTTTACTTATAACTTTTGTGGCAAGCCTAGGCAAATAGAAAAATATTTCTTCAAGAAGAAAAACAAGGATAAGTCCAAGTCACTTCAAAGACAAATCATCAAACTCACTATATAAGTGGATACCTTTTTCTTACAACTAAACACAAGGCACTTGTTGCATCCACTCCTAGCAAAGAATGGATTTTCAATAGTGGGGCTTCATCACACATGTGCAATGACAAAGAATACTTGCATGAGTTTCAAGATCACAAAGGCCGAGTTTATATTGGAGATAACAAGTGTATTGAGATCCAAGAAAGAGGTAAAGTTCACATCAGAAATTCAAAAGGTGAGATCAAGTCACTTAAATATATTCTTTATATACCAAGCCTTTGTAAGAACCTTCTCTCAGTGAAGGCCATTACTAAATGCAACATGATGGTGAAATTTGATCATGACAAAGTTCAAGTCATTGATCGAGCATCCAAAGAAGTCCTAGCTCAAGGATTCAAAGAACTTTAGTTCCTCTTGATAGTAGATGACTTCACTAGGTACACTTGGGCTTATTCACTAAAACATAAAGAGGATGTAGTTTCCAAGTTCAAGAAGTGGACACATATAGTTCAAGATGACTTTCCAAGTTCCTTAAAGACCATCTAATCAGATGGAGATAGTGGCTTTGTCAACCACAATTTCTCATAGTATTTGAAGCAAAAAGGTATTAAGTACCAAGCAAAGAAGGATACTCAGCAAAGTATTTCTCTAAAAAGGTTTTGAAGTGTGTTCTAGATGGACAACACTATGCTTCATAAGAAGAAACTTGCACAAAAGTCTTGGGGTGAAGTTTTGCATACAACAATACATATACTTAATAGAGGTTGTAGAACCAAACCCCATTCAAGGATTACTTTAAGAGGAAAACCATTGTGAGCTATTTCAAAGACTTTGGTAGTGATGCCTATGTGCAAGGCATTGATGATGATAGGCCTAAGCCATACATTTTCATCTGTTATAGTGATCGTCAGAAGGCATACAAACTGTATGACCCTAAGAGTCACTCAATTATAGTTACCAGAGACTGCACTTTTGATGAATACTCTAAGTGTTCATTCCTTTTGAATTCTTCTCAGGATCTAGATCCTCTCATCTCCTCTTTAGAGGAGGATCATTCCATTACCAAAAAGTCACACTATGAGGAGCATGCTCTCTTTGTACATGGATTTCTAGATCATGGTATAAATTTGGAGCATGAGGACCTAGAGATACAGTCTCAATTTACACCTCAGATGGCTACACGCCCCATCATAACATCGAAGGTTTTCATTTCTCGTCATCTCTAGTTGGGCTTTACCCAAGATCAGTGGCTCATCATTTTCCATTCATATCTTTGAGAGTCCACTTACGTCGTTTACAATGGCATTCTGAGCGTACAGTGTTCCATTCATGGAGTCCAACATCTTTCCATTCTCCACAAGTTACTCTTGGATCTACCTGGATACATCACTCGGTTGAATCTTTTTCTAAGCCATCCTTTGGGTTTAGAGGGGGCTTTCATATTCCTATTAATATATATGAGGACTTTGTTGCATTCCATGGAGGACCACAACATACATATGTACCACCGTGTGATTATAATTTCATGCTTCATGTTTTACATTTCATTATTATAGGACCTATTTCTTTGTGATAAACATCTCATGCTAGATATTATCAAACCTTTGGAGGTTCCCACATACCACATGGAGTCATCCTATCTATCTTGCATGGAGGTGATCTCGTCTAGTGAGATCTTGTTCCATCCGTGTATCTCATTGGTGGCATACCTATGGAGCATCCACTTGGTGGACATCTTATGGAGTACTTGGCCATCACACATTTTCAATCCCACTTGTAGGCTATGAATTTCCATAGGAGACTTTCTTTTTGGTGCTTGCATTCTTGCTGCTACAATCATGGTAGAAATTTCTCTCATACCCTAGCATCCTCCATACTCTACAAAATGGAGCTGCAGAGGGGGTGTTGATAATATGAGAGTTCATCTCCATTTTGTATCTAGGAGACAACCCATTTTCATTTCATTTATTTTTTATGTCATATCTCATTGTATTTGGACACCTTGCCATTTACTTGTACCAATGTATTCATTCTTCTTCAAGGGGAATTATCCCACATATGATGGACTTTAGAGAGCCCCCTCCAACTCTATATAAGGAGGACCTCTCCCCCACTTTGTACTTGGTTAGAAGCTTGTTCTTCGAAAACTCACTCTAATCCATATGAGTTTTCACATTTCATGGTCTACTCACTTTTGACTCTCGCACTCTTTCATTTTGTGAATACACTCTTCTTTTCATTTTGCTTTTATGTGTGTACTCTCTAGTTCTAGTTCTTGTCTTGTTCTATGTTGTAGTCTTGATTAGTCTAGTTTTGGTACATCTAATCTTGTCCTCCTGTAATCTCTTAATACAAGATCTTGTCAAGTTATTTCTTGTGTCAAGTTCATCTCCCTCAAGGGAGTTCTTGTAATTTAGATATCGTGTTTCATACCTATGGTCTCAAGTTGTGGGATCTCTTGTTTTCTATCTAGTCCACTTATCCATACCTATCATCTTGGTTGTGGGACTTGTATTATTTTCATATTCTTGTATTATTTCCCCTACATGGGTGATCTTCTAATAAGAAGTATAATTCCAAAAGCTTGTCTAGTCTTGTCAGAGGTCACAATCTAGTGATCCCTTGAGACAAGCCTTATCATGGTTTTTACCATTGAGGAAGGATATTTTTGGGAACATTAAGAAATTTTTGGAAGAGTTCATAGGGGAATTCTCCAAGAATGGGATCAAACATATCTGTGCTACATTGATCCATACCTTTGAACAAAAGATCAAAGAGAGGGTCTTAGGATAGCTACAAGGAGATTGAAGCCATATCTAGATAGGTGCCCAAATGATGAAAAAACCTCTATGCCAAAAGGAGTATCCTTATTCATTGAAGGATTAAGAAATGCTCAATTAAGAACTATGGTATATTGTAGAAGATGTCCAGATTTAGACTCTTGCATAAAAGAAACCATTGAATTAGAAGACAATAGAGGATATGATCTTATGATTTATGATGAAAAAGTTAGTCAAGAGAGGAAATTTCCTCCAAGAGAAGAGTTGGATCAAGCCATCGTAAAGGCCTTAGGAACTACCACCAAAACAAATGTGGTTTGCCCTAGAGTAACACAAATAAGGAAGTGTTATGTGTGTGCACAAAACCATCCAACTCATAGGTGCAATTACCAAAAACCATCTCATCTTCAAGATAAGAGAACCCTCAAATAGTATACCGTAGAGAAGAAATGTACAAATCATATCAGAGATGAATGTTTTTATAACAAACATCCTGTGAGAGAGAAGGAATATCAAAATCAACCAATACAACTATGTCAGATCCATAACCCAAATTTAAGACTATTCAAAAGGTGACTTGTTATAGATGTGTTAGAGAACACTTTGTGAGAGATTATCCTCAACCTCCTACTTTTAGAGTGGATGGAGCCTATTGTAAGGATTATGTGAGAGAACATTCAATTAGGGATTGTCCAAAGAACCCAAACATGGAAAATTCAAATAGTCAAGTACCCTTGAAGACAGTGGATATTGTATTAGCCCCTACCACATCATCTATCTTGCCCATTCTATCACCAACCTTGATTTTAGATAAAGGGAAGTAGAAAATGGATGATACTCTTAGTCTAGGACCTAACACAACATGCAAATTTCCACACTCAAGAAATCACCTCATCCCATCACACAACTACCACATACACACATGAATCACATTTTGAGTCATTTTTTTCTTCTATTTTGCCTACCTCCAACTATCTCATTCATCTTTTATTGAGCCCTCTATTCAACAATCATTTTCTTTTTCAACTTTTGCATCACCTTCATCTCATCTCCCACCCTCTTCATCATTTTTTTAATTCCATAAGTTCAACCACAAGTCAGTCTTCCATCTTTGTTGATTCCATCATCTCTCCCACCATCATCAACCCTTTAGTTAGTTCAACCTCCAATCATCATTAAAATTCAAGCAAAAATACATAGGAAATGAAGCATAAGCCATGAATATGTTGAAAGTTTATCCATCAATAAAAGACATAGGCACAAGAACTATTCTAGAGAAAGGGACCATACATACTCAGGAAGAAGAGCTGGTTGAAGCTCAAGAGGCACATATCAAAATAGAGAACTTAGAAGAGGAGTGTCAAGACTTCTTACATTGTGTTATGAAGATGAGTGAAGTTGTTAAAAATTTCAAGTCACAACTCACTATGGAAAAATAAGAGAAAAATAATTTTCAAGACCAAATAAGGTGATCTAAGAGCCAAAATATTTGAGGAAACAATGTTGCCTTGCCCACCATCATCCAGGGATATAGCACTCATAGCTCTCCAAAAAGAAAATAAATCACTCTAGGCACAAGTCGAGACTCAGCAAGTGGAGATTGAAAGATTAAGAAACTTATATGAATAAAAAAATCAGCAAGAGGTACCACTTATAGTAGAGGATTCAAAACCGATAGAGACAAACATATCTTTAAAAGCTCAACTAGTAAACAAGGCACCTTTGCCAATAAGAGACCCATCCATTGAATTCCCCATTGAAGAATCTAACCATGAAGAAGGGGATCATGGGTAGACAATAGAGTCTCAACCTCAAGACCTTGATGAAGATGGTAATTTAGATAATCAGATACCCATTGCACACAACCAAAGAGAAGAACGTATATACATTATGCATGAGTTATGGAGTGATTCTAAAGAAAGATGTCTAGATCCTTAGAAAAATGCATGGGGAAGATATATATTCAAGATATAGTATGCAATTTCCCTTTGACATATGGACATATATGTGCACATACATAAGAATACATCAAGGCCAAGATTGGAATTGATGCGGATGTCATATGTATGCTAAAGAAGATGACGTACAAAACCTCTCTAGGAAGGGAATTCAAGATGGCAACCCTCGATAGTGATGTCATCTTTTTAAAAACCACCATGACATAATTTTGGAAATCAATAATGTCAAACATATATCCAATACAATCCCTCATATGCACCCTTTGTTAGAAGGCATAGTTGCCCCCATTATGATGTTTTGCAAGTATGAGATCACACTAAGAAGTACCCATATATATTCATCCCTGTAGATAATTCTCTCATGCTAGAATATATGTGCACAATCTCTTTTTGGCAAGTAGAGGCAGGGATGTTACCTGATCCAATGTGCCAAACGTTGATCAAGTTGCTAGAAGCCACTAACGTTTTCCTCACAACATTTTCTCGTGATCCCATGCCTAACATAAACTTAATTGAATTTAGATACATCATTACACCCTTACTTTTGGATTTTAGTCAAACCCCACCTCTCAAGTGCCTCATAGCCTACTATAATCAAATTCAATTTTTTTTGGATAGCCATCATATGGCTACTTTCAAGGAATCTTTCCATACAAGTTTTTTTTGAAAAACAATTAGAATTCTTTTTTAAGCTCTCAAATAGTTATGCCTCATGTTTCAACATCATTCATATGGATATAATCGCATCTAGGCTGATACCTATGCAATGGGGCATGAAAGCTCATTCCTCGAAAAACCACCTTATGAATTCGACCCACAAACATTACAAGAAATATGTGGAATTTTGACTAAGGGAAAATCAATTATAGACCCCACCAAGCTCCGTTATATGCTTATCAAGGATGAGAAGGTTAGGAGGGGAGTTGTTCGAAGAGTCTACATATGGAAAAAAGAGAAGCAAAGAGGCCCACCAAATTTTCAAATGGGTCACAAAGTGGACGTAGTCCCTTCAAGCCTACTAAGCAATACAAAGCATTAAACAAAACAAGTAGTGTGGACAACAGAGGTAATCACTACCATTTTTGATAGCACTTAGATAAATTATGCTATAGCTTGATCATATGTAAAAGTATTTTTGTAAAAAACACTCCTCTTTTATAAGAGCCAATGAGTTCTTATGACTCAATATTATTAACCACACTACAGGATGTTTTTCAAGTAATTTAGAAAGTCATTTTGGTCATCTTTCAAGCTTTAAGACCAAAATTTAAGCCATTTCTATCTAAAACTCATGTGAAAAGGGTCATAACGTTTAGTATAAATGTGAAAAAGGCTAACTTTGTAAGAGATCTTCATTCATTTGAGAAGATTTTTGTGCATCTCTTTGTGAACTCTTCTTTTCATTCTCAATCCTTTTTCATTTGGGGTTTCCATGGTGTGGTTGAGGTGTCTTAACTCGATATCCACCAAAAGTGAGCATTTCTTTGCATGATTAACATATATTTCTTGCTCTCAAGTGCATGTATGTGAGCTGATCTTCTTGAGCATATTTATGAATTTCATATCTTTGTGAGATGTGTCTTCATACAATTGAACATGTAAACATACATGGATTGAAAAGCCAGATTCTATCTACAACACTTGATGCCAATTAGGCTTCAATCTAGAGGATCTACAAAAAAACATATGCACAAATTTATAGGACTTTATATTCCAAGTTTTGGATATATTGTATCTTTTTAGATAGTTCTTCCATTGTATACATGTGAAATTTCCATATAGACTTATTTCATATATGCCAATTAGGGTTTTTACGCTATTTACACATACATACAGAAATATACATATTTTAGGTCTAGATATTTAAGATTAGGGTTTTAGGGTTTAGGCATACATATCACTCAATTATATTTATATTAAGAAAAAATATAGAGAAAAATAAGAAAAAAAATTTGAATATATAAATAAATAAATATATAAAATATGGTTAGGGTTTTAGGATTAAGGGTTTAGATTTTGATAGGTGTTTAAGTATTTAGGTTTTAGTATTTCAGATTTAAGTCTAAGTCTTTCTGATTAGGGTTTTAGGGTTTTAATACATAGATAACATATATACACAAACACACATATACATATAATACATATATACATGTATATACACATGTATAAAAAAATATACATATTTTAGGTCTAGATCTTTAAGATTAGGGTTTTAGGGTTTAGACATACATATCACTCAATTATATTTATATTAAGAAAAAATATAGAGAAAAATAAGAAAAAGAATCTGAATATATAAATAATTATATATATAAAATGTGATTAGGGTTTTAGGATTAGGGGTTTAGATTTTGATAGGTGTTTAAGTATTTAGGTTTTAGTATTTCAGATTTAAGTCTAAATCTTTAAAATTAGGGTTTTAGGGTTTTAACACCTACATAACATATATACACACATACACATATACATATAATACATACATACATGTAGATACACATGCATACAGAAATATACATATTTTAGATTTAAATATTTAAGATTAGGGTTTTAGGGTTTTAACACTTACATAACATATATGCACACATACACATGCACATATAATACATATATACATGTATATACACATGTATACAGAAATATACATATTTTAGGTCTAGGGTTTTAGGGTTTAGACATACATATCACTCAATTATATTTATATTAAGGAAAAATATAGAGAAAAATAAGAAAAAAAATCTGAATATATAAATAAATAAATATATATATAAAATATGATTAGGGTTTTAGGATTAGGGGTTTAGATTTTTATTGGTGGTTAAGTATTTAGGTTTTAGTATTTCAGATTTAAGTCTAAATCTTTAAAATTAGGGTTTTAGGGTTTTAACACCTACATAACATATATACACACATACACATACACATATAATACATATATACATGTAGATACACATGCATACAAAAATATACATATTTTAGATCTAGAATTTTAAGATTAGGGTTTTAATTAAATATATATAATTAAATATATAAAATTAAATATATAAAATTAAATATATAAAATTAAATATATAAAATTAAATATATAAAATTAAATATATAAAAATAGGATTACATACAGAAAAAATCTGAATATATAAATAAATAAATATATAAAATAAGATAATTATATACATAAATAAATATAAAAAGAACTAATGTTTAAAGAATTTAATTAAATATATATAATTACATATATAAAATTAAATATATAAAAATACGATTACGTAAGGAAAAAGTCTGAATATATAAATAAATATATATAGAAAATAAGATAATTATATAGATAAATAAATATAAAAAGAACTAGTATTTTAAATAATTTAATTAAATATATATAGTTAAATATATAAAATTATATATATAAAAATACGATTACGTAATGAAAAAATCTGAATATACAAATAAATATATATATAAAATAGGATAATTATATAGATAAATAAATATAAAAAGAACTAGTGTTTTAAAAAATTCAATTAAATATTTATAATTAAATATATAAAAATAGGATTAAGTAAGGAAAAAATTTGAATATATAAATAATATATATATATAAGGTAGGATAATTATATAGATAATAAAATATGATAAGAACTAGTATTTTAAATAAATAAATGAAATGTATATGATTAAATATATAAAAATAGGTTTAAATTTAATCATTTTAAATAGAATGAATATATATACAATACACAAACACACATACTTATACACCTATCTATATGCACATATATATACACATGCATATATATATATATATATATATATATATATATATATATATATATATATATATATATATATATATATATATATATATATATATATATATATATATATATATATATACATGTTTTAGGTATAGATCATTTGGATTAGGGTTTTAGGGTTTTAACACCTACATAACATATATGCACACATACACATACACATATAATACATATATACATGTATATACACATGTGTATAGAAATATACATAATTTAGGACTAGATCTTTAGGGTTTTAGGGTTTAGACATACATATAACTCAATTAAGAGGAGAAAAATCTGAATATATAGATAAAATAGGATAACTATATAGATTAGGGTTTTAAGTTTTTTGAGGTATTTAAGTATTTAGGTTTAGTATTTCAGATTTAAGTCTTTAAGAGTTAGATTTTTAGGTTTAATAAAAAAACAAATGTTATAAAATGTCCATATTGTAGCAGATGGCTTCTTTGGATCCTGAAGAGAGAATGGCATGTCCTTGCACATAGTGCAAGTATCAAATTTATCGAAAACGACGGATTTGTACTGCACATGTTAGAGAGCATGGATCCTTTGATAGGAGTCGACTGGAAAACCTACATTATCATTCGCATGGTCCCCCAGGTGAGCAGATGGACCCAAACGACATTGCACCGGTAACCTCTCGTGGACAAAAGAGAGCAAAAAAGGACTTAGACGTACAAGCAAGCACTAATAATATTACACAGAATGAACATATGGAAGAGATGCTTGATGCATTTTATGAGATGGACGAAGATCATGATGGTGAAGAAGGTGTCGAGATGGACACAACAGAAATTCCACGATCAGAAGTTGATGAAGAATATGAAAACATGCATCATGGGTTGACTGCACTATTGCAGGACTTGGAGGGACGCGGTGCGGTAGTTTCATGGGAGCATTTGCGATGAGGTCATTAATTTATAAACTTGGTTTTTACTTGTTTGTAATTTTCATGTGAATTTATCTCATTCCATTAATGTTCTTTGTTGCAGGACTGTTGATATGGAACGTTCTTTGCATGTGTATGGCAGTGGAAGACTAATATTTTGTATTTGATTTTCATATGGCAATACATTGCTTTGCCACATTTTGTAAAAGCGTCATATATGACAGTGGTTTGCCACACTCTTGTACATGCTTCATTATTGAAATATATAACTTCTTTTGTACATGGTTCATAGTTCATTCTAATTATCTCTTTTGTGTCCAATAATACTTTGTTTCATGAAATCATATTTCGGTTGTCATTAGAGTACACATCACATGTACTCAGTTTTTTTTGGGCAGAGTGTATTGTCTTTTGTTAAGCAACATCATGGTAATGTTGCTGTAGCAAAAGACAAAACACTCTGCCCAAAAATTTTTTTGCAGGTATGCTCGTCGGTATACGCGACGGTACTCCCAGTAGTGTCATCGGAATAACCGTCGGTACACTCAGCAAGCGATGGTATAGGCGACGGTACCTCCAGCAGAAGCCTCGGTATGTACGTCGATATTACCGGCGCATATACCAACGCATATACCGATGCATATACCGATGCATATACCGACGCATATACCGACGCATATATCGGCGCATATACTGACTCTTTGGTACCGACGCACAAACCAACCTTTACACCGGCGTCGCGGCAAATTAAGCCGCGTTCATTTTCCTCGGTAAAAACCTCGGTATACCATCGATCTGTTGTAGTGTCATCATACGTAACTTGGAATTGAGGTAACTCATAAAAATTAATATCTCTCTATCCTCTTTGTCTCCTTCTATCCCTACAATGTGAGTGATATCCCCTTGTGTTTACTTGCATGAAATCCTTTTGCTTGATCTTCTCCACCACAATTATGCCACCATTTAGTACAAAATTGGTAGAAAAACAATTTGGCATGGAGATGTGTCTAGGAACCATAGCCCAATATTGTTGCATTGTGTAGTGCAACTTCATCCTTGTGGTGACTCTCCGATGAATGAGTAAGGTGGTGAGCAAGATAACTACCGTGGCATATCATGTCATTTTATTACATCATTGTCACTAAATCCACCATTTGCATTATTGCCTATCCACAAGAGGGGAACTCATTATTCAAGAGTCATAAAGGAATAATCCTAGTATTTTCTTCACGAAATCCTGCATAAGTGTTAATTTTCCATCATTATACTATGTGGGATTGTGAATTATAAGGGAAAGATACGGTATTCTTAAGTCGTTTACTTTAGGGAGTTCTATGTTTGGCTCTCTATTTTACAAATTTAGACTATTTTGATGTAGTTTACACTATACTTTGGACGCTCCTGTGCAATTTTTGACACGTACTTGATTACATTACTTTTAGAAAAGGATTCTTCTAGTAAAAATTACTCTAGGATTGTGAAACTCTTTCAACCGGTCCTTAGTTTTATGCAGTTTCATTAAAGCATTCCTTTATCTTGCTAGGCATTCATGTTGGTCGGTCTTCTAGATAAGTCCAAATCTAGTTGGAACACCTGTCACATATAGAAACAATCTATTTTCTTATCTACTAGCATTCAAAACGAGTGATACAACATAGTTTCGAGATATTCTATTCATATATTATTGCATTTGGAATAGCGTACTTATACACACACACACATGCCGAAAAAGTAATTGGGATAGTCTTCCTGTAGTTTTTCCTTGTTTATAATTCAAAGTCTGTTTGGCAATTAAAAAAGGTGCTCCGCTTCAAGGATTGGGCCCTTCTTAGACATACAACGTTTTGATTGTTGGAAGGATCATCTTAGGCTGTACAATGCAAATTATAAACGGATAGATGCATCAATATGTGAATTAAAGAAAATAAGTGTATTTCGTTTATTGAGGCCCATTCGATTTTCAATATATGAAGGAATCGAAAAAAACAATGTGATGAGGCAATATGTTCACTTGTGGGAAACCAAGATGAATTGTGTGCATGTGTGGAATCCTAAATACTCTGCATATTTTAGCTCATTCACGTCAAACTTTCCTGCATATCTTAAGCTCATTTAGCCATCGGCCAACATGATCAGTGTAGAGAGTGATTCCTTCTAATAGCCATCGTCGAACATTATCAGTGTTGAGTGATTTCTTCTAATCTGCAAGCATAGATCAAGATTCAATAACCGTTTTGCTTCCCATTTACACTGTCTTAGTTTCTATCATACTCTCCTCTGCCATTTGTCTCTCTTACAGCTCAATCGAATATTCAAATAGAAAGTTATTTGAAGCATTCAAGGTAAGACATTCTTCCAGAGA